>KN837080.1:203980-282783 GCA_000827215.1 Sphaerobolus stellatus SS14
GAGGGCAACACCTTTGCCCACATACTTCCTTCTATCACACTATCCACTCCACTATTCCATAAGACTATTATTAGTCTTCCCCGGACCTGGCACAATTGGTCCTTGATACTTCTTCTATTCTGACAGGTGACACTTCATCACATTCGTTTCCAATTTGTTTGTATTGTTCCGTTCACTTATCTTTTCTTATGGCATATTTCCATTCGCCTATTTGTTCTCATGACATATCCTCCATTCGCTTATATTCATATTGCATATTTGTCCGTCATACCTTTTCGATCATTCACATTATTCGTTTATACATTCCCCCGAACCTTCGCTATTCGATGATACACATATACCCATTGTTCTATCACTTTATGTTGTGCTCTGTTCCGCATTTGACTTATTTGTTTGTAAGACTTCCTTCTGCTTTCGTCCATGGACTTATAGTATATAAGTACATGTATCTTAGCTAGTTTCTCCAGTGGGAACTTAGACTAGACTTTATGTCTTAGCCTTATAGACCTATTGTATATCCTTCCTATAACTCGAGCCTAGTGCTCATTCCCTCTATATACTTCAGACCTCTATTACCTCCAAACTGAATACGACCTTCAGAGATCAACTCTGAACTTCACCTCGAACCTTTGATCTTACTCCGAAGTCCTATCTTTGTTCTAACACTTTGTTCGGAACTTCGGTATTCGAATCTGCTCTTATATTGTTGGTTCTAATCTGTTCCAAATTAAGGACATGTACAGTTCGAGATGGCGCAACCCATGACGTTGAAGCCAAGTCCTTTGGTTCTAACCCTTCGTTCTTTAGTGTGACTCTGTTTGTTACTTCGGTCACGCTTCAGAACCCTTCATTAGGATCAGCCCATAACAATAAACCTAATAGCAGCTGAGGGGAAATTTGTGGTGGTGGTGGTGATGCTGGTAGAACAAGCAATGGTGTCCCCAATGTGGCAGGTCATGTGGAATTGCTTCGCCATTGTTCCTTAAAAATAGCTGGTGGCCGAAAGTTCTACTAGTTTGTATGTGTTCTGATTTTTTTTAAAAAAAACTCCGATCCTACTCTTTTATTATATTTACTACTACTACTACCCTACTACCCTGCTACTTTATGTGTCTTGATATCGGACAGCACTATCGATATTCCTCCCTCACCACATAACGACCTATATACAAGGGCCAATGAGATGCTGCCAAATACAGAGATTATTCGGTGACAAGCAGGATACATGAATGTTCTCGTTCAGAATCTAGGATACTGAAAAAGGTAAGCAACATTACGAGAATCGATTACTGGGATTGTTTCAGAAATGGTAATAAAGTAAGCAACATTACGAGACTTACAAACACATAGCAAATCAAACGTAAAGAACAGGGAAATAGAAGACTCACACGGACCTTATATAGTAAGATCTGTCAACCAGGTATCCAATAAAGTTCTTGCACTCCCCCCCCCCCAATAAAACCCTATTCTAAAAATAATTCATTTCATTCATTTAGATTTTTAGAAGTCGGGATTACTTAGTAATATTTGATGTGTCGTTCCTAATAGCCGACGCTCCAAACATTAGTTACTAAGCATCGCCTACCGCTATGCCTCCTGTGATTATGTAATACGAGTTAATACGCGAGCCAGGCAAGATAATGTTCAGCGAGGCAGCTTCTAATATCGGCACCCTCATATGTATCGGTTTCAAATACACTCTAAGTCTCTAATGGCTGAAAATATTGCGAAACATATCACGTGATAAAAACGATAATAATTTGGACCCATAGGCCCAAACCTCAATCTCCCAGTAGCTCGCAAGTTCTCGGGCGCCTGAGCTAGGAGAAGCCGTAACACAGTAGAAGGGACTTGTGCCGAACCCCACCGAACTATGTGGGGCTGTGGGGCCCAAAGAGGAAGATCCTTCCCCAAAGGGGTGAGCTGATCAGGTTTAGTGTGACACAAGCGATCATCAGATCAGCAGCACCTGAACGGGAGTCTTTTCTCCACTGTACAGGATCTTTCGACTTCGGTGCGTAATATAGTTATAAATATAGTTATATTTATGTATGCTGCCCAAATGTTGCCTCAGGTTATGCATCAAACCCTAGCAATACACAACCTTATGCTTGAAGCTTGAATGTATCAGTGACGCAAAGCGGGTTGTAGCAGTTCCCGAATACTTCCGTCACCGGTATATTCTAAGGGCATTTTTACAAGAAAGCGGGCAAAGAATACATAGATGGCAGAATCCCCCGAATTTCTGCCTAGGTGTCCAACATGCGGACTATTGCGATTTGAAGCGAGCACAGTGGTTCCAGTCAACAAGTCCCAGCGGAACCGGAGGCCACAGGAGTGTCTACGTCGTACTGTGGACGGGCCCTCGTCACAACTCACCAGGGTCCGCGCTTCGAAGAAATAGCTCGCGATATTAGAGCATATTTGCTTGGAGGATAGGGTATCGCGCCAAGTGGAATAGCCATAATTGCTGGTTATTTGCTAAGCCCGAGCCCGCTAAGAGCTATTCACCTTAGCCGAGGAACAATTCTCCAAACAAAGGTGTTTCATTGTAAAAGCAACGAATGAAGTTAAAGATAGAATAGAAGAGCCGGTCCATCATATCAGGGAAAGGGGCCAACGCCGGTTCTTTGCGACAGGTTGCTTCATCAGCCGGCAAGTCATCATATTTGATGCATAAGTATGCTGAAGATCTGTAAGTTCATATGATCCAGAGGTTCTGAACGTTGAGATACTTAGAGGCTGTTGAATCAAGGAGGAAAAGTTGAGGACAGAAGGCGGATGATTGTCGGATGTATTTCATAGTTTCGAAAGGATATGGGCGTTAGTGGACCCTTAGGTTGATCCTTTGGTATATCGGACACCTTTTCGAAGTTCCAAACGAGGGTCTTCTTCGCATTCTGATTAACTTCCTGGCCTACTAACGACCCTCTGACTAAGTGGCATGTTATGATTTGATTTTGTATCACTCAGCAAGCCGTTAGAACTTGGACGAAATTATGCGGGATACATACGCCAAAGACATCTTAGTATGAAATCAAAGTACAATACAAACATATTATTCTACTGCCTTTGCCAATAATTATCTGTCTCCTCTCTATTTTAAGCCATAATATCGAAACCCTGGAACTCTGATTAATATCCCAGACATTTCAAGATATTACATATCCCCTAACGGAAATAGCTTAGTACCATACGACATTGCATAGCAATTAGTAAGTACTTACTATACATTGCAACTGTGCATCCGGCGTTATTCTTACCGTTACATTGTATTGGCCAGGTGCGCATTTACTGTTGTAAACCAACCCTGATAATCATCGTAGGCAACTTTTCTTTTCATATCGCACAGCTCCCGACTGAGAGCCGGGATATCCTCATTAACTGGTCGAGAAGAATGTTATAAAATCCCTGATGGGTTCTCTCGAATACTCCATTCCATCCCATTCCATCATGTCCTTGCCCCCTCAAGTAACCGTGCTCATAGTTGGCGCTGGCCCCTCCGGCCTGGCGGCAGCGATTTACTTCAAACAACATGGCATTCCTATGGCAATCGTAGACTTAGCCAATGTGAACAGGAATGGAGCAAGAGCATCCATCGTTCACACCAGGACATTAGAGGTATTGTGCTCTTATTTCCGTTATTATTTATCTGCTCACGAATGCCAGGTTTTGGAGACAATTGGAGTAGCAGAAGATATCATTCAAGCAGGAACAGTCACCCAAGGCCAAGTCCTCCACGGTGATCGCCAACACCTGATTACCGTTGAGCTACCGTTGATCAAACACATGACTAAATTCGCTTTCTCTGTTCTGATACCACAAGAGAAAGTGGAAAGTGTTTTGATGAAGAAGCTCAATTCCTTGAATGAATATGTTTATACCGGGAAGAAGGCTATCGCATATCGCGAGGATGGGGAATCGACAATAGTGTCGTTCGAAGATGGCACTGACGTACGTGCTAAGTATATCATAGGTGCAGACGGCGCGCGTTCTACTGTGAGTAATTCAACCAGTTTCTGTATGATCGCATTTTTAATGTGCCCCTCACCCAGATACGTCATCTGGCTGGCATTGACTTTAGAGATCCATTCTCTGGTGAAACCTACGACGAGCCACCCGTCTTACCAGCCCTGAACTTCGTCCTGGCAGACACTATGCTTCAGTTACCATTACCCAAGGAAGTCTCCATGAACACTATCACAGCATTTTTTGACCCATTCTTTGTCCTAATCCCACAAACATCCGTCATTAAAGGAGACGCGATCTTCACTCGCATATTCTTAGGATTCATCGATGGAAAGCAAGAACTGCCCCGCGCCCCAACCCTAGAATACATTCAAAGCGAGCTGGACAGGCGCAACCCATACCCGGAACAGAGACTAATTGTTAAAGAAGTTATTACTGGTTCCAGATATAGGACACGTTCAGCCTTGGCAAATACCTATTATAAAAAGATTGGAAATTCCGAGCTCCTTCTGGTAGGAGATGCCGCACATGTACACACACCCCTTGGAGGACAGGGTTTGAACCTCGGGATATGCGATGCTGTTGCTGCTGCAGAAGCCATTGCTGAACATTACAACGGCAAGGACTTGCCATCTGGAGATAGAGCTGCGATTCTCGCTCGTTATGGTGAGACTCGTCGAGAAGCCGGTCTTACGGTCATAACGGCAACAAAGAGGTTCAATTACATGATCTACTGGAATCATGGATGGCGTCGTTACGTGCGGAATTTCGCCATTTCAATTATGCGGAATATCCCCTTCATACGCAAGGAGCTTGCACTGGAGATTTCTGGACTGATTCACCGCCATTAAGATTTTTATTAATTCGGGCTAACTTCAGATTTATCTTTATTATTTGCATGGGCTTCTGATAATTCATTCCTAATTTATTGCTTGCAACCTCTATAGCCTTTTAATTACTAGAGTTACTTCTCATAGCTTCAGTGGTTCGCGTTGATTTTTCTGTTAATTTCGTAACGGTCATGCAATACACACTCCTTACCCTATCTTTAGTCGGACAATATACCTCTATTCCTTTCCGTAATCTGAACACGTATAATGTAAACATCGACCTTTTAGTACCTCACATTTCGAATGGCTCGCCGGTATCGCCCGATATGCAGGTTTATGTTTTTCGAGTTTAGTTTTGTTACTGTTTGCCGGATCCTGATAGCATCACATGGGTACTTGCTTGGCATGGATCGCCGAAAATACAGCCCTGAATCGCCCTGAATCGCCGACCGAACGTGGAAGAGAAAGTGTAGTGAGCACCCTGAATAAGTTGGTGGATCCCAGCACATGTAATTGTGTATTTAAGTTAAGCGTTGTCTAATTATGAGAGACGTCGATGTCTTATGACGTCCATGAAAAATGACCTGCATTTTAGAGAGTTTCTTCTGCCCTTCGGTTGATATTTCGGCGACATTTATGATCTTTTGTATGCCCATCTTGCTGTAGTACAAGAAAAACTTTCCAACGTACGTGATTGGCTCAGCTGAAATCACGTACGATAATTAGCCACAGCCAGTCACCGACGACTAAGAATCACGCGCCTAAACTGATCTCGAGGCCAACTCGAGGCTACGTGGTTACGTAGTACCACCAGTAAAACCGTTCTGGAGTTGTCACGAATGGCCATAACATTGCCACCCATTGCCACTGGACAAATGGGAATAATAGTAACCACGCGCTACCCTAAGATTACCCCGGCCGGATAGCGGATGGCCATGTCATCACCATTGGGTACCATGGCCGTACGTAGCTACCATGATGGCGCCCTATGGCCATGCAATTACCATCGATCCACCTTTCCTGGTTTATAATATGCATTTCGGTATCATTCTTTTGTCTATGTGACTATCCGAGGGTTTGTTCTTGTTCTTGTTCACGCTACAACAACAATGACGCCTAAGTACTACGTGTCGGTGTCCTTTTACTTTATTTATGTACGTTTATTGTCTCGCACATTAAGTAGAAGGTAAACTTGAGGATGCTTTCAGGCTACGTGCCTCTTACAGCTATATGGACACGGTACGTACTCAGTGATGCGTATTGTAGCTTATACATATCGTAGGACTCTCCTAACCATTCCTCTCAGCCTGCTGATTATTCGTAAACAGGGTACTTAAGCCGGTGGGCATCTTATTGGCCAGAAAATACAATAGAGGCGGTCTGTCGATCGCTGGCCGAATTGAAAGCTTTGGGCCCTATAAAGAAGTCTCATGGCGGTGAAGAATGCGTACTTATCGGAATAATTGGAATTTGATATGATCAATTGGTTATTACTAGGTTAAGGGCTATGCGGTTGTTCTTCCAGTTCCTTTATTATAGCTGATCACCGACGTTTACGAATAGCCACAGCCACAGCACCTCTTCCACTTCCGCTACCGTCAATTCCCAGTTGATACCACCGTTTAGAACACTCTCCACAACAATGTTCGCATCCATACGCAGGCTCATTGTACGCTTCGGGTATCTTTCAGCTGATCCAGCTGTTCTGAGTTCACTCGAGCAACCACGAGCGAGCATCTCGCTCGAAGAAGAGGCGGCGCCACCCAAAGTATGAAGCTTAGATTTTCCAGGATTGACATTTATTTTGACGCAGGTCAAAGGGAAGCGCATTACCTGTAGATCCTGCGGAACATGATGCGTTGGATCAAGAATGGACATTCGTAAGTCCTCCGCCACTGCCCTCATCACGCACTGGCAGTTGAATAATTTATAAAACCAGGCTTCTCAACATCACTCTATTGCATCTCGTCAACAATCCCTTACATCGGTAGAAAATCCGTCTGAGTCATTATCTGAACTGGTTTCAGCTGTGACTCCGTTGGAATGGGAAAGGTCAACGGTTAGTGGGTCTCGGCTGATTACCAACGCGTTTGTTGAATCACGAGAGGAAACATAGTCTGTCACTATTCAGATTGGTCCTAGCCAAGGACAACGCGTGCGTAGTTCCTTATTTCATTCACACAATTCCCTTGATCTTATTATAGCGATTTGAGGAGTCCGTCGCAAACCCCGCACAATTCATGAGTGTCCCATTTCGCAGCCTGAATCCTGAGTCCTTTTCGCAGCCAACACAAGTACCCTCAAACGTCCTACCGACATATTATCCATCATGTGTTATACCAACGTATCCTCAGAATTTATGGCAGCAACACAATAGTGGGATACCGCCATGCATAGATGATATGGATATCGACGGCGCTGATTATGAAGATGACTCTATGGACTGGGAGTTCAGATTCGATGAGATGGATATTGACAGACCAGGAGAACTTCAAGAATTGCAATCTTCAGTCAGAGTCAATTACTATGAACTCGATCGGAATAATATGGTAGCCTCCATGCTTATTCAAGGCAACTCCATGCTCATTCAAGTCGACTACATGCTCAATCTAGTCCGCGAGTATATCAACATGTACTACAACGGCGATGCTAACCGCGCCTTAGCATGTGATTCTAAGGTTCAAGAATGCTACGCCGAATACATGTACCACTTAGAGCTAAGACAACGATTACAACAAGCATTGCAAGAGCTACATTCATCGATGTGAAGGTATAGTCCTGTGTGTTTAACCGTGAGCACGTTTTGTCCATAATATGAATTTAAACTGATTTTGGCATAATCTTCTTAAAGGTTCTTCCTCTATTCATTGAGTGCAGATACCGCCGTCGTGTTTATCTTAACAATGGATTCAGAGGATCACGCCAGCCGCTGATTCCTTGCGACGTTACATGAACCTTCGGAACGATTTGGAGAACTACAATCAACCGCTTAATTACCGACTGCGGGTGATTTCTCAGTTTTGAGTCGGTTCCGACATCTTTTTGCATCCTTCTCCCTCCCTTACACTATCTCTGTGTCATGTTACGTTTACGTTTATTTTTTTATTTCGTCTCACTTGTTTCCTAACAGCTATGTTCTCTATTCTCATCATATCCTTCCCTTCTTCAGAGTCATACATATCATATCATATACCTCACTCACAGTCCATGACATATTTTTGAGTACACCCTTGTAGCATTGAATTGTAGTTGTTTTGATTATATAGTCATTACCATGTATATATCCTGATTTACCCGGCATTAAATCCATTGTATAAATAATACATACAAAGTTGATAATAAATCTCGAAGAAGGATCTAGATACCCCAATCACTTAGACTCTAGCGAAAAGCTCCGAAACGATTTTCAGATCAAGATTCCCACCACTAAAGACAATCCCCACATTTAAAGGCGAGCCCTTTTCACCATATATCTTTCGCATCAGCTCCTTGAATTCAGAAGAAAAGAAGGCGACAGCTAAAGGGACTGCTGCAGACGGCTCAATGACGAGTTTCATGCGTTCAAAGACGAATTTCATTGCCCGACTATAGCGGTATAATTAGTAAAAATTAACTCTAAACGCAGAGCCTCTCACATGATTTGATCCTCCTCAACTGTACAAATCGCATCGACATACTTCAGGATCAGGGGAAACGTTATTTCTCCGGTCGAGGTCAAAAGCCCATCGGCAATCGTCTTCGGATTCACAGAAGGTTGAAATGTTTTACTATAAAACGATCGGTAAGCATCATCTGCTCCCTTCGGTTCTGCGCCGATGATGAGAATGTTGGGGTTAATGGATTTGGCTGTGAGTGCGACGCCAGAAAGCATGCCTCCACCTCCAACCGGAGCAATAAGGACATCCAAAGGCCGGTTAATCTCTTCTGCTTGGGAGATCAATTCTAGAGCAATTGTTCCTTGCCCCGCAATTATTCTGACTTGAAAAGGCGATAAAAAATATCCATCATTTATTTCTTTTCCGGAATTGCTTTGATTAAAATTTCTCACCGTCATCGTACGGCGGAACAAATTCCACTATCCTTCCTTCTCGCTCTTTCTCATGTTCAATCACACTTCTTGCTGTCTTCTCCCTCGCCTCTAGAGTTGGGATACATTCCGTCACTTCGGCTTCGTATCCTCTAACGGCCGCTTTCTTAACAGAAGACGAAGTCTGTGGCATAACGACGTGGGCGCGGACGCCTTGTAATTTAGCGGCAAGCGCAAGAGCCTGGGCATGATTCCCGGATGAATGAGTCACTACTGTTAATTGTTCTGGTAAGATGGGATTCGAAGTGGAGGTAAGGAGAGAGCGAATTGCATTCGTTGCCCCACGGATCTTGAATGCTACGGGGGGTCAAAAGCGTCAATTTAAATGAATCATATAAGAGTATTCACTTCGTACCTCCAACCTTCTGTAAATTTTCACATTTCATAACGAGCTGTACTGGAAGGTTATCCTCTGAAGCCAATGCATCCGCAGTCTTGGATGTAACCACGGGTGTTCGATGAATGAAAGGCCCGATTTCTTCTGCAGCTTTCAAGACGTCATCCAATGTCACTGAGGCACCGACGGGATGCATATTAGTCTTAGAGTGGATATTGTTTACAGATAATTGGGAATTGAAGCTCGGATATCGCCCGAGGGAGTCGCAGTCGATGCTGGAGGATGGTGCCCGATAAAGGAAATATTCAACAGGCAATCGCCCACGAACGCCCACAGTAACTAACCTTACTCGGAGATAACTAGAACTGCTAAGTGCTTCCTTAGTGATTGTAATATATTGGAATAATGTTACCCATAACTTCCCAGTGAGAAATCATAAAGCAGGTCGAGACAGTCTGGGGGGAATGGTGAGATGAAAGAGGTCGATGAGTCATCAGATGTGCTTACGGGAAGAAATCCGAGAAATTGGTCAGCTCCGTGGGCGAAATCCATTGCGTCATCCCTGTGACGGAGGAGACGCAAAACTGTATATGGGTCGTGTCGATCAACACCTCACGTTCGGCGCCGAAGTGAGCATCGATGTTGACAATGCGGCTCTTCGGAACCTCGAGAAAGTTCAACACTTCTTCCTCCACCGCCTGCTTCACGTAGATGCCCGCTTATCCCTGGCCCCCTCGTTCACGGAGACCGGATTGAGGCCGTTGCGCTACCGACGCCTCGACCTCACACTCCGCTATCTCGTACACCTTCTCCTGCCATCTCGGTCTCTCTTCTGTCCCGCCACAATACAAGGATGTATCTCGATGCACCATGCCCGAGGCACTGTATAGTCCTAAATCGTCTGCTTCTGTCAACCCACGCTCTCGCCATTGAACGGCTGCGCTGGCGTAAGAGATGTCGCAAGAGAGTCGAAAGGCATCGGCGTTTTGCCACTTCTGTAAGCTCGAGGTCGAGGACGAATACCATGCGGTACTACTTTGCACTGCACACCCTCCCATTATACGGGCACGAGCCGCCGCCTTCTCCGCGATTAAAGCCCCGTTTCCCCACGTCTCCATTGTGCCTGCTCCCGGAGCCTGAGGTGAAGCTATCGACTTCCTGAGAGAATTGCTGGGGTGGCCGTGCTACCTGCCCCGCCTCGGACGACTGGTCTATATTGTACTGAAAGAATTCAAGGCCCACCCGGTATATGTCGCGGATAACTGAAATAGAAACACATCGCTGATGATGGTCAGAGAATATCGATAAGATTTAAAAACGTGAGAGAATACCTGTATAGTAGATGAGGTAGAAAAACGTGATATCAAAAACATATGTGGCGGGTAGCTCGTGACAGAAAAGTCGAGGCACACCCTGCATAGCACTTCTGGAAGAGAATGAACTGCGACTCAAAAGAGCAAGAGGGTTCAACCGGTCGCGCCTCCTCTCGGTTCCGCCTATCTGCGACAGCCGTACTGTCGATGCCTGTTGGTTTCACGGGTGGCTGGGTAAAAGGCGTCTGCGCTCATGGCCTAGATCCATGAGTATGCAGTAAACCGGCATTCCGTGATGGGACGCACGCCAGAAACCTCTTTCCCCCTCCATGAGACGCCCTTAGTAATTCCCGCGCCACCTTTCTCGCTCTCATCCATTCACGCCGCCATTCGTCTAAGTACGGGTTCAAAGTTACACAGTCGGTGTACTACAGCCACCAAATTATATAGCCTTTTGTCGCATTGTAGGTTAGTTATTTAGGAGGAAAGAGGGTGGAAACTCAGCTTCCCCCCAGAGCCTCGCTAGTAGGTACGTCTTTCGGCCGCTATTGATAATGAATGTGAATTCCACACGCTAATAGACTGGCTAATTTTACCTGCACTCGTAAAGTTCAGTCCAAGTTAAAACTTGGCTTTGAAATTGGGGTAGCTCTTTGAACTAAAATGCTAGCTACCCGAATATGTGCACGTGGTTCAAATATGATGAGACCAAATTTATGTTTATTAATTACCTGTTGGTTACATTTACCCGCAAGTCGATTAGGACAACCTGAAGGATGAGCCATATAGATTATGCGTATCTGAAGCTCAATTTGAACAAATATACGGGTCCGGCACGCTCTGTGTCATCGGAAGAAGAAATGGACCGCATGACAGGCTTCGAATTCCGACGCAGATTCATACGTCGGCTCTTGATATAATGACCCCTCATATTGATGCGACAAATATTAAGGTTTCAAGAATTAAAGCATATTTAGCATAGACCTCAAGTTTTTAGCTAGTGGAATATAGCTAGGAAACGCTTAGTGGAGGCGGTGCCTTAACCGGTTCCTTGAGCTCCAAAGAAAGAAACTCTGTTGTGAGGACTTTCTTTAAACTGATACAATTTTGGTTAAAATCATTGGCATCTCAATATGCTTATTCTAGCCTCGTCATTTTATTGCATATCGCTCTCTCATGTAACCCACATTGATCACCGAGGTGGTTCGTAAATATGGTGAGAACCACCTCAATGAGGATCTTAAGGGTCTCCGGAGCTATTATAAGAACATGGAGATAGTGCATATTAGAAGATAAAAAAGTAATAATTCAGGGCTTTCTATATAATTATTGCAATTTCATCTCGATTCTCTATTATGTAACGGGGCATGAGGTAACCGTACTAATGAATTATAGTAGAGAACAACCTAACTCAGAATTATACACCCAAAAGAAAGCTCTCTGGATACATCTCTGTTGATTTACAAAAGCTGGCTATATATAGTATAATTCCCAACAAGCAATTGGCAGTTAGATGAAACCCCGACGATGTATCTGCAAAGCTCTGACTGTTCGAAGGTCTTCTAATCCTTTTGTTGATGGATCAGATCTTATGATAATTATATCACACTATATTATGATTGAGAGGATTATTTACAATGCCAGTGAGCAGCCAAGATCCTCCGAAACCCTGAAACATGTCACAAAAACCGGACAGGCTCTAAAGCTAAACGGCTGGGAACTACCAGGAAATAATTTAGAGAGAGGTATATAAGCTCCATCTATCTCTCAAGTCGAAAACAACTCCCCAATGACAACTCCGATTAAAGTACTCGTCACAGGTGCATCTGGTTTCCTTGCAACCTGGGTTGTAAAGGAAAACATTTCACGTGGTTACTTTGTCCGTGGAACAGTCCGCAACACGGCGAAGGGAGAATATCTCAAGAAGCTATTTGGAGATAATTTTGAGTATGTGATAGTAGAGGATATTGAGAAGGTATATTTTGTATTTTTAATATATATGGCAATTCTTGAACAAGCTTTCAGGATACCGCCTTTGACGAGGCTATCAAGGAGGTTGATGCTGTTATACACACGGCTTCTCCTTTCAGATTCGATATTAAGGATCCACAAGGTGAGGATGCTGCTTGATCCGCTGATAAATGGTATTCATGACCTCCTAGAACTTATCGGACCCGCTGTTAATGGGACAACTTCCGTGTTGAAAAGCATACTTAAATATGGGTGTGTCCGGATCCTAGTTGAACCATCACAAGCTTTTCATTTATATATTAAATTATTAAGGCGCAGTGTTAGGCGCGTCGTCCTGACCTCGTCTCATGTTGCTATGGCTCCATCATTGAACCAAACAACTCAAATTCGGTATGACGAAGCTTCGTGGAACAATGGCGCCGTGGAGGACGTGGAGAAGGAGGGTATTAAGGCGCATCCCGTACGGATCTATGAAGCGAGCAAGGTTCTCGCTGAAAAGGGTGAGTAAATTTCAAGAGTCCCTGTAGTACTATTCGTGGTAATTCATCTATCAGCTGCTTGGGAATTTGTGGATAAGTATAAGAATGAAATTGCATGGGATTTAATTACCTTTTTGCCACCATTTGCAAGTGGATTTTAATTTGTGGTGGTAAATCATTTCATTGATCATTTTATTCTCACATCTTCCAGATCTTCGGCCCAGTTATTCACGAGGTATTTAATAAATTTCAAGCTTATATTTACTGTGACTCTTATTATTTTCAGGTTTCAAAACCCACATCTCTCAATACATCTTCGGCGGCCTTCTTGAGCTTTTTGAAGAACGAGCCTCCCAAAGACCTTAAAGACCTTATTGCCCCAGCGGGAGGTTTTGTTGATGTCCGCGACGTGGCTTGGGCACATGCGGAGGCTGTGACCAATGAGACAATGGCAAACAAGGACGCACAAGCTGCATTTAAAGAAGGTCGTGGCCGTGTCGCTTTGACCGCGGAAGAATTTACCTGGCAAGATGTCGGTAAGTTACTTAAATATTAATGAGAGATAACCCAATCTAATTAACCCTCATCAGCGGATGCTTTAGTGGATGCCTCTGTCCCCCTTCCTCAATCTATGCCACGTGGAGAGAAAGGCGCTGGGAAACATACAGTTCATTTTTCTGTGGTGGACCCAGTTCGTGCCAAGGAGGAATTGGGGTTGAAATTTCGCCCTATCACGAAGACTTTCGGAGATACACTTGTAGACTTTCAGCAAAAAGGCTGGATATAGAGGCACCCCATACCGGAATAAATTGAGTGTTAGTAGCTGCTTCAATTATTTGTCAATTATACAAGGATTCTGTTACCCAAATGATACAAGAATAAATATCTGAAACCGCAATCTTCCGTCCAGAGAGTGAAATACATATGTAAGCGAAAGAGTGCATCAATGTTCGAGATATCGAGTCTTATGCGAGGAGGGGCCTGGAGAACGTTTGACTAAGTATACTGCCATGACACAGACAGTGGACCATTGTGGACCGCTCGGCTGTTGCAAGGTGCGGGACGGGAACATATCTGAGAGATTGGTGGGTCCGACTTACCCATGAGACGCCCATAGCAATTCCTTTCCTCTCGGACTACTCAGCGTTCCGTATTGGGACCCATGCCGGCATTGGTTTCTCCTCCTCCTCCTCCTCCTTCCTTGTTCTCCCATTCGTTCACGCCGCCACTCATCTAAGTACATGTTCAAAGTTACACGGCGGAATTATTCCATCAGCAGCCACCAGATCTCTTCGTTTCTGCTGGTTGATTCCTTAGGCGGAGAGACTGTGGGGCCGTAGCAAGTCCCAGACACGATAGAGCTCACTACAGTGTCTGGCATGAAATTCCGACAAGCGTCCGGGCTGTTTCCAGACATCTTTATTCCCAAGTACCACTCACATTTAGGACTACGTTTCATAGTTGAAATAGTTCGTCTTAATTATATTTGTAAGGTCTACTGGGAATTCTGAGGAAAAAATGATATTTTTGAAAATTTCCATCAAAATTTGCCGCGCCATCGCTTGATACACCATATATAGTAAAAACAAATACTAGGAAAATCGAGGAATATTCAATACATGTTATATAGACTTTTCTTACATTATACCATGCTTCTTAGGTGTATTGAAGGCCAATTACTGCACCACCTTTCGCTGGTCACACTTGAAGTCACCAGGCCACACTAAGAGATAATTCATGCATACCGCAAATGATCACCAGACAAATCAAATTGACAGTTTTGAGAGCTCTCTACACAATAATAAATTGCCACAAGTCGTTTCTACAAGGTTTTAGAGGTATTTTAGTTTTGGAAACGTTAAAATTTTGGCGGCGGGCGCCTAATTTTGAAAAAAGTGGAGATATTGAAGGAAAACCCTTGTCTTATGATAGATCTTCGAGCATTCACCCTGATAATCACTCTGAGATCATCGGTAAAGGCGCTGCTTTTTGTGACAGACATTGCAGTACATCCTTGGTCGCTATGCAATCCACATACTAACAGACTCACTAGTCACTAGTCATCTATTACTTTTAGAAACTTCTCGCCGTTACAAAGTTAAACACATTTATATACTTACTTTATTCCTAACCCAGATTTTATCTTCGAACTATTATCTAGGAACCCTGCAGCCAGCTTGATGTTAGAGTCGTCTTTTATCCCATCGGTTCTCAGCAATGTCAAGCGGATGTTTTCTCAGTGTATTTGCAACTGTAAAATCATTAAACCTTCACGTAATGTACCAACAGCGATGTTTCCTCTAGGATCAATTGCTATGCCAATTGTATTTGAATGTGATTAGGACGCTCTGTTGAATTGATAGCTTACTTACCAGGGGGGACAGCATATAAACTAGAGTGGCATTACACATAGCCCCGGCTTTCATTTGGTGCAGGGACGATACCCCCTCATGTAGAAGCACAATATGAGCAAATACAGATAAATAATAAATAATAAGAACCAATCATGAGGAAAGTAGAAGTGGGACAGGACGAACCGACTAAAAATTAATAGAAGTTTAAAACGTCCCGCGGAGACGATTTATTACCGATAACGGTTCATTCTGTTATATAGTTAATACATTGAACTCATATGAGCCTGATGCGAGATAACCTATTGTTCGTGGAAGCTCCGGATGACTTTGTTTTTGAAATTTGAATAGAACAATGAATGGGTGCGCCTTAGCCACTGAGGGCTGTATCTATACGGCATCAGAGCGACGGAGTGCACCGGGGAGCCTCGCTGCAGAGTATGTGCGGGAAATCACGAAACCAACAAACACAAGTGCGCTCACGATGGACCATGCGAAGAAGGTCAACGCTGCCCTATCGACCAGCTTAAATGCGCAAATTGCAAAGGTGATCACGCAAGCTGGATAAGAAGCTGCCCAGCCGCACGAGCCGCCTTCACAGAACAAACTCGCAAGGACGAATATCGCACCGGACGCTACGAAGCTAACACCCCGTTTTCTTTCGCTGACATCAAGCCCAAGATCCCCAAAACGAGACCCCTACGAAAATCCCAACCCCACCCCAGCCAAAACCAGACACATGCTCACCCAGATTTTAACGTTATCCCCCCCACCTCCCCCTCAGCCCCCATTCCCCATGATTGAAAAATGCCAACACCTACGAATTAAACAGCAAAACTGTAAACATTCCAAAATCGTACACGACACTCTAATCTCCAACACAAACCCCGAAGACTGGGACATCATCCTTATTCAAGAACCATATATATATCCCAACACACACATCTCTATTGCTTCCTCCAAATGGTTTCCCTTATACCCTCCGTCGCATGTAGCTGACAAACCAAGAGCAATCATTCTAATCTCTTTGAACAGCTACAGATTCCCTCCGACTGTCTCACTGCAGTCTCTCTGCGCCTCCAAACAAGGGCACGATCAACATATACAATATTTATAATCCACCTAACTCCGACACAGCTCTCCAAGCACTCCAAGAATGGATGGATGCCCATGCACCAACAGACAACACATTACTAATATGGGCCGGCGACTTCAACAAGCACAACCCACTATGGACCAAGTCGGAGCACAACCATCGATGCCACACAAGTAACACCGACCTGCTGATGAAATTACTTACAGATCAACACATGGTACTCACACTACCTGCGGGCACACTTACGTATGAATCGGAACAGCATGAAAACACCTGGTCGACCCTTGACTTCATGTTCTGCTCCACACCTCTCATCAATTGACTCATCAACTGCAATGCTTGCAGCGAAGACCACATACCACACGCCGACCATCTACCCACCATCTACCCATGCACTCATCCTTCGACATCTCCATCCTTAAGACCAACAGACCAGCGGGCAGAAACTATCGAAGCATCGACTGGAACAAGGTCGGACTCTCCCTTGCCAACATACTAGACAACACCCTGCTGAACACAGCGATCACCCCGACAATGAACACAGACTTAGATGTATATGTATCTCACCTCACCACGGCCATTCAAACTGCCATTGAACTCCATGTACCGCATCGTAAAGCATCCCCCTACTCGAAGTGTTGGTGGACACCGGAACTCAAAATTCTTCACAAGAAGTATTCCCTAATGGACCGTACCGCATTCCACTCAAGAGGAACATCCCAGGAAGAAGAATGTCTGACACAATGCAAAATTGCCCGAAACACATACACATCAGCAATCAAGAAAGCGAAGTCAGAACACTGGAAAAACTGGATTGAGAATGTCAACGAGTGGGATATATGGACAGCGGGAAAACTAGCGAAAAACCCTCTCTCTGACACAGGACGCACCCTCATACCAACCCTTCACAGGGTGGTCACTAACATGGATAACTCCTCTACATGCCACACAGCAGACATGAAAGCGGAGGCCTTCACTGATATATTCTTCCCCCCAAAACCACACACACTTCCAACCATGCCTGACGATGACCTCCCACCCTATCGACAACCACTACCCTTCACCATGCCCAGGATCCATCAGCTCATCAAATGAATCACGATGTCACGACCCTTCAAGGCACCAGGAGATGATGGCATCCCAAATATAGTCCTGCAAAAGGCTATGACAGTAATCGCCCCTCGTCTATACACATGCCTTCAAGCTACGATCCACCTCAACTACTTCCCCAAAGCATGGTGTACCTGGACAACAATCGTCCTTAGGAAACCAAACCGACCTGACTACTCCATTCCCAAGGCCTACCGCCCAATAGCACTGTACAACACTATGGGAAAGATAATATCAGGCGTAATGACCGATATCGCTATGTATCTTACCATGCGACACTCTCTACTGCCTACACAACATTTTGGAGGCCTTCCCGGATGCATGACCACCGACTCCCTACTCTACCTCACACACAAGATCAAGGACTTCTGGCATAAGAAAAAAGTAGCCACCATAATTTTCCTCAACATCGCCAATGCATTCCCCAATGCCATCACAGACCGACTACTCCTCAACATGAAGAAGCTAGGGTATCCAACAGAGATCATCAACTTCTTCGCTGCCCTTCTCGATGACTGACAGACAAGACTACACTTCAATGACTATACCTCAGACCCCATCAACATCAGCAATGGCATTGGGCAAGGAGAAGTCGCCTCAATGCTACTATACCTTATCTACAACCACGGTCTTGTATCAATACCCCAAGGAACCAACGAGAACGGAGGAGGATACATCGACAACACCTTCTTCATGGCCATCAGAGACAACTTCAATGAATGTGACATCACACTCAACAGGATGCTAGACAAACAAGACATATGGTCCCAGGCTCACAACTCCAAAGCTGAGATATCCAAATTTCAATGTTTACAACTCACACGTAAAAAGCATTTTATTAGAACAGATTTCACAAGATCTACCAGGCAAATGATACAATGCATTAAAACAGCGAAACTCCTAGGTGTTCTTATGGACAAGGAACTTTGATGGCACTCACAGGTCGCATCCGCAGTCAAGAAGGGAACGGACCTCCTCCTGGCCATAACTCGACTAACAAGGCCTTCCTTTGGCCTACCATACACTCAAGCAAGACGCCTATTCATCTCCATGGTTCTTCCCAAAATAGAATACACTCTCCCAGTATGGTACACCCCGATCACCAAGAACGAAGACACCAGACATCGAGCGGGATCAGTAGGCCACACAAAGGAACTCGCGAAAGTCCAAAGACTGGGGTGGAAGATGCTAACAGGAGCCTTTTGATGCACTGCAACTGACATACTGAGCCTTCATGCCTTCATCCCACCCACAGATATCCGCCTTGATGCCACATGTTTCCATGAGACCCTATGCCTAGCATCCCTCTCAAAGACACACCCCCTGCACACAATAGTCAAGAATGGAGCTCGACACCAACCCAAATTCCACCTATCCCCCATCCACAACCTGTTCTGCTGCTTTCCTATCATCCCCCAGGACATCGAAACTATTGACTCCACACGGAAACACCCCACATTGCAACCCAAATCCACTGTGCATATCGCAGACAGTAGAAAAGAGGCCACGACAATCATTCATTTACGCATGGATGACATTCAGATCTATTCAGATGGATCGGGCTACAAAGGCAAAATCGGCTCCACTGCAACAATTCCAGAAACCCATATGACCATCCAACATCAGGCCAGCAATGACGACCAGCACACAGTATTCGAAAGCGAAGTTATTGGCATACTCCTCGCACTCCAACTCCTTGACAAGTTCCCAAATGCATCCTCAGTTCTCATAGCACTCGACAACCAAGCAGCAATAAGGGCCCTCACCAACAACGTCAGACAACCAGGGCAATACCTACTAGATGAAGTACATGCGAGTATCAGACACCTGAAGAAGAGACAAAGGCACCTCAACATTCACCTAGAGTGGGTCCCCAGCCACGAAGATATTCCAGGTAACGAAGCCGCAGACACCAGAGCAAAAGAAGCAAGTCAAGGTACCACATTGTCTACAGCAGAGCTCCCAAATATCCTACACCATACACTACCATCCAGCGTGGCAGCCCTACGTGCGCAACATAAGAAGACCACAATACCACAATGAGCAGCTGAATGGACGAAGTCCCCGAGATTCACGAAACTGTCCAGGATCAACAAGAACATGCCATCCTCGAAGACATTCAAGCTCTTCCAAAAACTCCCTAGATGCGATAGCAGCATTCTCATCCAGCTTCGAACTGGCCACGTCACACTCAACGCTGTGGTAGGGATTGACTGCATATAGGCGGAAAATCCCTATTTACGGTATTTCTTTCTTATTTTATTATTCGACAAATTTCTATTTTATATTCTACTTTATACATTCATATACACTAACAATGCAGATTCAACACCCGCATCTAAAAACACAAACATCGCAGTGAAAGTCTCGACAAGGCCATCACAAATTTCCCACGACCGCGCACTCGCCGTTTATACAACGAAAATTCAACTTTTCAATCATTACTCATACTCGCATACACTTTTATCGAAATTATCACGCTACTTGATGGATCTGAAGGAGATAGGGAAATATTTTATGCTTTATTTCATCCGTTTTCCGTTCTTGATATTTACATCCGTTATTTTCTTCGCATTTCCCCAACATCCACTTTCTTTATCTGCCTGACCACTGCCGAAGGTACCCGAGCACACTGGACCAATATATGCGATGCATACTTGAACACCTGAGGCTTGGGAACCCTCAGGAGCCTTGCGGGGGGGCTATGTTCTGTATTCCATGTCTTGGCCAGCGGCGTATCGGCAACTTCGCGATCAGTGGGACGGATTGCCACTTGGCACGGCCTTTTTAACTCTTATCCATCCATCCATCTACTCATTGATATTTTAGTTCAGTTTATATTGTCTTTTTATCGATTATAACTTCGGAATTTTTATAATTTCTTGTATTTAAATTCCATGTTTTTCGTCGAATTATATCATCTTGGATCTTTTCTCTTATTTTTCACTCGCATCCTGAAAAGTGTGTGTTTAGAAACTTAAGCAGTTATTATTATCAAGTTAAAGCAAATTCGAGCCTAATATCCGAGCTGAGTATTATTTCGAGCACATAAAGTACTAATAATAGTATTTCGAGCAGAGTTCTATATTTGTCATTATTTACAGTTGAACGGTACACTGAAATAAACCACAAGCGGTCACATCAACCCTAGATTTGATCCTATTCGCTAAGTTTATCCGTACGCTATTTTTGGGTTCGCTTACCCGTCTTTAGTTCTAGCTATTTTTGTCAACCAGTCTCGAATATACTGTTCTCCTTAGGTCCGTGTGACTCTACAACAACGCCTTTCTCAAGAAGACAAAAGCTGTCACAACCCCAATATGTCACACTTGCAAGCTACTGGAAACCGTCCCTCACTATTTGCTACACTGTCACCAATACACCGCACAACATCAAGTACTGAAACAGGAAGCTGGCAAAGCAGCCAACTCCATTGCAAGTCTTCTAAGCAATCCACAAATCATCAGAAGCACCCTGCGATACATTGCCACGACGAAGAGATTCAAGGACTACCTGGACGTAGGATCCACGACATTGCAAGAAAACTGCTAAGCAATGTTTTATTTCTATCTCTTAAGAGTACTACTGATTCACAGATACATGAAGTCTATTCACAGATACACGGGGTCTATGCAGACCATAGCTGGCACATGCACCGTACACACACACACACCCTCCAGGCGCCTCCCCGGCAAAAACACTCCAGTTTGCCTGCAACAGTTACCACCTTACATGAAGACTCCGAATAGTCACATTCCTCCCTACATTCCTCTTTTTTCATTATCATTGTAACCATCACCAAACAACCAGTGTGTCGGGGGCATGGGGAGTTTTGCCTTCGGGATCCCTACGTGCAGCAAGAGACAAAAAGTCCAGGTCAACAGTTGAACCAATGAGCACTAGGTTAGAACCATTGCTCCCACAGTCCAGCTACATGGACAAGACACACTGTGTTGCTAGGCCTTCATTCACCGTCACTTCTTATCGTAAAATACTATCTAGATACAATGTACATACACGGTGCCACAGTGCACCATAAGCACCTAGCACTTCGAGCACTTTAATTGACATCTCTCTCTCTCTATATGGCATCACAATGTCATATAGAATAATTCTTTGAACAGGGGGATTGAGACGACAGATATACAGTTGTTTGACTCTTACTGTTTTGACACAGATCCTGCCCAGTATTTTCAATCCAACTATATCCATTGTATTGCTGGAAAACATGTCACAAAATAATGATCTTCAGGGATATTAAGCGGCCTCAGTTTGATGATAGAATGTGTGAATATTTGACCAGGTAGCAGTTAGGTCTAGGTAAACACGTAGGGAACTACAAAAAACTTTCATGACTATACAGTTCCTCAACTCAGCTTTCTCCGAGATCACCAATTCTTGACAAAGCACTTCAAGTGAATGCTTCCCCTGACATATGTATCTGATGCCAAAGATGCACAGGAGTTTGATTGATACTGTGTCTTAGATCAGATGAATTAACTATAATGTGTTAAATAATGTAGCTCAATATCAACTGCTGAGCATGTCTATGCTTCAAGTATTTTGGGTGAAGGATACTGAGTCTGACTCCTGGCACCAACAGAATCCGAGAATAGCACCTACTTGCAAGCCTATGAAACAGAGTTTAACTTTGAGTTATTAATATAGATAAAATCGTACTTACCTGATAGAGCTAAATTATACTGTAGGATGGATACAGGTCAGTACATCAGGAAAGTTGACACAGAATCCGCTTTAGCGCTTGTGCTAGGAGCGATAGGTGGTGGTATATAGTCTATATACCGACTCCAAGCTTCGATTAGCGAATCCGCCATTAACCTAGTGCTACCTAGTACTACCTAGGGGTGGACGTTAAAACCCCCCACTAAAGCGGGTGCCTACTTACGTAAGATGTTCCAGCCCGATGAGAAATTCACCGGAATTCCCTTATTTGGTAGATGGGGCTCGATATGCTTTGCCTATTGATCAACCAGCGGTGTTGATATTGCGGGATTTTAACGTAATGGTTAAGTTGTGTAGTATTGTGTATTAACCCTTAGGTTCAGATCCCTTTGGGGTGGTTTTTTGCTTGAGCATGCTCCATGGCTTGAACTTTCCGTAAATCAAAAATTACATACCTAACATCGCAATTTTTGTAACAAAGCGGTCAGATGCAATAGTTACATAAATTGAGAGTTTAGATGAATCTTGAAACATTTTATTGAGGAAGATTCGACTGAAAAATTCGCTCCGACCTCCACCAACATTGAGACCAGTGAATTTCTCGATACGCGAGAACTTTTTTTTTACCAAAGTGGTCGGATGCAATAATTACATAAATTAAGAGTTTAGATGAATTTTGAAACATTTTATTAAGGAAGATTCGGCTGAAAAATTTGCCCCGACCTCCACCAACATCGAGACCGGTGAATTTCTCGACGCGCGGGAACTGTTACATCAGCGGGCGCTTTGCTTTAGTGGGGGATTTTAAGGTCACCCCGTGACTACGGCTCGGCTCATGAGTAGACTCTGAGCCTGAGCCGAGCCTGAGTTGAGTCGCTTTGAGCCGGCTCACCATGAGCCGTATCCATCACTAGCGGACAGTGTGCCTAGGCTACCTTACATCGCAGCTACGAGAGGATTCCGGGACTACACAGATGTAGCGATAGAAGACGAACGAGGCCGACACTGATCTCCCGAAGACCCTACTATAGAGACAAGATACGCAATAGAAGACTAACATAGTGTAAGAGACTGGTGATGAAGTGGAGGGACAATGCAGACTGGCCTCGGGTCACCTTCGTCACGCTGGCATTGCGTCCTTCCTATCTCAATACTAGCCGACATGCTTAGACATGCTTAGATATTAAGATGGAGAAATAACATACATACCTATAGAACTATTGGCCATATTATGTTGAGTCATCAAACACTATAGTTCTGTAACCTAGGTGCAACAGTCAGAGAAGATCTATAAGCACTGGGTATGAGAAACATACCATCTGGTATCAATAATGTCAACATTGTAATCAACTAAAGATTAAGAGCTCAAGTTTTAGGTATAGTTCACTGTGAATCAGCAGAAGGACTCACCAACTGAGGCTCCTTCCCAACGGCGCCGAGGACCTTCAAAACTCAAGAGAACCGTTGCAAAGTAAGGTTTAACAGTCTATAGGTCTTTTTAATGTTCCTATCGAGATACTTATATGAAACTTACGTTGGTTTGGATGCCAATGTGCCAATTTCAAGTGCAGCAGTGTAGTAGATCGAGGTGGTACGAGTTTAAGTTGCGACAAGTCAGACTGGCACTGATATTGTTCAAATCAGTGGAGTTGTTACCTTGAAAAATAGCGAACCTAGCGAAGAATAGCGAGCCTAGCGAAGGCTAGCGGCTCTTAAGCGACATGGCAGTCACTACTCTCTGTAGGAACCATGGGATGCTATGGAAAAATCAAGCGCCGTTAGCAGATTTCCTGATGTAGCATGCCGCTCCCACATGTGATCGCCGCACCAAAAGTCAGAGTGTGATTACAAGTTGCGGTTGCTGCAATCATGACTTGTTCAGCAGTCTCACCCATGGCAAATCGCAGCAACGAAATGGTGTGATTTCTTCTATGATTTGAAAAACTGCTGTGAGCTGTTTCTCAAACTTCGATCGCACCTGCACTCACCCAGCACTCAGCTTTTCATCCATACACTCCCATCCCATTTCTTGTCCTTCTAGGCCAGTTTCCTATTTTTTTGTAGTATTTTGATGGTGCTGGGCAATATCTTTTTGCTACAAAGAGGAGCCATCGGAATTACAAAGGAAATATATCTATTTGCCTCCATGCTACCATGATTGAGGTTGTTCAGGTGCAATACTCCCTCACAAATCCTGATATGGGCAGACCATGATTTGGTCAGCTTGGAATTGCAGGAGGAATTCTAAAGCACGGGGGTGCTTCCGTTCCCGAACAAACTCTTAGAATTCTGGCATTGTTCTTATGGATTACTAGTACTCTAGCCATATCTAAATTTATTGAATATGTCTTTCTTCCATCTGGAGTGAAAGGATCGATGAAGCTGTCTGAACTGCTTCACGTATTGTTAGGGTCACCACATTTCAGGCCTGTGCCAGTGACTGAGAGTCTGCATATCATTTATATCCCTTGAACCACTATGAGGCTAGTCAGGTAAATCTTCAGCGAAGGAAAAGGAAACTCCCATTTAGCTGCCAGTGACGCTCGTATGATGGTGTACCTTCTTGTGCGTGTATTTTATCTTTGATGTCTTTTATTCAAAATGTTGGGAATACTTACATTAAATGAAGCGACTCTAAGTTGGGACTTTCCTCAAGTACTTATAAGTACGAACATTGTGAAAATTAGCAAGCTTTAGCAAAAAGCCACAGTGCCACCTGTGGCTCAAGCTGACCAATAGGAAGCACTGGAGGCATCATAAAATTTCCTGAGTCTAAAAGTCCCAGGAAATCTTATGCCTCTGGCAAATAGTATTAGTATTTCTTGGGGCAAAAATTGACATGAAATGTTGATTAACTTGAAGATTTCCTGAAGCATGAAAGATTGAATTGTGTTAGCATTTCCTGAAATTGGAAAACTTGGATGCATTCAGAGTTTTCACAAGATTTCCTGAGGTCAGAAATATTGGTAAAATTCAATACATTTCCCTAGCTTTCTAAATACACAAATGTACAGAAAATAATTGGTTTGTTCAAGATTTACTGGCTGAGATTATCATTGGGAAACATCAAATCACTTTAGAATTTCCTGCAATATAAACAGCACAGAAATTTTGAATTTGTTCAAGATTTCCTGGCTGACATTACCCTGAGGAAATGCTGAATTATGTTAGAATTTCCTGAGTACACAAACATTGGAGAAACTCTGGATTTAGCTAAGATTTCCTGACATGCAAACACTGAGGAAATGTTGAATAATATCAAGATTTCCTGAGCCAGATTACTGTCAGAAAAATTATCATTTTCCCAAAATTTCCCCATTCTCAAATTTCCATATCCAGGAAATTTTGGGAAAATGATAATTTT
Organism: Sphaerobolus stellatus SS14; assembly: GCA_000827215.1. Taxonomy (NCBI): domain Eukaryota; kingdom Fungi; phylum Basidiomycota; class Agaricomycetes; order Geastrales; family Sphaerobolaceae; genus Sphaerobolus; species Sphaerobolus stellatus. The sequence continues at coordinate 229,571 of KN837080.1, forward strand.
TCTGACAGTAATCTTGATATTATTCAACATTTCTTCAGTGTTTGCATGTCAGGAAATATTAGCTAAATTCAGAGTTTCTCCAATGTTTGTGTACTCAGGAAATTCTAATGTAATTCAGCATTTCCTCAGGGTAATGTTGATCAGGAAATCTTGGACAAATCCGAAATTTCTGTGCTGTTTATATATTCAGGAAATTCTAAAGTGATTTGATGTTTCCCCATGATAATCTCAGGTAGGAAATCTTAAACAAACCCGTTATTTTCTGTACATTTGTGTATTTAGAAAGCTAGGTAAATACATTTAATTTTACCAACATTTCTGACCTCAGGAAATCTTCAAATTAATCAACATTTCCTGTCAATTTTTGCCCCAAGAAATGCTAATACTATTTGCCAGAGGCATAAGATTTCCTGGGACTTTTAGACTCAGGAAATTTTATGATGTCTCCAGTGAAGGCTGGATTAGTCACAGTGGAGCCACAGGTGGCGCTGTGGCTTTTTGCTAAAGCTCTCTATTATTATTGAAGGGAAAGGCAGAAGATCCGAGTGGTGTCCGCTACGAACTCTCCCCCTCCGCGCCGGTGTACTCTGTAGTGAGCCGTGACGCCAATATTTATACGTTATATACAGTCAAAATCTCTTTTCCGTCGAATCGCTGAATTAATGCCAAGGAGGAATGATAGGGAATAAAACTGATTATGATCCCTCACCATTATTGAATGCTATGTCAAAGGCGATGGCGTTGATGCATTTGGCAAGCCCATCAAGGCAAGGTTAACCCAGAATATATTGACATGCCCGCTCGTGGCCCGCCTCTACGTCTGAAGATCCAAAGATAGGTTTGTATTGTACGGTCCGCATACTGTGACCTGCTGTGCATCTTTCAGTCTGAGATATGTGATATATAGCTCTCCTAATCGTATCCGGGCTTAGTACATACCCTTGACGAGCCGATGACTATACTTTTGTGAACAGCTTGATAACGAATACTAAATTGTATACTTAGCCTAGATAATTGAGGCTATGTAGTGGCACTGCTTTCTACGCGACCCATCTCTCAATGTCTCACCGTTTCTTCAAAAGCAAAGCTCTTAGATAAAGTTCTAGATTGCTTCTTTTAATCTTCCTTCACTTATCATCTGCATATATCTCTGCATCTGTTACTAGCAAAAACACTAATATTGCATCTTCATGGCTCCTCGCTGGCTTATTTACTAAATAGTACAGCTATCGGTTGCTCATGCAATGCGGATCGAGAAATCTCCCTTGACGTTCGGTTTGACATGTTAACGTCAATTGGTCCCTATGCATACACTGTGGTGCCTTCAACGGCGTTCCTGGCCGCGCATACCTACATATATAAAGCTGACTGAGAACAGGTTGTACGGCAACACACGATGACTTCATATCCTCAATACCCACTTCCTGACCGTACGGATTGCCTGAGCTTCTTGACACCAGGACAATTGATTGGGATGACGGTTAGCCGATAGGTACATGTATAAACGAGAATGGAACGCTAAAAGAGGGTACTCAGGTGGCTACAGTGACCGGATTTATCTCAACTTTATCGGTTCTAGTGTTGTTCGTCGTAAACCTTGTGAGTAAATAGAATATATATCTGCTCAACAAAATCTTACCTGGCTTTCTTAGAGAAACTTCATGCTTTGCAAGATGTATTTGGAGAGAATGTCGCAAAAATCCGAAGTCCGAAATTTAGCATTGTAATGTATTATAATGTTAATAGGTCGAGGTCGATTTATAATGCTTTACAATAGTCATGGTCTGAGTTACGCATTATAAACCATTTCAGCATACCATCCTTATAATGCATTTCCAGTCATACTAATCCCCTTGCCATGTAATTACATTTTTTAATTATGGCCCGCCAGTAAAATAATTTTTGCCCCCCCCACCAGATCACGCCGTGGTCGTACCATTATTAATATATATTCACAAACTATGTACAACTGATGTATGGATAATGATCTGAAGAGTTTCAAAGGTCTAGAAGATCAAATACACCTAAAGAAGGATGGTCAGAAGGATAGTAAATAACAGCAAGACTGCATGTACCGGTGCACTCACATTACACATCTCTCAAATCCTAGTGCGATACTCTCCCACTGCAACATAGAGTCTTCGGCAGCCTACAGAGATATCACTATTAGCGCATGAATTACAATTGGTCCAAGTCGAAACACAACGCTTGCCTTCGAATCACACCTATATTTAGTTGACTGATATTATCCCAAGGTCAGCTACATCTGGCTTCTAAGGCACCAGAAACTCACTGATAACAGTATAGATTACCAGGAGACCAAAGGGGCGGAAGGTAGCTTGGAAGGTGGCGACGACGAGGGGAAGGTGGTTGCCAAGAGGAAAGAAGGGTTGCGGTGGGGCTGTGGAGCTGTGCGGACTTTGAAGTAACCATTAAACGCTTTGATCACGAAGTGGTCCGATAATGTGACTCAGTCGCTTAATGTAGAACACATGTCAATCAACTATCTAATCCTAATAGGACAGTTTTGGAATATACGTATTTCTTTCAGAATAGCATAAAAATTAATAAAGAAACTGGTTATTCGTTCATTCACAAGCTTCTTCAATGTTGAGTTGATGCTTTGAAGATAGCTCAACACTCGCCCCTCGAAAGCGGCCTTTTTGACATCCCTCGTGGCATAAGGAGCGACACTGCCCTCGACTTTTTGAAATTGCCGGACCTACTTGTACATTTCTGCTTGCGAGGACGCTCTGGGGTCAGATTTTCCTTGTTCTCAGTGTTGGAACTGAATTGGAAGGACGGATTATAGCGTCTGCAGTAGGCACATTGGTAGAGTCCCCATGATAATTGGTTATTTTACAACCTACACAGATTTGGGTACCGCAAATTCCAGTTCAAGCCCAAACTTACCGCCATGGTAGGCTTCCTCGCCAACGTCAAACATGGTCGGCTTCTTGGGGTTTTAGGGAGTTGGAAGGGACCAGAGGTGAATGAAATGGGAAGTGAGGGGACTAGATTTTCTCTGTATATTCTTGGATCGGAGAAACGCGTACTAAGTCTGCGGGAGATAGAGGCTGGTTGACATTCGATGTGGGCTTGGAGTCGGGTAACATTATGCTCGAGGCGTCGCCATTGGAGTCTCCTCTGCTGTGATTTGTTTCTTGGGTTGCTGCAGGCATGATCGTTATGATCGAGATGGTAGAAGAGTGTCCAGTGGGTGAAAGGCGTCACTAACAAGGTGCGTAACCGTGGACACACAAGTACCCCATAATTGGCTGTCTTTACACCATCATTAGAAAAACAAGACACTCCAAAAACGACGTATCCCTCCCCTCAGCTACAACCGACTGCTATGACTGCCTTGAGGTATAAAGTCGGTGTTGAAACTCCCTCGCTGTCAATACACTAATGTCCTCAAAATGTCAGACAGCCAGAGCTCTTTACTCCCTCTTCAAATAGCTGAGATAAATATCTTCTTGCTCAGTATGTCGCATATCTTCCATCTCCAAACTGCTCTAACTTGATCCCTGTGATGCTATCCAGCAGGCTGACACTGAAGCCAGACAAATTCCAATGACACGCCTCCTCCATTATTTGTCTTGGTGCATATTTGTCTGCCATTTGAGGCCCTGTATTAATGTCAATTTCCAGATTTCCGAAGAAGAATCAGTTATGCTCGAAAACAAGATTATCTCTCGCAAGGCTCGCGAACTCCTCCGGTTGCCTCTGCAAAAAAATCAATACCGAACTCTTTGAAAATACAGTGATTGGTTCAGTAGCATACTAGAGTTGCGGGAGACAATTGTATGGGTTTCTCGATACTGAGGTCGTCAAAGGGGATCGGCCACAAGCTCTTTTAATGGTGAGCGAGCCTATTATAGTATTCTTCTAGGGTTCTCATTACTATTTCTCGGTTATATCTCTATTAGTGCCTTTATTTTAACTTACATGTCTTTTGAAGATTAGAGGGAGAAGACAGACATTCTTCGATGAAGCCCGAATTTCCACAAGCGTCCGCGCTACAACTGTGTAATTATCAATACCGAGCCTCCTACATTTGTCAGGCTTGAGTTCATCTTCACCTGTGAATATGCTTCCAAGCGTTGTTGCGCTATGGCTCTTGTACGGAAGCTTAAAACGCAATCTGGCGGCCAAATACAAAATGGGAGGGATGCAGGGTATTAGAAGAGAACGGGTATGATTTTGTCCTCCTCAAATATCTTGTAAGGGGCTGTTATTTGATTCCGGTCGCCTGCGACACACAGGAGACTCGGCTCTATTTAAATGGTCTTATAGATAGTGATGCGTTTCTTCGATTTCCTTCAATAGATGAATCATATATCTTGGCTGTGGCTCCCATCGCTCTTTCTGTCTACAGCTTTCTATGAGATATCAGCATCTATACTAATGTGCAACAATGTCTTATAAGGTCGTGCTTAACATAATAAAGCATTATAATCAGGGGCGAATATACTAACCACATTATAAAGCATTTTCATCCGAGGGGGGATATACTAACCACATTATAAAGCATTGTAATCCGGGGAGGGAGTATACTAATTACATTACAAACCCTTTATAATGTGGTGTTAGACAGCTACGCATTATAATGGACTTTGGGTTTTTGCGACAAAGGGAATGGAAGATCTTCAAATCGCCTCTGGATGTCTATATGGTCCGCCTCCAAGATTTACCCTCTCTCCTGACGTATCCACTGAAACACATATAGGCTTCCCTTCTGCTTTCTGATCTTTTATAAGGGGTAGGCAAGTTCATGCATGTAAAATGGCTACACCTCGGGTTTTCAGAGTGCAGCAGTTACTGTACAGCTCAAGGTACGTTTCTATATTGAATATGAAAACATCGCCCCTAATTTGATGAATAAGGGGTGGTGCAGCAGATTGGTGAAACTGGTGTTGCTCTCGCAACCTTGGTAAGCAATCCAACCCCACCGTCGTCATTCGATAGGATTAAAAGAAACTACTATGGCAGGCCATCGCCGTCCATACCTTCCTCATAATTTTTTTTAGACGAGGAGCTCAGGCGAAAGCGGCTTCCGTCGTCATCATAGCTATTATTTGGATATTTGTGATATAGTTTGCAGTCATAAGATCACAGACCTTGACGAACGGAGACGACCGTTACATTACCCCATCTCCGTATGTATCTTCAATATGTCTATAACTAAGGTCTATTACTTATTCCGAAATTTTCAGCTATTGTAGGTCTATTTTATGCACCCATTTTAAACCAACTCTCAAAAGAATTCTAGGGTGTTGGCTCAGTCCCAGACACAAGACTATTCTAGTAACCGGGGAGTATCTGTGGCTGTGGCTTACGGCTCTAGTATCACTACTACTATACGTTCCGTTGGCGCTGCGATTGGCGGGCTATGTTCAGCCAACAGGACGCATGTGGTGGGAACACCGTGTACCCAGAAATCGCAGGCTATATGGCGGTGAGCTGCCCCCGAAACCGTCACGAGACGCCTTCACAATGTTATTGTGAGTAACGTAGCACCTACATCACTGGTTGGTAAAGGCTTAGGTTTGATTCTAGATATCCTATTTCGTATTTCTTCCTGGTCCTCCCAAACTCTATTTGTCGCTGGATGGGCTTCACTGGACATCACATACCATCGGGTGCGATCTTCTTCAGTACTTCATTATTCGGATTGAGCGGTTTAGTCAATGTATTGCTCCTTTGGTATACCAGGCCTGGTACGTCCTTTGTGGAGAAAACAGACTAGATCAGTGGAGCTGATCGGGTTACGGATATGCAGGGTTGCTATTATTAACATGCCCACCTCTTCCGGTTCCAGGTTTCACAAAATCACGATCGGGTCGGTTTACGAGTACGGTGTCCGACAGAACAGATGACCTCCGATTAAGACCCAGTGTGTCTATTCTAATATCTAGCGAGCCCGAGTCTGAGGCATAATTGAGACTCGCATGACTTTATTATCTTATGAGAGTTTAATTACTGAGTTAATCTCTCTTCATCGTATGACAATTGCCTGACTAATCATATAACGGGTATAATACGATAGTGTACATTAACAATGCATTTTTTTCAGTTGTATCCTTGTAGAATACTTGTTTGAATAGCTATATTTATCTGCTTATTCGAACCGTCGGATCTCCCGAAAGGAAGGCTTACCATGAAATCCATAGAAATCGTAAGATACTTCCGGATTTCCGCTGATTCTGTACATGTAGGGTCTGCGGTATTCCTTGTTTCAAATATGGATTTGAATAACATTGGGCTCCAGTTCTCCTTAGTTGCAGGCTCGGGTAAGGATATGTATATTGCGATGTGCTCTCAAGGCGTGCCACCGGCACTGGTCGTAGTACATTGAAACATACCCCGTTAACCATTTACATCCGGGCAGTGTGTGATGTTTGGGTAACTTGAAAATGCAGGACTCCAATAGCATTCAAATAATGCAGGAGCTTTTGATAGGCGTCAGTGTATCATGAATGTGGTACCGATGTGATGAAGTTCATCTTTGAGGGATCTGGACGACTGTAGCCTGTACCAATGCTGCCAGGGAGATGACACAAATTAAAGAGATGCCATTGTCGGCACGATCACTAAACGGATAATGTGTGCCCCCCCTAGCGAGTAGCAAGCCAAAATGTGCAATATCAATCTTTGACAATAACTCAGCTGGATTGATGATGGTAATTTTGTAAAATAACCAGGGTATCCCAAGAATATTTCCATCAGCGTTTATGGATGACGATATATTAATCAATCATAACTCACAAGCAGTTTCGTTTTAGTATTATTGTCGTAAATTAACTAGCTGAAGGGCGACTGACTGGTCTGCCCCCGGACTCGCTTTGGAAAAGGACCAGTTCAGTTTTTACGATCAATGGATGACCATGTTTGATTCGAGTTTAAAATCCTATTTACACAGCGAATTGGTTGAGACATTCATCACGTCCTCGCTTTGGCCTGCGCGCCGCTGTTCCCTTCTTCCTCAAGACTTCAAGCCCCCGGGTTCAAGGTTGTGCAGGGGGCGTGCGATTGGCAGCCACCGGAGTGCGCAGCTTTGTGGGATCACACGCTGCCTCAGTTTAAGGAGGAAGGAGAGGGATACCTTCGTTATCCCATAAGTACGCTGGCTGAACCTTCGCAAGGTAGGTTCCTCGCCACTGTCGAAGAATCCGCACGCTAACTGAGACTCGTTAGTCTTCCGTGTCGCGCTATTTTGGCTTCGCCGAGTGTCACCCACCTCACCGCCTCTCCTCGCACCAACTGAGCTTGAGCTGAGAGGGACCTGTGATAGCGTGATGACGTGACCTTAGATGCACACACAAGTGTCTATTACCTTAGTGCGGCCGGTTTACGCTCTTATCGTATCTCTCACACAGCTATGGTTCTCGCATTCGCGCTCCACGAACGATATTCATGGGTCTCACTCGTCGGCGTCGGCACTGGGTCGCTAATGTCATTCCAAACGATGAATGTCGGGAAGTTTAGGAAAGCAGTCAACGTGAAGTATCCACAGATGTACGTAGACTGCATTACTACGTTTAGACTGCGTTTAGACTGGATAAGGGTTAGCTGGATTTTCGGTTTAAACTGCATTTAGAATTTGAAAATACTCGAAAGGCCAGTGATGGTAGTGGAACGACTGTATAATGTCCTAGCCAGCGGGTTTGGACTCTCAGGTGCCGGCAATACCCTCATGAAATGATCGAGGAAGCTTTTGACGACATAATTGGGACAGAAGTCGAGACTCTAATGGAATGATATGTTAGAGGAATCCGAATAGCCAACGCAGTCGCGGCTCATTGTCTATTTTTGGATGCGGAGTTTCGATCATGCGCGCTTACTCACGTCGCACGGTCTCCCAACTTGCTTATTGTTTGCTTGAAGCAGTTGAACCTCGGAATCCTGGCCTCCATTATCTCCAAATACCAGTTCAAACCTCATATAAGAATCTTCAACAACCGTCCCACTGTTATACCACGGAGAGTGCATAGCATGAGTTCAGGATCACTGTGGCACAGCGACTCATCAGGATGTTACAAGTTCTATGATGGTCCTTTCCAGACACCGATTCAGGATAATCGGCAATATCGTTTGGTCAAGTTACGGAATGGCCTTGAAGTCGTTCTAGTTTATGATGAAGCAGCAGACAAGGCGGCGGCCTGTCTTACCGTCGCTGTGGGTTATCTACAGGATCCGGTGCGCCATTTAAACCTACCACGCGTTCACTTTTACTTATTCTGAGTGTTTCTTAAAGGTTGATATGCCTGGGCTAGCTCATTTTTGCGAGCATATGTTATCTAAGGTAATATCTAGAAACTAGAAGTTTAGCTCATTTTCTTACTTATCATCAAACTTGTAGGGATCAGCGCCGTATCCTGCGGAAAATGACTTTCTCTCTGTTAGCACAGCATTCTCCTCTATTTCTGCTAATCTATATTCAATACTTTATTCTCTAGTTTATATCATCTAACGGTGGCTCTCGGAATGCCGGAACGGGTCCTAATTACACCAACTACTGGTTTTCTATCAGTCCTGATCTTCTCAAAGAAGCCTTGCCCCGACTTGCCGCGTTCTTCAGTGGTCCCTTATTCACGCCATCTGTGACCTCTCGAGAAATCAATGCGGTAGATTCCGAGAATAAGAAGAATTTGCAGAATGATTCTCGGCGACTCTGGCATCTTCAGACCAGTCTAGCTAAACCTGGACACCCGTGGACCAAATTTAGCACCGGAAATATTGAAAGTTTGACAGAGACGGCACAGAAACTTGCAAAGGAAGGTCGTCTTCCAGCTGCTGAAGACATTGAAGGGGATGGTGGACCTGTAGGAAGGGAAACGCGGAGACGACTTTTGGAGTGGTGGAAGGAGACCTATTGCGCCGGGCGCATGACTTTAGCCGTTATTGGCAAAGGTAATTGAATCATCTTTCATAGGATTAACCTGTTCTTGATTTGTTCGATTTACAGAATCACTCGATGAACTAACAGAGTCTGTCGTGAAGCTTTTTTCCCCGATCGAGAATCGGGCCTTGGAACCTCGTCCAAAATTATTTGATAGCCCTTGGGATGAGTCACATATGGGAGTGAGTAATAGCTTTATAAACTTGAGCTACGTACTAAAAAATCGTAGAGCATCATATTTACCAAGACGATCACCGACTTTTATTCATTTTCTTTGTCGTTTTTGATCCCTTACGAACGACCTCATTACCTCATCAAGCCTACGAAGTTCTTAGCTCATTTCCTTGGCCATGAAGGCCCCGGCTCTGTTTATGCATATTTAAAGGAGAAGGGATGGATCACCTCGCTCAGTGCCGGCGGCCAGAAATGGAATCGTGGGGTCCAGACTTTCCAGATCAGCGCTATGCTTACCGAAGACGGATATGGTGCGTTTGAGTACTATCCGTTACTATGCTTAATATTGATTCGGTTAACTAGCTAATTACCGCCAGGTTATTTTGTCCGTCTATAATTATATTTCGCTCCTGAAATCGTCACAATTTGCCCCATATTATTTTGAAGAAGTCAAAACCTTAGCCGAACTCTCTTTCCGCTTCAAAGAGAAGTCCCAACCACAAGGTTATGTTTCTTGGCTTTCTTCAGAGTTATCTGAAGGATATCCGCCCGAGTTGTTATTGAAAGCGTCATCGATTGTCTCTGAATGGGATGAAGCTCCGATCCGTGAAATCCTCGATTCGTTCACGCCTGATAAAGGAAGAATTATGCTGATGGCGAAGGATCATCCTACTGTGCATCCAGCAGGGGCCTGGAAGTCGGAGAGATGGTACGGAACTCAGTACTGTGTCCAGAGGTTCGATCCAGAGATCCTCGAACAGGTGATCATGTCACTTTTTCCAAATTTATCTCGTCAACCAACGCTTTTTTACAGGCACGGCTGCCAAATGGAAATCCTGAATTGTATTTGCCGAGACCCAATCCATATATCCCTGGGAACGTGGATGTGCATCAGATTGACGTCACAGAAGTGGGTTTAGCTTCGCACAAAATTTAAAATTTATTCTTACGTTCTTTCAGCCCGCCAAAGCGCCGTCGCTTATTGAAAGTTCCGATCGTTCGAGACTATGGCATAAGACTGACGATCAGTTCTGGGTTCCGAAAGCTCAAGTTCAAATTGATATTCGAAGGTGAGTCATCTCGTTTTTTGTTGGAAATTTATATTAATGTAAATTTCAATACTCAGTCCTATGGCATATTTTACACCACGTCACTCTGCCCTTACCAGGTATGTTTCAATAATATATATACCAAAACACGACGTTTCTTATGCTCCATTACAGAGTCTTAACAACTCTCGTGGAAGATGCTCTAGCTGAAATGACATATGACGCTCAGCTTAGTGGCTTGCAATTCTCAGTGAAAACCTTTGCTCAGATATTCAGCATCAACGTATCCGGTTACAATGACAAATTACATGTTCTACTGCGTGCAATTCTGGAAAGAATTCGAGATATGCAAATTGATCCTAAACGGTTGGCCATTGTAAAGGAAGAGGTGCGTAATTTAGGCAATGTAGCTGTAGTAAGGAAGCTGACACTTGAATAAACAGTTGAACAGGAAATGGAAGAATTTCTATTTATCTCAGCCAACAACCTTGGCGGATCATCGATGGTCGAGTCTGTTGGCCCCAGAAAAATGGTCCCCAGCGGAAAAGTTGGAGGAGTTAAATTGTTAGACGACATTCTTTATAGGTTTCTATTGCTAAATTTTCCCTTTAGCGATTACCGTGGAAGACATTATCCGACATAGAACCGACCTCTTCAACGAGACCTGGATAGAAATGCTGGTGAATGGGAATATTCGATCACATGTAAGATTTTCTCGTTTTGACTTTCAAGGTGCACCGTTCATTCTCTTCCAGGAAGCAAGGAATCTCTTAAATTTGGTCCAAAGTACTTTAACGTCGTCCTCCGAACCTTATGGTACATATTCGCAAAGGTCATTCATTATTCCGGAAGGTCCGTGATCGCTGTATAATTATGTAGATTTTTATAATTAAACGTTTATTTTAGGTTCCAACTTTGTTTTCAGAGAAACATTGAGAGACCCAAATGAAGTCAACTCGAGCCTTCAGTATTATTGTCAAGCCGGTCCAGTCACAGATGAGAAGCTTCGGGCAATAGTTGATCTTATTGTCCATATAATACGAGAGCCGTCGTTTAGTCAATTAAGAACCAAGGAACAATTAGGGTACGATCGATCCTTCAGTTTTGCACGATAATCATTTCTTATTCACGCTATCAATTCCAGATACATTGTATCGAGCTCGAGCTCTGATTCCGTAGGCACGTTGGGTGTCGGCATCAAGATACAGAGCACAAGAGATCCAGTATACTTGGAGGAACGTGTTGAACAATTCCTTCTAGCCTTCCGAGAAATAATTGGAAAATGGACTGCCGAAGAACTCGAAACGCAAAAGGAAGGCCTTATTATAAAGAAACTGGAGAAACTGAAGAACCTCCGTGAAGAGACATCCCGGTTTATAACCCACATTCGTTCTGGTTTCTACGATTTTACCAGAAGTAAGAGTGCTTCAATAAACCATTCCGTGTTCTGTTGTTAACCTGCTTTTCTTCACTAGAGGAGAAAGACGCGTCTAACATCCGTAACATCACCCTCAAGGAGCTCCTGAATGAATACGATGCCATACTCTCCCCATTGTCTGCGTCTCGCCGTAAACTTTCTGTTCATATGTACTCACAGAAATTGACGCCTATGGAACTGCCGACAGCCGTAACGCTCATTACAGACGAAACACGGTTCAAGGCCGCATTGCAGACTACACCATCTCCATTACCCGTTGATCAGGCTCTCCTCCACCAATCTGCATCCAATGCAGTGTCCGAGTCGAAGTCGAAATTGTAGTAGGCCTGTTCTCTTCTCAATTTGCAATAAAGTGATAGCATTTGAAAACCATCTTGTTCTGGCATCAGCCTGCGAGTCCGTCGACGTTTCTCGGAGTAATCAACCACGCCTTTTCGCCGATTTTCGGTGCACGGATATCTTTGGACCCCAGACAAGGCGACCAATCTCTCGCAGATATAGTGAGAGAGGTTTGTATATTATGTAAGTCATACATATTCTGCAGAGTCCCTTTAATTTCAACCCTTCTCTTCGAGCTGTCGTAATTATCCCTGTTATTTGAAGCCATCCGACCTTTTCATTCCGTTTTCATGGCTTTAAATACAGCCTTCAGTTACAGAACCTTCAGTACTTCTGGGTTTATGGCGGGCTGATGCAAGGTATGCTCCGCTCATACGCGCGATCATGTGCAATCGTGACCTAAATTTATGCAACGATTTCCATGACATTGGATAGGGTGGATGCACTAATACTTGCGATGTGAGTGACATCCTTATTTCTTCCTTTGTGATGGTAACTCCTTAGAGCGCAACTTAGGAGGAGCAGTGATCTTCCGAGTCACTATGAAAACGTATATAAATAGAGCTTGAGCTTCTGATTAAGGAGCAACTTGAAGGAAGTTTCGTGCCAGATTTGGTGTGTATAGTCGGTAAAGGTATACCAGGACGAACTGGCGTTAGTGGGAAACCCCGATATTCTTCTACTCGTGGAAAATTTATACAAACGAGACAATTTGCTAACTTACAGGAGTGATCCTAACCTAGAACGCAAAAGAAGAAAAAATCTGGAAACGTTTCGAATCTCACAACACTTGCCGGATATTATCAACTCGTCGTTGGAATTGAGTTCAATTGACACTGCATTGCACCAACTTTTCATTCCATGAAGAATGAAGATCTATCTAGTATAATAGGAATGCGCTTCTTCATATCATATGATCATCGTATGTCCACTGCTACTATATTTGGAGTCGATGGTATCTGTCAGACTAATTAGCTCCATGCGTCCATGACCATGAGAAGCTAGTTATGATGCCGTCTCCTCATTTAAGCCCTAGTACGTTAGTGTAGAATGATTCTCATAATCAGAAGCGATGGGTGTAATACATAGAAAACCATGGATAAACAAACAGTTAAATCATTATTCGATGTTCTTCGGACGACCCGTGTCCTGGCATCGGTAACATAGATCTAGTATCCTTTCTTTACCATGCTCAACTCTATTGTAAGATTCTGCTGATCTTAAGGAAGTACGGGTCACATGAGTGGGTGCATTAATAAAATAAAATAAAAAGACAAAGGGAGATCAGAGAACCAGAGGTCTTCGTGAGGACCAGGCGATCGCAATCATTAACAGGTAGAGTAACTATATTAGATACCTTCTCAGCAGAAATAATAATACGTCCCCAAGAGATTGTAATATACGAACATTAGTGTGGTAACGTGGATTTAAACTTGAGGAGACTGCAATGTTCAGTTAATGCCAAAAAAAACCAAGTAACGAAATTCCCTGTTCTGGTTATCAGGAGAGTAGTATCATATTAGCCCTCTAAACTACCACGAGGTATTAAATGGAGCCATCAGTCAACTTCGAGCCATAGAGAAGATGTTAGGTAGGTTATAAGCTGTAGACGTAGACTCAATAATTGCACCCGTTGAGAGCCATACTGATGCATGATGAATGTGAGGATTGGAACAGAAATGTGGATCCTGATGGTAACATAAAGTTAACAAGTGTGTGAATATATAAATCAGGTTAATAGCTGCATCAAGTGGTCATACTTGTGTGCTCCTGTTCCTCTCCATACCTCAAACCTCTTCAGCGGCTGTAACCCTTAACCTGTATGCCGAAATGTACATCCGCTCAATGTTTTGGATGCTTTTTTTTTTAGTTAATTGTGAACTTCTGCCAGTATAAGGAATTCCTACTTGGATACAGCTGCCTCGTGTAGTTATAAGATTGCAACTACCAAAGCTTCAGTAGGTGATATGATATCGAAGTCCTGATGGTGTATGGTACCCTGTTGGCATCTGAAGATGAGGTTACTCTCATCTGTGGCAGCGCAAGTGAAGGTTGGGATCCGTTATATACATTGTGGCCAGATATATCACCCTAGTGGCTGTTCCATGACTATGGCCAATGCTATTTTCAATCTGTTTAGATCATCAGAAAAGGTCTATATATTCCTTTTCTATTCTTTCATAACTGACTAGTTGCCAGTATGCCATCTGCCAACAACTTGTGAAATATTCTCTGACAATTTCTAGAGTCTACAACATCGTATATATCAGCACAAACTTTGTTGGTATCATTTCAGGATTGGCTATTCAAAGTATGGAATTTTAACACCGTGTTTTCTTAAATTGACAATGCACCATAGCGTTATTATAAGCTTGTGGGTCGACCTTGTCTACTACGGACGTACTTGATGATACCTGCATGCGCTTATCATTTTTGGTACCGTCGTTCGGCAAGAACATACAGGTGCATCTCTTCTCTTCCGGTCCTGACGTGTTGGATCTAACAGTTGTGCCATGTTCTAGATCAACACACGCTCACGTCGTCGTTGCTGTTCATGTTGTAACTATCTATACCTTCCGGGAGCATGTTTAGATACCCGGTTGATGTTTTGTAGCAATCGTGGTCGACACGGCACAATTGTATTTTGATCCAGATAATGTTGTTATAGATGCTGTCGCAGACTTCGATCCCTAAATATATTGAAATACCGCTGGGTAGTTGAGCTCGGGTTCAAGTTCGAAGTTAAGAAGCTGTTCGGAAATCATTGGGAAATCACGACATGGCTCTGGGACAGGCGAGACCGGATCCGACAGGATGGCGGTCCCTGCGTCGTTGAATTCGGAACTGCCTTTCTAAGTTAGTGATCATTGCAAATCACAAAGCCGCAGATCTAGTCATATTTTAACTGCACCTGGACCTACAGGGTACAGCTGCCAATGGACACCATCAATCAGGACGAAAGGGCAAGCATTTCTTTTTCTATGCTATGCCATAGGAGATATTCCTTAAATGTGAGAGTGCAGCGAGGGACTGGAGTAACTAGCCTTGCGGTTGGTTCCTTCTCCTTTTCTTCATTTCCTCGTTCTTCCTTCAAACACGCTCCTTATCTCGATGATATCGTCGGCCGCTGGTGACCTTGTAGATGTTAGGGAGTAGGTACTCAACGTCTCTGTGAAACCAATGACTAAATTTTTTTTCCAAGGTTGGCTCTGCGTTATGTGGCATTTGCCGCGACTAGCAAGTCCATTATTCGTTAAACCACGGACACACCTACGAAAATCGGATCATAGCATTCGTGTTCTACCACCATATCTGGCAATTTGACCGGGTCATCCGTCAAATCCTTGCGCCGCCCACCAGAGACTACGCTATCATCACCCTGCTGGTGAGGTATATAGCCCTAGCAAGTCTTATAGGGATCGTAATCTTTCGGGCAAGACTCTTCCCGGCTTCGGTATGTTTCTTCAATTTCTTTCTTCCTCCTTAAACACTCTCTGAAACCCATTCCGTAGTGCGTTTCCTTTTCTATATAACGTCCATGACACCTCTTTGACCTTCAATGGCTGCAGGTGGTGCACGCCTTTCCTGATCACTATACAATTGCTAAACACCGTTGCCCTTGCTGGTCTTTTCGGTAAATAACTGTTTAACTATTCATTCTCATCTGCTTAACCGACGTGGCACTCACCTATTGGATTACGTGTACTCTTACGAATGGAACTGGCTGGTTGTTAATGCTGTTATTTGCGACAAGAATCGGTTCTGTGATTACAAGCGTGGTATGGATTTTGTTTAATATGTACATGTATGCACTAATAACTTCCCTTAGCCCTTCAACGGTGCCACCGAAGCATGTACCGTGATAGGGGTTGCTACGTCACAGTGCGTTGCGTTGATAGCTCTAATTTTTTGACGAAGACTTACACCTTTACAGAGGTGCCTTTAAGCCTTCCTTTACCTCTTATATTAAAAGTTAATTCAAATTAGACCTGGCATTAAGCACTGCCAGTACGTTTCTTGGGATAGCCACCCCCACGGTAGCTGCTGCAAGTATTTTTGACCACATCAGGAAAACGAAACAGCGACATCCGGAAGTTTGTTTCCGCACAGAAGCGAAGGTGTGTCGTCGCTACGTAGCGAGTTTTGTTCCCCGTCTAATCATATCCATTCAGGAATTTACACTTCTTGTAAGGAATTCTTCTTCAATTCTCTCTAGACAATACTATAACTATATCGACTAGGTTTCTCTTCTCGTGGAAGGGCTTCTCGGTTATGATAAGCCAGGTATGTACACATAAAACCATGTGAAGCATATATTTTATTAATATTTATACAAATCATTGCAGTAAGTATAGTATAGATCTTATTCAACCCGACTCAAGTTTATGAGAATGGAGAAGGAAAGGGTGTTGTGAGGCCGATATGAATGCCCTTTTGTGAGTCCCAAGCGTATCCTAAGTATCTGTCGATCACCTATACTACAAACGGTAAGATCCTGGCGCTAAGTTTCGGTTGTCTCCTGTTCCGGCTTCTTATTGGTGGTTTGCTCGTTGCATGATGTGGTCACATTGACTGTAGGAATCATGCTTATGTGTTATTTTTTACTTGCAGTGTCTTACATACTCTGTTTGTGTCATCTCAATGTTTTTTCACATGCGTCGGCGCATTTGCTTTGTGGTATATACTATCTGGGGACAAGATCCCGTGCAGTCAGCTCTTTTCCGCTCTGGAGCCGCCTTCATTTATTTGTTTGGCTTGAAAATTTCACAGTACATACTTATAATATATCAAATCAATATTGCTGACCCAAATCATGGTTTCCTGCAAAAATTCCATTGCAGTTGCCGAGTGCTAGATCTTGACCAAGATTACATAAGCACTCCCGCCCATTTTGCCGGCTCAATATCTCTCGAATGGCTTCTCAATTTTTTATTTATTTAGAGTAATTGAAAGGAAATTATGGGTAGCACAAAAATCCATCAAAAAGTTGGTGAAATTCGAGTTCCTTCCAGTGCAGGATCTAGCACTGCATGAATCCTGTCCACAGATAGTAAACCTCATCATGTGGTCCTCTTTTATTGTCCCTTCTCTCTCTCTTTCTGTGCATGTGTCTGTCTGTCTCTCAAATCTATAAGGTAAGTTTTATTGCACCCATCCTATGTATACATTTTGCTGATCATTATCCTTCATTCTTGGCTATTGGTGTTTTGGCTCTGCTTGTTTTTTTTTCATGCTATCAATCTAATATAACCAATGAAAGATGATTATTAATTGCTTTTACTTCTGAGCACTTATGATATAATATGTTGATGACTAAAGAGGGAACCCTGAAAAGAGGCGGCCACCGGCGCAAGCGCCGCTACGATGCATATTCATTGTTTAGCTGGTACCTGCAACTTCTCATAGACCGTTTTAACCGATGGCAACGCTGCGAGCCTTGCAACATACGCCTCCAATTTCGGGAACTTGGTAAGGTCGAAGCCACCGTAACTGGCAGCCCTCAACCCTTCAGTTTAAAAAGAAACAGAATGAGAAAAAGTTAGAACGCTGGAAATTTACAGAAACCACTTACATGGATAATTTGCCATATCTAGATACAGTAACAAGAATCAGAAACTGAGTTAAGGAAAGGCAATATCCAGATACAACGCACCAGCAACAGTGAACCTATCGAGTGCAATCCAGTCGTGTTTCTCAAGCTGTTTCTCGTACACACCATATAGGCGGTAGACCTCGTTTTTATAACGATCAGAGACAGACTGGTCGATGTCCTTGACAGGATGGTACTTCAAGAACCAGAAGTATTGGCCTTGCATCGGCCCAAGTCCTGACAGCTTAAACGGGGATAATGAATCAATACAATGAAGGTCTAAAGCAGTTTAACTACCTGGAATATAAGCCATTCCCAAACTTCGGCACGTTCTTTCAAAGTCTTGCCAGTGAATTTGCCTGACGGGTCGAAACGCTCCGCAACATAGAGCAGGATCGCACCGGACTCCCAGACAGCAAAATCGTCGTTGGTGTGGTCAATAAGGGCGGGAACACGCCCATTCCTTGAAATAATCAGCGTAAGCTAGAGTCAACGGGTACGTTCCAGTACTTACGGGTTTATCTTCAAAAATGCTTCTCCCTTTATACCGTTTGGGCCATCGTTCATTTCCTAAGCTTGAATTAACAATGGCTCAAAGCATTGAGGGACACGGATGTCACCAACCTTATTGACAAGCTCATACTCAACGCCTAGTTCTTCCAAAAGAATAGCGATTTTGGGAGGATTGGGTGTCTGGCCATGACCAAAGAGGGTAACTTTCGGTGCCATTGCGTTCAAAAATGATAGTGAGGTAACAGGTAAGTCGAGTGATTGCTGGAAAGAATTAGCTAAAATCATCTGGTTTATATATTCTCGTGTCAGTGGTTCTAACCTAAATCATTCATCAGCATAAGTGGCCTGAATATGTATGTAACAGACTTTACTAACGTTTCTAGCACCCATTGTCATCCATCCTTCATGACAAACCTCCATAGATTACTAACGAGTTTATCTTAGGCTTATCTTGGGTTAGCGGAGAGAATATTCGTGATCAAACCCTCGCCAGCCGTAGTCTCCAGGAGAACTGGAACAGCTAGCCAATCCTGTGGCCGGAAACAGACTCCGACGGAGTGCCTTGGCTGAACGTCGCCGCCGGAGTCTAACATACCAGAGACGCGTACCACCTACGCTTACATCATGCCGTCCAAAATTTTCAATGAGAGAGCGAGAATATTCCACCATAAGAGACGATGACAAATATTTGATTAGTATCTGTACTTAGTGAATATGACTTATGCTTAGAGTCTTTCTTTCGGCAAAGTAAGTAAGGACTTACCAAGCTAGGGCATTGCGTAACACTGAGAGATAATTATAGTATAAAGTTTACACTTCTCTAGTTATTCATTTATTACCTGAGAATATAAATAAAAGGCTCATTTAAGCGCATATCAGCCTCTGGAGTCCTTACCCAGTGATCTCGAATGGTCCCTTTTTCAATGTGAAGGAAATAGTCCTTCAAAGATGGGGCGATGAGGCTATAAAAATCTTTTGAATTCCCCATACGGTCAGGGAGATTTACAGGTTCCAGTAAGGCACCTTGATTCCGTGTGAAAGTGGCTTACAAAAACTCAGAGACTGTATCGATCTTCTGAGGCAGTATTTCCTTCAGATTAAAATGTAAATGGGACCACAAAGATGCACAAGAAGGACCAATCGCCTGACACCGTTGGCAGACGGGCGCTAGGTCAAGGCAAACTTACCCTTTTTGCAACCAGTCCTGTTGCCTCTTCGAATATTTGCATGAAGATGTCATCAAGCAACCGTCGAATTGGTACAAAGTTTGCGCGTGACCCTAGTCCACATTATCATTGGCAACTTTGAGACGTCTCCAGTTGTCATCAGAAGTTGCATGTCCTTTTTATACGATAATATCTGGTCTTCGCAATAGAAATACGATGTTGGAGCTCTCCTTGCTTTTGTCTAGAGGGAGAATCCTTTTTTGAGCGGAAAATGAGAGCTGAATAAGACATAGTGAAAGCTGCTATGAAGTTCAAGAGTTTCTTTAGGCTACCTGTGCTTTTGCGAGTAACTAATAATCGATGAAGTATTTACTCCTACATTGTCGATAAGATTGAACGTTGATCGTTCGATCTAGGTCAACGGCTAGGCTATTGGGCGGTATTTTAAAAATTCCAACTACCGCCATAAACTTCCATGGATACAAATGAACACAAACAGCCGAAGTCTACGTACTAGTGTAGTCGCGCGTTTAGGAATTCAGTCACGCGTCACGCAAAGGGTCTGAACTCGAACAAATCGGGGGGTCTGTCACACATCACGGGACCCTCTGAACAAAAAATTTATAACTTAGTTTTCACGCAAGTAAAATTTCCGTTCAGGATAGGCAAAAATACTCGGTTCAACCCCTGAGTTTGAACAAAATTTTGTTCAGTTACGCATCACCGACCTGAACTGAACAAATTTCCAGTGGCCGACGCCTGTAAATGCGTGACTACAATATTAGCTGACTGGGAAAACACACATTGATATGGATAATGATGCTAATGCTGTCAGATCGTTGAACTAGTGTAAATAGTTTACTGTGGAATCTGCCAAAATGCAGCTCATCTGTAATGAGGAATCCCAGGACCCAAGTATTCCTAAGTCTATGTTGGGAATTCGTGCCACGTTTTTCAACGTTTTCAAACGATATCAAAATAGATGATCCTGCTTACGGAGGCGCAGTCACTGACATTGTGGCAATGAAGATCGTGACTAAGGACTTAAGGGGCAGCCGCTGTTCCCGTTGAGAACAAGGGAGCGGACGCTGATCTGCTGGTAATACCTGGTATAAAAGAAGAAGAAGAGTTCAAGATAGCAGACCTCATCAAATTTCTTCAAGATGCAGACCACCAGCCTGAGTGACGCGAGCATCTCAAACGCAGAGGCTAACAAGGTGTTCTGGGATAAAGCATCTGAGGGATCTTACCTCGATATGGCGAAACTTCCTAGAGTGAGGGACATGTTCGAGCAACTTGGTGCGGTAATTTTATACAAGGCAAATTTCGATCCAGAACAGACGCTAATGCATGTCAAGAGTCCTTACAGACTCGCTAAATCTCTCAAGCAATGAGAGAAGGTAGTGCGTTATATATCAAGGTCTCCAGATTATCCCTCAATTGGATAACCTCTGTATCATAGAATGGCATGAGTTGCGCTCCTATAATGGCCCCGACGCGATTTGTAGGGTCTGCAAAATAGTAGACATTTGGAAGACCTGCCCAAGCGAAGCTTCCAACTGGACGACCAGATACGGTCTATAAACAACCATTATAAATGGGATTAACTTAAATAGAAAAACATAGTAGACTTGCCGGAGCCGTAGCCACTTTACATTGGAGCCAGTTCATTCCTACAGCATTGGGGAAATCTGACTTAGCAAAGACATCGACGCTAAAAACACGCCAATTAGTTATACAGCAAAATCGACATCTAATCACGTACACAGGACACAAATCCAACGCTATGGACGGTAGATCGGGGACTGTGACCTTGAGACCTCTCGCTGCGAAGTCATCTTTGAATGACTTCTCCCATGTTTCCTTACTCATAATGCGCTCATCCCTGGTAACGGCCGCCTGTAAAATTCGCGCATAACCTTGGAGAGTACAATGCAAACCAGATTCAGCAACATAGGTCTTCCCCTCATCCAGTACTTCGGCAGTATACGTTGAAAAAGGATTGAGTTTAAACCCGATTGGGCTTGAAGGATCTCTGCGGTGAACTGTGGCACGATATGATTGCAGAGAAGGGGGAATATAGAGGTCGGCATCAGCTGGTGAAATACCAAGAGGTTCGAAGATGAATTCCTTGAAAAGTACACGGAGGTTCTTTCCTGTTGAGCGGACAGCGAATTGGCCTAGCCAATCGGTGGCAAATCCATAGCTATAAAAAAATTAATAAAATTACAAGTTTCATAGGCGAAACAGGAACATACTGGTACCCTTCTCCCGGCTCGTGGACAAGGGGGACGACGAAATCATCCAGCCCACCATCGAATGGGAGACTTTTATGTGGTTTACTTCCATCACTAGGTGTATACTATTCGGTACTGAGTTATATATAACCCACAAAAATAAGATATTAGAAAGATTACCAGTTCAGCCAACAAGGGATTATTCCACCCAAACCCCAAACCCGCTGAATGAGTTAAAAGCATCCTCAATGTAACTTTTCCCTTCGCATCCCGCAACTTCATGACTTTCTTCCCATCAGGACCTAATTCATCCTCAAAACCTTCCAAAATTTTTGTCAAGATCGATCCTGACCCATGCTTAAACTCCGGTAAGACCTCCACTAGCTTCTCATGATTATCAATGTCGTCCAACGTGAAATTCTTGGCCACTCCACGATCAACGATATGCAAGACTACCAGACAAGTGACGAGTTTGGTGCAACTTGCGACCCAAAGAATATTGTTTTGAGTCATCGCGCTCCCATTCGGATCTGAAGCCGTCGGGATTGTTGCATAGCCGGAAACGCCATTGAATAGAGTCTGATCTCCAGCGAATAC
The DNA here is from genome assembly GCA_000827215.1 of Sphaerobolus stellatus SS14. NCBI lineage: Eukaryota > Fungi > Basidiomycota > Agaricomycetes > Geastrales > Sphaerobolaceae > Sphaerobolus > Sphaerobolus stellatus. The sequence goes on from KN837080.1 coordinate 251,579, forward strand.
GACGCATTGTAAGCCTGGTGCGACTTTCTTCTCGACGGCATTGTCAATCAGAACTTGGATTTGAGCCTGAAGGGGTGTTTGAGAGCTCATGGTATCATTGAAGAGCGTGAGGTGTAGATGGGGTCAAAGAACTGAATCTAGTCTAGGTATTTATACTTGCCATGTGCTCAGTATCTCTCATGAAGTTTCCACTGCGAAAGGTACCAAGTGAAATGGTCACATCCGCTGACTTGAAGACTAAATTTATGAACATATGAGAACTGCCGTCCATTGCGTTATTCCAAATTAATTTCAAGTCGATTCAATCATTGTACTGTGCTTTACATACTTGAAGGGGGGTTCGAGCTAGATTTGGTGTGTATAGTCGGTATAGGCATACCCGGACGAACTGTGATGTTAGCGGGAAACCCCGATACGCTTCTACTTGTGAAAATTTGGTAACTTACAGGAATGGTCCTAACCTAGAATGTCAAAGATAAAGAAAAAAGATTCAGGAAACATTTCGATTCTCACAACATTTGCCGAACGTTACCAATTCGTCGCTGGAATTGACACATTCCCCGGACCAACTTCTTATTATATGAATGAAGATCTATCTAGTATAATAGGAATGTGCTTCTTCATATGATCATTGTATTCATTCCAGTGAATACAGGGTTACCGTTATCACCATATGTCCACTGCTACTATTTTTGGAGTCGATGGTATCTGTCAGACTATTAGCTCCATGGGTCCGTGAAAAACTAGATATGATGCCGTTTGCTCATTTAAGCCGCAATGTGTTAGTGTAGAATGATTCTTATAGTCAGAAGTGATGGGTGCAATACATAGAGAATTATGGATAAACAATCAAACCATTATTAGATGTTCTTCGGACGACCCGTGTCCTGACAGCGGTAAGATAACGCCTCTGTTACATCTCCACCATGTTTACCCACATTGTAAGATTCTCCCGATCTAAAGGAAGTATGCGTCACATGCTGGCTGACTACACAAAAAGGGTAAACGGAGATCAGAGAGGCGGGGGTCTTCCCGAGGGCCTGGCAATCGCAATCATTGACAGGTAGACTAACTACATTAGACACCTACTCCAGCAGAGATAACAATGTGTGCCCAATAAATTGTATTATACGAACAGCAATGTGGTTAATGTGAATTTAAAATTGAGGAGAATGCAATATTCAGTTAACGTCAAACCAAACCTAGTAAAAATTCCTTGTTTCGATCATCAGGGGAGTGGTATCACAGTGGCCCTCCTAAACTAACGCGCGATATTAAATGGATCCATTAGTCAAGTTCGAGCCATAGAGAAGATGTTAGGTAGGTTTCAAGGTGTAGATTGAGACTCAATAATTGTACCCGTTGAGAGGGATATTGATGTATGTCAATAGATAGGAGGATTGGAACGGAAATGTGAATCTTGATGGCAACATAAAACTAGTGAGTATGTGCATATATATATAAAGCAGGTTAATAGCTGCATTAAGTAGTTATACTTGTGTGCTCCTGTTTCTTCATATACCAAACCTCTTCAGCAGCTGTGGTCCTTAACCTGTATGCCGAAATGTATGTCGATCCAGCTACCAATATTTGGATAATATTTTAATTAATTGTGAACCTCCGTCAGTACAAGGAATTCCTACTTGGATACAGATGCCTCATGTAATTATGAGGTTGCATCCTATCGAAGTCCTGTTAGTGTATGATACCCTGTTGACATCTGAGGATGAGGTTATTCTCATCTGGCAGGGCAAGTGGAGCTTGGGATCCGTTCTATACATTGTGGCTAGATATAACATCCTAGTGGTTGTTACCATGACTATGGTGAATGATATTTGGATCATCGGAAAAGGTCTGTATATTCTTTTTCCATTCTTTCATAACTGACTAGTTGCCAGTATGCCATCTGCCAGCAACTTGTGAAATATTCTCTGACAATTTTTAGAGTCTATAACATCTTATATATCAGCACAAACTTTGTTGGTATCATTTTAGGATTGACCTTTGAAAGTATGGAATTTTAACACTGCGCTGGCTTAAATTGACGATGCGCCATAGCGTTATTGTCTTTATTATTTTATAGCTTCTAATTTCTACGAACTCAGCCCGATTAGGAAGTCACACAATTTTGCATCCCACACCTTCGATAGACAGGCTTTTCATCATTTCTTATATACCCAACGCTACTATTTTTCTATGAGTCATGTATATTACGTTATGACTAGGAACATTACCTAAACCTTAAATATACATAACTGCGATGTCTAAGTAGAACTTAATCCAATGTGATTCTTGAATTTATGACTCCTAGACAGGATTCTTGAATAATTATTTCAAAAATCACAGTCATGACCCCAACAGCACAGCTTATGCCTCCCATAGTTCACCATTTGTCTAGGTCAGCTGATGCTCACATGACTCTGGATTTTGTCCTTAAGTGTTTGATTAATTGCATTCATGATTCATGACTGAATTCTTGATTTATTTTCAAGTATTACAGTCAACCACAATATTGGTCCTGCTGGCTCAAAAGGTATATAAGTCAAAGAAACAGAGCAGTGAACATTAGATATGTCCAGAATAAAGCAAGGCAATTTGCCTAAATTGGACATTTTGGTAGATATTTCACACCGGAGCGAAGCAAAAGACCCATTTTCTAATTGAATGCACTGTGACGCTGCTACAAGGTGTATATTATGTACTTAGGCAGAGACCATGAATACTCCCAGATTCCATCTTCAGCCATACTTCCCTCTTCCGGAGCGGATGCGTAGGACCCAGCTTGTTGTCTTTAAGAGCTTACGCTGTTTCGGGCGGGAAACGAAGCATTGCGATTGGGTTCATGTTACTCCTTGCTGCATTTATTACCTGTGATACTGTATGTCAACATATCACTTTAACTTACGCTCAAAGGTGCTGAGTTTCGAGCCGTCAGCTCAACAATATCCTCGTTATCCGTTTCTTATCAAGTGCAGTTCCTTCCAAGTGGTTTCTCGACTTGTAGGTTTTATATTACTGAGCCTAGAATTGATTGTCATTTTCTCAATGTCAGAGCATGCTGATGGGGAAATAATTATTGTACAGCATGTCCTCGTTCTATTGTCAGATGCAGCAGTGATGGGAATTACAGTTTACTTCGCCTGGGAACAAAGTAAAATTTTGTAGGCTTCTTTGAAGCTAGGGGGAAGGCCTTGATGATAACACTTATAAGACAAGGTATGAGCAAGGCAAAAAATATGTACAAGGGAAGACTGATTTATCACTGGTTACAGGCATCACCCGATTCATGTCAGTCATGTCAGTCACCCCGGACGTTATTATATATACTCTTCCATTTACTTATGCATTCATTAAGAATAATCTTTTTTTTGGACACTAGAGTAAATTATAGGTGACTAGGTATGTAGTGGAATAAACCTATCCTCTTTTAAATGCTGCTGATATAATTATTAATAGGTCTACCTGGTGAGTTTCTTCTAAAGTACGGCACCCAAGTGATGCTCACATCTGCTGCTTTCTACTATCGCATAGACATATTTTAAATCATTGGACACTGGATTTGAAATAGTGTTTGTCGCATACTATCTCATATTCCTGAAACTAACAGAATATATAGCATTTCCCTCATTTTGATATATCGGTTCATGTTGGAGCTTCGAAGGTCCCACGAAAGTCCTTAATATCCCCCCTCTCTCAACTTAGAGGCAGATCCCAATACAGGAAGACTGCAACGGTTTAAAGCAGCTATCGTTGGAGAATTCGGAGGCTTCGAGGCGGATTATAACTCAGGAGATGAATATGATTCGGAAAAACATGACCCTGTCTCTGACCAGCTTGGAGGTATAGATACCGTATTGCACATCACAACGGAAGGTTTCCCTTGCGCAGTCGATGTAATGGACGGCATTCATGCGGTTAGCTCCTGGAGTATCAATGGATAGATTGGTGCGCCTTTGTCAATTACTAACAAATGGTGATAATTACTAAAAACTCATCAGAGGGATAGTCAGATGCTAAGGAATTCTGAGGCCAGTGCCCTTCGCCGAGACCCCCACCATGCTGTCTCGATTCTCAAAGGCTTTATGTATGCTTGTTTAGTCTATTCCAAAACTGTATAGTGTACTCACATGAGGATATGCTTTAAAATTCGGATTGTTGCTAGCAAAACTCTAAGTCACTGCATATAAATTGCTTCCCTCAAACAATTCAAGAATGGCTGGAAGAGGGTGGAGTACAGCGTAATCCGTGAGAAAACGTAGACCTCTTAGCTCAGTGGTAGAGCATGCGATTCCAGCTTGGGATCTCCGCAAGGCCGTCCGTTCAATCCGGGCAGAGGTCAGTTTTTTTGTGCTCTTAAAGAACACAGGTCATAGGTTCTTTGTTTACCTTCCAATTCTAACTCTCTTTCTCTGTCTAAACGCCCGACGAGTTTTACAATTGGAAACATGTTGCAGCTGATTTGACTACGAGGCCTCGTCGAAATACAAGCTAGCTGAGTAGCAGAGAGGTCACCGATATAATCATATAATTAAATCAATGGAATTCAAATCATAATAATGCTATTATTGTTAGACAAAGGGCAATAATTATATATCTCTACCTGATCAAATCCTATACTAGCAAATGCAGTAAAATAGCGCGAAACAGGAAACGCAGCATCCCAATAGTAGACTAAAACCTATAATACAAGTGGCAGTCTGAGAAGAACGAACGGAAGTAGAGAAGGGGAAAAGAAAACAGGTTCATGTTGAATTACAGCTTTTTCACAAAGACCTCGTAGACAAGACTTTCAAATTTATCCCTAATCTCAATAACCCCAGGTTCCATGAAGGGAAGCAACTGTGTTCCAATGATCCCCCCGACACCACTCTCAGGGTCTACGAAGAAAAAGGTATTTGCAATACCTCCCCACCCGAATGAACCTGCAGGACGGCCAGATAAGGTCTGCAATAAAATCCATAATTATTAAGCGCATTCAATGGAAAGGCGGAAGACATACAGGTGTTGTCGCCACAAAGCAAGATAACAAATTCTGCCCAGCTGGGATTTCCGGGGAAGTGGCTTTGACATATTCTTCCACCCTACAATTTATTACATTAGAATGTCAAATTTCATGAATAATTTACTTACGTCACAGCTAGGAATTTAGCAGAGGCGATATGTGGCCTGTTCATTTTTATTTCTCGTTCCTTGAGATCATCCTTAAAAGCTTTTGCCCATGTTTCCTTCTTCAAAATCCTTTCGTCCTGTTTGAGAACAGTTTGAAGAATGGGGACATATGCTTGCAGACTGCTGTATAATCCAACTTCAGCGGGATAAACGTGTCCTTCTTCGGGCCCATCCTCCTTTGAATAAAGGGCAAGGGGAATGGTAGAGAAGCCACTAGGGGATGTCGGATTCTTCACGTGAACACCCGCGATGTTGACTTGTGCTGAAGGAGGGAACCATATGTCAAATTCAGTGGAAGGTATTGCGAGCGGCTCTGCGACCAGTTCCTTGAAGAGGGCGCGAAGGTGTTTGCCAGTTCCTCGGACGGTGAACAATGCGACCCACTCGGTCGAGGAACCATAGCTGGCAGAATATTAGCATTTATTTGAAAATGAATGAATAAATTACTGACTGAAAACTGGTCCCTGGCTCAAATACCAGAGGCATCGATAAATCGGAAATCTTTCCTGTGAATATGTGCGGCTGGTGGGTGGCATCGCTCCCCTCAAACTAATATTCATGTTAGGCGCAGAACTTGAGACCTGCATAAATGGAACACACAAGTTTAACAATCTCCGCATTATTCCACCCTTCTCCGCCCACAAGACCAGACGTATGTGTAAGCAGCATCCTCAGCGTCATCCTATTCTTCGCATCCCGTAATCTCATCGCCCTCTTCCCATCAGGTCCCGGCTGCTCTTCCCATCCTTCAAGGATCTTCGTAACAAGCGTCCCGCTTCCCTGCTTAAACTCAGGCACGAACTGGACCAGCTTCTCGTGGTTGTCCAAGTCGTCCAACGTGAATTCTGGGATCAAGCCGCGCTCGATTGCCTGGAGGGCGACGATGTGGGCGACGAGCTTCGTACAGCTGGCCATCCAGAGAATGGTAGATGGGGTCAATGGGACGCCTTTGGGGTTGGCATCGGATGGGGCGACGGCGTATCCAGCGACACCGTTGAAGAGAACTTTATCTTTGTTAAAGACGGAGGCTTGAAATCCAGGTGCAGCGCCTTTTGCGACGGCTTCGTCTATGAGGGTCTGGAAGGCAGACGTGTCGTTGGGCATTTTGCTGGTTGAAATATGCGCGGAATGAATTTCCCCAACGTCTTTAAAGCATCCCGACTCTGAAAGATGAATATCGGTTGCCCTTGCGCATAAGTGCATCGGCTTGGCATTTCCATTTCGAGGACGCGTCGCTCCGCTTTTGGACGCCGTTGACTCCACTGAGGCAAAGATCATTCATCCTCGGATATCTCATGATATATCCATGAGACGGTTAATACGTTGTGCATAAATCATACCTGAGTTGGTCCGTGATTGATGTTTCTTCGTGGTGGTTAATAGTACCGAGGACAGCACCGATTTTCCAATTGTACATTTGAATCTCATCCGAAGGAATGGCCCATCCTCCGAATAATATTGTTGACCGCTGCTTCAGAGCCTCCGGAACGTGATTCCCACGTCTGCCGGATTGCAATCTGAGCGTATTAATATCTGCAGAATCATCGTTCGACTACTTACCCAAATGGAGCGATGGGTGCAGTCGCGACGGTGGCACGGTAGTAATAATCCTCCGAGAAGACGCCTAGTAAATTCGCTAGCTAGATGTACTCAAGGCCGATAATCTTTTCTATTATCAGAACAAAACTCGAATCTGCTCACTTAAGGTTGTAGAGACGTAGCACTGCAGATGCAGTTTTTGAGCCGAATGCAGGTTGAGGAACAAAAAACTCCGGCTGGCTGAAGAAGATTCTCCCGAGAACTTAGAAGGGAGTGACTCAGAGGTCGTAGTGTCGTTTCCTCTTCGTCATGTTCCAGCTCTTTCTTCTATTCTATATTTCTAGTGTCATATAACATTTAAATGAGAATAAGATAACGTATTTCATCGGGATTCCGGACGGATTTTGTAAAAATATTATCACATATTTTCAGGCTCTATTAATGAATATCATTATGCTTGAAGATAATATCTATACATGTTATCCACCATCTAAAAAAAATTGGCAAGGATTGGACCTCATTTCACAGTTCTAGTGATGGCAGCAAACCGAGAGTACTTCACAGGGTCAGGCTCTTGCGACTTGGGAAACCGGACAGCCTGCATCCTAAGGCAGAACTCATAGACATGAAGTAAATGTGGTTGAAAAAAATCAAATGAAGACTGTATCTGCTACTTAGGTGGTCTAAAAAGTGAAAATCTGCGCTCGGTATGAAGGTAGCACCAGTTGCATATCATCACAGGGTGCCCGCACTGGGTGTGAACAAGTAGAAAGATATCACAAGCTAGCAGGCCTCAAACAACATGATTAACTTGGTTTCATTCGTATTCCGCACGTTATATACATGTCTAACTCAATATTAGTTTATATATATAACCCTAAGTATTTTTTTCTCTATCTGTCCGGATTCTGGGTGAAGTACGTTGCATGAATGAAATAACGTTACAGAATAGCAGCTGGCTAAGTAAGCCTGGGAGTAAGGGAAGTCACAACAATCAGGGATAAAAGACAAAAAGGTGAAGTAATGTCGCCTTATATATATTCTCAAATAAATTTATCACTAACAATCTGATATACAGCTGTGCTTATTTTTGCATTAATAATCGTACTTATGCAATATTGCGAATGGAAACTCGAACAGTGCGTTTCTAACGCTTAATTATACAGGTAATAATTATACTCGGATTAATTCAATAGAGTTAACAAATACATGCGTATCTCGCATCGACGGTTACTGAAGCATTTTTCCATTATCGCTGCTGCTACACTGTGCGATTACCTTCAGCTGCCTCTTCACAGAATCCTCCACCGTCGAGGCGCCTGCGAAGTTCGGATTCATCTCTTGGAAATTCTTTATACATTGCATTATCCAAGCTGCATTCTTTTCAGATGCTGTAAACAGGGTTAAATATTACAAGAAAGCAAGAAGCGATCATACGCTTACGTTTCTGGGGGAGTGTCCCGGTAGTATCCACCAGACCTGGACTAAGGGCTATAACGACGAAGCCCTCTGGTTCCAATTCCAAGGCAAGCTTGGTTATTACCATATTGACAGCAGCCTTTGAAGCACCATATGCACTCATTCCAGTGAGCTTTGACTTGGCCACGAAGTCACGTTCGCCACCCGAGCTGCTGATGGCAACAATTTTCTTGAGGCTGCCTTTGCGAAGGAGTGGAAGGAATGCAAGTGTTGCCAATATAACACCAGTTACATTGACCTTAAGCTATTTTTTTTTATCAGTAATAGTATCCAAAAACGGTGTACAGATACGCACGGTGGTGCCAAATTCACGTTCCAAAAGTTCCTCTTCACCTTCGCTAATACGAATCTCAGCGATTAACGATAAGACTATTTAGAGAAAATAAAACTTACTAGTCAATAATTCTTCTCCAGTCATTCTCTCCAGAGATTGCTGCGGCATTATTCATGATAACATCCAGCTTTCCTCCGGTGACCTGAGCGGTTTTCTCCATAGCAAGCTGTGATGAAGAGCCATAAACATTTCCCCTCTAATTTTAATATAAAATGACTCACTTTTAGAGCTCCAGCATCTGTAACATCGGCTTCGAGGATGTGAAGATTCGGGAGTTCATTGGCTAGGATCGTCGACGGAACTTTCCGAGCTGTTTCTTTGTTTCGGACCAGCGCAAAGACGGTATTATTCTCAGATGAAACCTAATAAATTAAAGTAACCATGAGTATATCTCCCACTGAAACTCAAATAATGACTTGCCAATTGTTTAACAAGTTCTAGACCAATACCACGCGAGGCTCCAGTGACCAAGTAAGATGGCATTCCCGCAGTTAAACAAATCAAGTGAAGGCGAGGAATATTATATAGGTCTTGGCTACTCTAGTGGTTTCGTTTACGCTCTTATATAGCCTTCGTAAACGCACGTTAACACCGCGACGTGACTGGGAAGTTTCAGGCGTTGAGGACATGCGCGTTTCTGACGGAATAGACCAATTATAAGAATGCCGAAGGCTTGCGTGTTGTTATTGCGCGTCAGTTATGTTCATGCTGGAGGAATTAGTAGATAATGTTACCACTGATATGTCACTCATGCCGTTGGACGCGTATGCAACTTGAGTAGCAGCCTAACGAGAGAAGTACTATGTCACGAAAGCTCGAATGATCAAGATTTCAAATTGAAAGCAACTTCACCGACAGAATGTCTTTCGTAGAACTATGCTGTCTAAATATAACACACAGACCTACTCAGCTATCCGAGGATATTTCCATTATCCCTGGTGTCACATTCAAGCTGGATGATTAATTCCAGCTGCTTCGTCACAGCTTCCTCCATAGTTAAGGCTTTGAAGTTCGGATTGATCTCTTTAAAGTTTTTGTAATTCTTGGATACTGCGAACTCGGTTACAAAATATTGACGACGGCAAAAGATCCCGCGGTGCTAATAATATTGTTGACCGCTGCATCAGAGGCTAGAGCCTCCGGAACGTGATTCCAGCTTTGCCGGTTTTCCTGCTGCAATCTGTGGCTATAAAATCATTGTTCGACTACGTACCCAAATGGAGCGATGGGCGCTGTCGCGACGGTGGCACGGTGGCAATAATCCTCCGAGAGGACGCCTACGTAGATTCGCAAGTTAGATGTACTCAAGACCGATAATCTTTTCTATTACCAGAACGAAACTCGAATCTGCTCACTTAAGGTTGTAGTGTTGAGCACTGCTTACACAAGCAATAATGACATCATACCTTCTGCTGCTTGCAACAAGCTTACATTTAACGACGCACAAAAATAAAATAAAATAAAAAAATAAACAAAACCAAGCAGACCCATCTTATTCTTACGTAACGTTAAACAAAACAAAGGACAATAAATACATCCATCCTAGTTGATCTAACAGCACAGCACCACCTCATCCAATCACACGACATAAAAAGGAACCGAATCAGAGAATAGAAGCTATGCGAGAGGAAAAGACGATATAAGAGGCGAATACGAGAGAGAAAAGGAAAAGAGAACATAATACATACAAGATTGAGCAGCGAACGAAATGAAATGAGGAATAAAAAAAGCTGAGGGGTGCTATATACGTGACTACTTGAATACGTGAATGGCATAAGAAGAGATGGGTGGGGAGGGAGAATATAACACATAGTGATAGAATGAAAATAATAGGTTAGGAGTGAATGTAGGAGTGAGGGGGACATAACACATGGAGGGGATATCGGTCATAAGCAGTGGGAAGTGGGCGTGGGTCGGAGAGGGTCGTAAGGTGGTCATAAAGGCGTCGGAAGCGGCGAGAATCCAGCGAAGAGAGTCGGACACGAAGCAAGTGCAGGGAAATACCAGGTCGTGACGAGGTGTCCCCCCTCACTTCAGACTCATCAACGCCAAACACCCCATCCACACCATCTCGCCCACCGCCCTCCCGACCTCGCTGAGCCCCATCCGCCCCTCCTGATCCTTCCCCCCAAGCCCAAAATCAAACGCCAACCCGCTCTCTTCGCTCCTCCTGTCGCTCGAATTCGAACTCGTGCTCCTCGAACGGGCGCTGGCCGTACTCCTCCCATCCGCATCTAAATCCCCACCCTCATGTTGATGCTCATGGTCATTAACAACCTCCCCCAACCCCACATCCCAAAACCCCTCCACATTCATCTCCACCACCTCGCCCTCGCCTCCCCCGTCCTTCGCCTCTTCCCTCTTCCCCTCTCTCCCGCCCTCACCCGTCATAATCCCAAAATTCCAATACTTCGCCAAAACAGGATCCTCTTCCGGCCGATCAAGCGCCACACTCACCCCCTCTCTCCGCCTCTTCCCCTCGCCCTCGCCCCACCTCCTCATCCGTTCGTTCCAGTCCCTGGCTAGCGCCACACCGCCATCTCTTAAAGCTGCATCGCCCACCGCCAAACCCGTCGTCGGGAGTTTCACCCCACTCGTCCTCACATCCTTATACGACAATATCCGTGCCCGCGCTTCAAAGCACGTCGAATACGCACTGAAGATCGCAGACGACGAGGCAGACGACTCCTCAGACGTCCGCCTGAGGGGGTTGAGCGACGTCGTCGACGACGCCGCACCATTGTTCGTCGCGGCGGTCGGAGGACTCACCTGCCGCGGCAAATAATACACCAATAGATACTTCCGCTCCTCCACAGGCACCGTCACGCTCGCCTTGTGCGCCTGCAGCGCGTCCAGGTCGTACCCAAACGACGCTAGCGTGACGGGGTTCAGCGCCGCCGCCGCGCCTGTCCCCTCCGCGGAGGGCTGCGGTGGATGGTGTGCATGTTGCCGTGTGGTGGGGTGGCGGCGCGAGGGCCGCACCAGGTCCGGCGGGTCCGGCCACAGCGGCAGAATCATGCATAGGTGGTCGGGGTCGATGCCCACGAAGGCGGCGCACTCCTCTTTTGTGGCGGAGGTGGTAGCGGAGCGGTGTTTGACTTTCTTTTGGGGGGGCGGGATGAGGCCGAGGGTGACGAATGATCTGGGGGGAGAGGTTAATGTTAGCGTTAAGGGGGGAGGGGGGAACGTACCTGTTGAACTCGTCGAGCTGCTTCCGCTCGCGCTGCTTCTGTTGGGGCGAGAGGTGCGCGGCGGCGTTGCGGCGTTCTCGTTCTCTCTCCTTTTCCTTTTCCCTCTCCCGCTCTTTCTCCCGCTCTTTCTCCCTTTCCTTTTCCCTCTCCTCATCCTCATCCCCCTTCTTCCCCTTCCAAAACATCTTAAGAATACTCTTCTCCCCCGTCCCAGACCCGGACCCTGATGCATTCCCCACAACAACCGCCCCACTCCCGCTCCCGCTCGCACCCGCACTCCCACTAATCAAATTCAACCCTCCGGCCCTACTCCTAGACCCGCCCATGGGCCTATAGAATTTCTCCCCGCCCTTATCCTTATCCCCAGCTAAAGTCGTCGTCGACCCCTCGGTGCTCGCATACTCCTCCGTCGCGGTGCTCATAGAAGACGCCGTCGACGGCCTCGAAGACGATTTCGATTTTGAATGCTTCGGCGCGTGGGTGGACCGCGAGGCGATAGTTTGGTCATCGTCGCCGCGTTCTTTTTCTCTTTCCCTCTCCCGATCTCTGCTGCTCCCCGCCACCGACGTCCTCGAAGCGTTCTTATCCTCCTTATCATCGTCTAGCAGCCCATGCGTCATCAGCGCATTCGTGCTCTTCGTCTGTGTATACCCCCTCAACGCCCTCTTCGTCCCCATGAGCACCATGCGCTGAGGATCAACCCCGCCCACCCCGTTGTCGACGTAGCTCCGTGAGATGCTGAAGGCGTCCACCTCGGAGTGGCGGTGGATCTTTAAGGAGGATAAGGGCGTGTGCCATGTGGATATTGTCTGGGAGGAGGCGAGGATGTGCGTCTTGTCGGACGAGGGGGGATGGATCCGGTCGATGCGGATGTCGCGGATTGTGTGGGCTTTTGCTTCGTCTGGTTCATTCGTTAGTTATTAGCAGTAAGACATAAAATGAAGACATACTCCTCGGCGGTACATTGTTCCTCACCCCATACGAATCAAATACCCCCATCCCGTCGCACACCCACCGCTCGCCATTCGTCAGGTCGCTCGGTATTCTCGGCATCAACAGCACATCGCTCTCCCGCTCAAAGTTCCAGTGTTTATCCGCGTCATCCCTTAGTTTCTTCAAGAAGCTGTCTTGCTCCTCCTTCTGCGTCGGCTTGGAGGAAGAGGGTAGGAGCCGCTTCAGGAGCTGGAGGGGTGCGCGGCGCGTTGGTTGCGGTGCTTGGGCGGGGTTGGAGGAGGACGGGTTAGGAGTGAGGGAATCCACCGGGTTCGGCGCGTCGGGGTCCATGCGCCCCATTTCGCGGATGGCATCAAAGTCGAAGCCGGAGATGACACTCGCGACGTCTGCGCTGCGGCGTCGAGAGGTGGAGAAGGAGAGGCGCGTGCGGAGGGAGGGGACGGGCGACATGGAGGCGATATAGGATTGGGTGGAGGACGAGTTTGAGTTGGAGGAGAAGGAGGTTTGGGTCGGGGTGGGTGTTGGGGTGGGTGTATTAGATCTAGCTGGGGCGTCTGTCATGCAGACTTCGATGTCAATGTCGATGTTTAGGTTTGCGGAGGAGCCGAGCGGGTCGGCGGAGCGGCTCTTGCGCTTGAGGAAGGAGGACGAGGTGGACGAGGTGGACATGCGGCGGGAGTAGTCCGAGCCCGAGGCGCCCGAGCGGATGCTGAATGCGTCGATGCGCGAGGAGGTGGAGGCGCGGCTGCGGAGGCCCCAGGGATGGTAATTCCCGGCATTTCCGCCGTAGATACTCGTGTCGTCCCAGTCGGGCTCCATGCTGTCGTCGATTTGTGGGCCGCTAATCTCGATTCCGCCCGTGCTGAAATACGACATGGACGACGGCGGACGCACGCTGTAGTCCGAGACTGTTGCCTGCGAGGAGCGCCGCGAGTGGGCGTGCACGTCGGAGATCGTCGCCTGGCTGGATCGCCGTGCCCCCTCGGTCGCACGCCGTTTCGCAGGGCGGGAGGGGTCGTCGTCGAGGGTCACGCTCATGGCGTCGTCCGGGATGATGCTCGTGGGCCGCGACGGCGGCGTGCCGAACTTGTACGCCTGCAGGGCGCCGTAGATGTCATTGGGGATCTCGCTCCGGGGCGTCGACGGGTCGACGTGCAGTGTGTTGACGCTGATTTCGTGAAAGTGCAGCGCAGGGAGCGAGGTGCGGCGCTGGTATGCTCGGCTGCTGATGCTGCTTCTCGATGGCGAGTCTAGAGGCGAGTTCCGCGAGCGACGACGGCCAGGAGGAATGGAGCTGCAAACGTTGAACATCACGATAAAGCGCATTTGTCAGAATGGGACATACATGACGGATGGGACTGAGGATTTTCGGCGGTGGTGTGTGAGAAGGACGTCCTCGTCTTCGGTGGGAGGCGGAATAAGGCGGTCGACGGCGGCCATGGCTCGCAGAGTGTGTCTGTCGTCGTCGTGGAGCGCGAAGAGAATGATGCGGCAAATTCCGAGCCTGCCACGTGAGCACGGGCGTGTTGTTCACAGGGGGTGCGCACTTCTAGCTTGGGGGATCTGCTCGAATATAGGGAATATTACCAGAATATTCGACTCGATGGAGGAGGAGCGATAAATGTTCGACAACAAACTGAGTCGTCGTTGCACCTGAGACGGTTGCCGCCCGGGCTATCTCATCACTGCACAATCCATCGTTCCAGCGACAGCCCCAACTCCAATCAGCCCTTCATCAAGATTGATGGCTACCATCTATCAATAACCCACTTCTAGCAAACTGGAGTGAACCCTCAAAAGCAGTGATATATTCATTACTACTTCATGTATAACACCATTATTCCATCCACAAAGCATCCCATCATCCCACCCGAACCCCCCTGCACAACGGAGTTACGAGCTCACCATCCTTCCCAAACGAACAAATCGCCAACCAACGTTTCAAGCCTCCGATTCGATCCCATCCCCGATCCAATGTCATGCCTCGGCCCACGATGAACATGCGGAGGCGATGAGCTGACGTGACGAGCAGGATCTACCTCAGCTGGGTTTAGAGCCATGGCGTTTAGTTGCCGATTCATTTCTGTTCGGGCTCTTGAGTCTTTCCTCCGAGCTGTGAGGCATTATAGCGAGTAAGCATGCGTGTTTAACGAATCGGCCTCGAGGCCGAGTATGTAAGGTAAGGCGAGTCGGTTCGAAATATTGAAATACCGTGAGTGGATGAATGATAAGCCTGACCTAGAGCCAAGTCCAAGTCTAAGTCTAAAGCAGATCCATCCACTTTCGGACTCGGACTCCGGTTATCCCGAGGGTATGCTGTGCAGCATATCTCATAACAGAAAGGTACGTACGTATCGACTCCTATACCCATACCCAGAGTATTGAACCAATAATCTCCTCGTAACCCAAAATCCCCGCGGCATCAAATTTTAAATCCACATTAAACCCTCCTCAGAATTAAACCCACGCGAACACCACAAATCTCAAAACCGCCACAACCCACAAGATCTCATTTACATAAAATCATTACCAAATAAACAACCCTCTCGTCGCCCCCTATCGGAGCACCCCCCAAACAAGGTCAAAAGCCAGTAAGTATATCCCGCGCACGCCACTTCCCATCACATTCTTACCCAAATCCAAATACCCTCGTGATCAATAACACCCGAAATCCCTAACCCTACCACAAACCAAATCAAAACCCAAAAACCCAAAAACGCCACAACACAACAGTTTACAATAATGTACCCATTAATCCTAGTCGAACCCTCGCGCTTCGCCCGCCATCGGGGCTCCCCCCCAAGGTCAGTCAA
This sequence comes from Sphaerobolus stellatus SS14, assembly GCA_000827215.1. Classification (NCBI taxonomy): domain Eukaryota; kingdom Fungi; phylum Basidiomycota; class Agaricomycetes; order Geastrales; family Sphaerobolaceae; genus Sphaerobolus; species Sphaerobolus stellatus. The sequence continues at coordinate 267,058 of KN837080.1, forward strand.
AAGCATGTATCGGATATCCTGCTTCCTGCTTCCTGTCAAATCATAGCAGTCGATCCGCCCCGGGGTCGGGTCGGATATGGATAATAATCTAGGGGGCTATGCTGTGAACTGTCCGGATGTATGTTTATTCGTGGATTGTGGGATGGGATTGCATTGACCTGCGGGTGGCGGGTGGCGGCGTGATATCGCAGTATTTATTATACGACCCAGGCTCAAGGACCTGTCAATGCGTTGATTATCGTGCTGAGTCGATTGGCATGTTCAGATCGTGGTGAGTGACGTCATCTATATATAAATGCAACTGGATCAGTTGACTATATATTAGTATTGCCCTGGTATTGCCTATTTATTGCGCAAAGTTGACAGTGATAGCCTGCTCAGTGTCGCGCTGATTATCAGATAGGCTCTGCAGAGTCCATTGGCGTGTTACGATCGTGGCGAGGGAGTGACGTCGTGTATTATATTCAAATGCGACTGCAGATGACTATGAGTATGTGTTATATTAGGATCTCGTATCGACAGCTATTGCCACCGTGATTGTGAGCTGATAGCCTGCTCGGCGGGGGTAGTGCTCGCATCAGAATCACCGGCGCGATTCCAGCCGATTCCAGCTTGAAGTCCTTGCTGTGTGGCAGTGATGTATCGAGATTCGAGATTCGAGACTCAAGATTCTGGATTCGAGATTCTGGATTCACTATACTTATAAACACTAGTGCGTTATTCACCTTCAGAATCAGAATCAGAAATCCATATTTACGGAGCTTGCAGATTTCAAAATAAGGTAAAATAAAATAAAACACCGTGCAGTGTACAGATATACCGTGCCGGCCTCTGCTAAAAATGAAAATAGGAATCGTGTCTTGTTTACCAGATTCAAATTCCATGTGACCCGACTCTGATCAGTATTTCCATATCTTGCAGTACGTATTAGATTCTTGCCCTCGGAACCAGATTGCAGTGCTCAATTGCCTGTCCCGCCAGTGATTAAAAACGAAAGTACCTGAGCCCGGACGGCGGGTCTACTTGCCAGCTATTTAATATAGCCACTCGCACCAGGTGTCCGAATTCATTGAGACTAGGAGGTAAGGGTGTGTATTTAAATGCAATGCTGGACTTGAATGGCTGAACTTGATTCAGAACCTGGATCATGAATCTGGATTTGCATTGCATTGCATTGCAGACATCAGGCCCCTTGGAATTATGCGTTTGCTATCAGGAACGAGGCAACATTGCTTCTATTTAGGGGCAGTGACTGGATCTGCATTCTGTGCTGTGGAGTAAGTAGATTAATATAAGTAATACTATTCTCAAGTTCGCCGCGATCATTGGCACGACTCGTTGCATGATGTATCGAGATTTGAGGTCCAAGTGAGATTATAAAGGCGAGTACTTATATTCTATTTTATCTTATTTTAAATAACAGCTCGACCACTGCTAACAAGACATTTAAGACGAGATATCTTCTCCTAGAGGTCAGTGAGGGACGTGCTTACTCGAGTATATTCCCTCATGATTCAGAGCCATGATCACGAAAACCTCTGATGAGTGGCAGCCTGGTCGGGATTCCTCGGTGTCTTATTGCAGTGTTGACTAGATCCACAGCTCTCCAGCCAAGGATCGATCATAATATGATTGCGGTTTATACATTCATACCGAAAAGAGCCATAGCGGTCAGGTGAGACAAGTCGCCTATGATCCGGCATGGATTTAACACTGCTCGTGCCAGCTGGAGTTTGCCTCTGCTAAGTAAGATTGACGACGCATCTTCATGCTCAACGTTGGACTCCGCATCGGGTCACTTCGATTTATCCAAATCCGCCACCATGGAAAGGGTCGCCATTCTCGACAACTCAAGTATTCTCGCTGATAAAATATGCTCATGATAGGGGCAAAAGCGCAATGGACGTTTCCGTCTTTGCTAATGGGAGTCATGGTGCATCAAGGATATACTAGCCGAGCTCGGGGTTACGTCTCCCGCACCAGACGTAACCAGACCTCTTAGCTCAGTAGTAGAGCATGCGATTCCAGCTCGGGATCTCCGCAAGGCCGTCCGTTCAATCCGGGCAGAGGTCATTTTTTGTGCACTTTTGCTCCTCACAGCTCCATAACAAGGGCAGAGTTTAGTGTCTGTTCAAAAAGCTGACGAGAGACGATTGGGATATCAGGGCAATAAGACCGGTCGTTAGCTGCCCATGAGTATACGAACACGCGGGTATTTCGACTCCAAAGCATGCATATGGTATAAATTGTCGTGAATCGTAACACATATGACATGATACAGAGGTAACCCATTATTTTGAAGCCCGAATAGGGCTCTGTACACCGTATATGAAAGATATCGCAAAGTGTGGCGTCCACTGCTATTGGATACTGTGCCAAGTGACTGCGTATTCATTCGTACTACATTATTACATGTAAGTGCCACTAGGAAAGGGAGGTAGAGGGCACGCTCGGAAGCGACAGAAACGGAAGTGGCGGCCGGGTGAACTGCATTCCCGGAACTTCGCCGCCACTGATACTGATTCGCCGCATTCTCTCGGCACATTAACGACTGCATTACTTATAAATAGATGAAACTGTCAAACATTTTCTCGAGAAATTTAAATGATAATAAGAGTGCCTTTGGCAGTTTCTCTAAAATAAAGAGAGGCCGCTGCTCACGAATCTGGGTCCGTTTTTCAATATTATACGGAGCTTTGAGGGGAGGATAGAGGTGCAATATGTCTTGTCTAAAGACATAAAAAATTGACCTCTGCCCGGATTGAACGGACGGCCTTGCGGTGATCCCGAGCTGGAATCGCATGCTCTACCACTGAGCTAAGAGATCATGATAACGTTAGATGCTCCTCCCGGTCGTGGGGCCTTTGGAAGACGAATAGAGAAACAAGCGTGTCTGAGACGGACGACCTTGCGGAGATTCCGTGCTGGAATCGCATGCTCTGCTACTGGGATGAGAAGTCTTGATATCGGTAGACATGCCGCCTAGCTTCGGATCCTGTGTTTTGGGCATTGGTGAACTGGTAGCGCAGAACGATGCCACAGATAACATAAGAGGGCATTCCGACTCGGCATTGATGGAAGACAGAACTTCTTTGGGCGCAGTGGAAGTTGAACTGAGCAATTCCTCGAATGCTCTCAGCGAAGAAATGACGCCAGGGGATGGACCCCTCGACTTCGAACTTGAAGAGATTGCAAAACGATACAGGGAGGGCGATGCTAACCATGTCGCAAGGATGAGAGTCAGTGATATTTATGGCGGTTACATTGGGCTGGGTTTTCCTTTGTCCATGTAAGCGAGTTTGATTACGGTAAAGTTCCAACTGCGTACCTCGGTCCTCGTTGATGACGAGAATATTATAATTAAGGCGCAGGTGAATCTGTAGGTTCGCCGCAGATCTGTACTTCCGTTGCGCGTGAGAACGGCTGTTGTTGGGACCATTAATTTTTCAGATACACCACCATTCACCTTGCCAATGGATGCTTGAGTGTCCAATCTCGAAGATGCCTGATCCAGTTCTTCATTCTATCATGCATCGTCAAATAACGGAAAGTAAGATAATTAGTATGTCAACAGTCCAGGTCTGATACGTTTACTTATGTTAGATCCGCACTGACATTTCTGAGATGAGGACGAGAACGAGAACGACTCGACTCGTCACGAGACCCGCTGAGGTGGCGCGCCCCGGCGGCGGTCGCGGCAGCTGACAAAGCCTTTTCCTCCTGGTTCTTCCCCCCTTTACCATCTCTTCTGTAGCCTGTCAACTATCAAGAGAAGATGTAAGGAACTATTGATGGAATCCTATAAGGCACAGGTTTTACATTTTGGCGTCCAGTTTGTTGCATGATCTTGCAAGCTTCAAGCTTCTGAAAACAGCGCGCCCAGTGCAGGCTCGGAGATGCGTACTTATATATGGGCTACGCCGTCTGCGTCGCGACTGTCTCTGCACTTTAACTGATGTCTTAGCAAATCCGCATGGGTGTTACTCCATTTGGTTAGTAACGCCGTCGCAGGTCAACGTTTAACAACGAAGATTCGATAGGTTTCTTCTTAGTAATAAATATTTTACATCATTACTAAGTATATTCACATTCGATTATAAATGTGTACGTGTCTAAAATATCCTTACATAAATAAAGTGAATTTTCGCGATACAGCAGGATTTAGCAGGATCGCCTCGGAACTTCAGTCAACTTCGGAAATTATTTGATCATGTGGCCTTTCAGTAGACATCGATGGTGAGCTTTTGATGGTTAGTAGATGTACATGCACAAAAGACTAACTCATCTTTGAAGGAAGATAATGAAATTAGTACTCCTAGACTCTGATATGTTCCAGTCTTCGATCTCCCATCTCCGAGTGCTCCTGTACCTACATAGTCCCGGACTTTCGCCGGATCAGCAAATAGGGGATATCAGAGTAGGGCGTTTCGCGGCCGTTTCTGACCCCGTTTAAGAAGTCGGTTTAACTCGCGCGAAACGGCTTAAAATGGCTGAAACGGCTCTGGAGCCGCTTCGATCGTTTCGAGCGTTTTACGCAAGTCGTTTCTACACCCGTTCCAAGCCTCTCTCTAAAATCCTGTGCCAATTTGGAGGGTTTACAACGGTTTATGGAAGTTTCGATTTGTCAGTAACGGTGGTTTAAACGGTGTCAGAAACGACCGTTAAACGGCCACTCTGACATCCCTTAATTGACGATCTCGGACAGCTCTCTAGGTTCCTCCGCTCGGTTCCCTACATTTCTAGATTTTTCATTCGATATCTAGCCGAAAGGATTGTTTATAAGAAATTTGAAATATTACGTAGAAGATATTAGAAAAGTTCAATCAATGTAAGGGTCATACTCGTACCGGCCATCCTTTATGTTACTAACACCACCTCAGGCCTGCTTGGTGATGGCCACTCCTTATATATCCGTTGGGTGTATTAACTAATCAAAAGTCTCCGAGACATACCCAAGAAGATGTTGCTAAGGCGGAGTAAACATCTCCATACGGGACCTCCGTGTCTGAATGATGGGTTGGAATTGACATTGTAAGCGAAAACATGCCCGGTCATTAAAGTCCACTGGGGGTACTATAAAGATACACTCGAATATCTGCATTTCTCTCAACTAACAAGATGCCCAACAAATCCGCTGCCTTCCAGACCCTCATAGACGAAGCCGTCGCAAAAGGCATTGCACCTGGATTCCAAGCTGTCGTCTTTAACAAGGACGAAATTCTCTTCAATGGTGTCTGGATACGCCGTCGCTCCATCCAAGGACAATCCAAAAGGCGTACGATTGACTCCATCTACCATTTTTTGGATGGCAAGCTGTACGAAAGCTGTCGTCCATCTCGTGGCCTTACAAGCGATAGAACGCGGCCTGATACCAGGATTCACTCTAGAAGATTTGGACAACCACGAGAAGTTGGCCGAGATCCTGCCTGAGCTCAAGCAAGGAAGTGGCACAGTTGTTACTAAAATCTTTGAAGGATGGGAAGATCACCCGGGGCCTGATGGGAAGAGGGCAATGAAATTACGGGATGCGAAGAATAAGATTACACTCAGGATGTTACTTACGCATACGTCTGGATTTGTAGAAGGTAGTGGATGGAATAATTCGCAGGTTGTTAAACTTGTATGTTCTTTTATTGAACACCCCTCAAGTCGCATCTAACCTTCCTATTTTCATCAGTTCGATGGGAACGACGCCACCCTTGCGCCTCATATCTTCACAGGAAAAATTGCCGATTTTTCTATCCCTCTTGTATTTGAGCCAGGGACGAATTATCAGTCAGTAATTTACTCATTTAGTCAATAAGTAATTAACGTCTCAATCAACAGCTATGGTTCATCAACTGAGTGGGTCGCCTTGTTCGCTATCCGAGGAAGTGGAAAACATCTTCGCACTCTTTTCAAGGAATTGGTCGCAGAGCCTCTCGCAATACCCTCCGCTGAATTCGTATTTGGTTCCCTCCATCCGCGCAGGACCATATTGCCGGTCTTCACATGAAGAATACAACTTCTCCTAGTGGCTTCTCTACCATTCCTTTCGCTATTTATTCGAAGGAAAATGGACCGGAAGAAGGACATGTATACCCAGCTGAAGCCGGCTTATACAGCAGTCTGCAGGCCTATGTTCCGATTCTTCAAGCGGCTCTCAGACAGGACGAAAGAATTTTGAAAAAAGAAACTTGGGCGAGAGCTTTCAAGGATGATCTTAAGGAACGTGGAATAATAATGAACAGGCCGCATATCGCGTCATATAATTTTATTTCCGCGTCGTAAGTAAACAATTTATGAATTTTGGCAATCTAATATGAACAATTGTAGGGCGGACGAATTTATTAAATCCGTTTCCCCGGAAATCCCAGCCGGAGAGAATTTACTATCTTGCTTTGTGGTGACAGCTCCTGTATTTGTTCAACTTCATGATTTTCCATTGAATGCCCATAATAACAGTGTATTTCATCTAGACCCTATCTGGCCGTCCTACAGGCTCATTCGGCTGGGCAGGCATTGGAAATACCTTTTTCTTCGTAGACCCTGAAAATGGGGTTGGAGGTATCATTGGAACCCAGTTGATCCCTTTCTTGGAACCTTCAATCATTGAGATTCGGGATAAGTTTGAAGGTCTTGTATACGAGGCCTTCGTGAAAAAGCCTTAATTCAGCAATCACTTAATTCCGCCAAAGGAGACCGCTTACATGCGCGTTTTTCCCTTATTTATTAATTTTCTTCCGTACTGTGTTGATGGCTGATTTGTATTATATTTTCATTGTCTTATATTGCATTCACTTAGGACCCCAGCTATTGGGATTACAACACTTCTTTTTTTGCTCATTTTGTTCCGTTTGCTAGGATATGATTGAATAGGATGGAAAGACATATTAATTGTGATATACGCTTTGACATTCGGTTTGTTTAACATGCTGGGGTTCTGAGCCAACTGCTTCTAATTGAGCTCGAATTCATGGATATTTAACCTCGACGATTCATCTAAGTGGGGAAATACCTTTTAACGTGGTTATCTGGGCTGAACTAGTAAACATTAATCGGGATATTTTGATTTCAATATATCTATAGGATAGTATCTATATACCAAGATTTTTTTAGCGTAGTTTTATGCGCCGAGACCTGGTAACGAGCTTACATATAGGGGGCCCATACATGTGCCAGAAAAGTTGTGATACGCAACCCAACGCCAGTCATCCCATGCCAACGAAACCAGTGCTATGCGGTACTGCCTTATCACACACATAATGACCCTAAGTATTATAGGCAGGTGGAGGTGCTCGATGTCATAGACCTATGATTTATGAGATCTCAATTCAATCAGTCATAAAAAATGCATTTAGCATAATTAGTCAGAAATACGTGCACTGACTTCCAATACTTAGTGGTGTATGAGATTTGCACCGCCTGGGCTTTTTTGCCTTTTGCGTTATCATTATTTTAATTGCTGCAAAGTCCGTTATTCTGATGCAGGTGATCCCCAGCAAAGTAGATTATAATAATGGTTCCAAGATGTAAGTGGTCGCATATTGCAGTTGCAGGGCCAAACCAAATAGTTCTCCTGAGTTTGAATCCAGCTGTGTCAAGCTGTTATTTCCCTGGGTAATGTTTTTCTTCTTCTTCTTCTTTTTCCTTTTTTTTTTTTTCATTCTATGGTAAACTGTGACAATATTTGTCATAGGTTTCAGAATTTAGTGTATTGAACTTAATACGTTGGTGAAGATCTGTCAACTCCTTGTCAACATTGTCTTTCAAACAACTAATTATTTGCTTATGAGGAGCACATGTGTTAAGCCCTGTGCTTAAGTGTCACAACACATGACTTTGTTTAACCTCTACAAAGCTTTGGAGAGCTTCGTTTGGACTTCATTCAACTTCACATCTTACTTTGTTCGACTTCGCTTCTCACCTCGTCTTCATGTTCACACAACAAATCCTTTGCCCACATCCCGACTTCTTTCTTGATCCCGAGGGCAACACCTTTGCCCACCTCCTTCCTTCTATCACACTATCTGCTCCACTATCCCATAAGACTATTATTAGTCTTCCCCAGACCTGGCACAATTGGTCCTCGATACTTCTTCCATTTCAACGGGTGACACTTCATGATGTTCATTTCCAATTTGATTGTATTGTTTCTGTTCGTTCATCTTTTCTTATAGCATATTTCCAATTTGATTGTATTGTTTCTGTTCGTTCATCTTTTCTTATAGCATATTTCTGTTCACTTATTGTTCTCATGACATATCCTCTGTTCGCTTATATTTTGTATTGCATATTTGTCTGTCATACCTTTTCAATCATTCACATTATTCGTTTAATGATTCCCTTGAACCTTCACTATTCGACGATACACATATACCCATTGTTCTATCACTTTATGTCGTGCTCTGTTCTACATTTGACTTATTTGTTTGTAACACTTCCTTCCGCTTTCATCCATGAACTTATTGTATATAAGTACATGTATCTTAGCTAGTTTTCTCCAGTCGGAAATTAGCCTACTAGCCCATTAGCCTTATAGACCTTAGTGTATATCCTTCCTATACTTGAGTCTAGCGCTCATTCTTCTCTATATACTTCAGACCTCTATTACCTCCAAACCGAATACAACCTTCAAAGATCAACTCCGAACTTCACCTTGAACCTTTGATCTTACTCCAAAGTCCTACCTTCGTTCAGGACTTCGTTCGGACTTCATTTGAACAATTCGTTCAGAACTTCGGTATTTGAATCCACTCTTATATTGTTGGTTCTAATCTGTTCCAAATTAAGGACACATACAGTTTGAGACAGTGCAACCCACAATGTTGAAGCCAAGTCCTTTGGTTCTAACCCTTCGTTCTTTAGTGTGACTTTGTTCATTACTTCAGTCACGCTTTGGAACCCTTCATTAGGATCAGCCCGTAATAACATGTGTCCTCATCACTGGGATCCATGGGTGGATCCAGCTGACCATTGTGGCTTTTGCCCTTGGCAATTGAGGGGTGCTGCTCCCTCATTGCTATTAAGTGAGTTCTGAGAGACTTAGTCTTTTCTTTGGGACATTATTGAGCTCATTGGTTTTCACCAGTAGTTGAGCTGCTTGAGGACTCATGTTGTAGATGGAGTTGACTTCATCTATATGCTCATTGATGGTATTGAGCATTTCTTGGAGCTGGTCACCAAGGGCGAGTTCCTTGGGGTCTGGATTGGCTGAAGCCAATCACTCACTTGGCTCAGGCATGCCTGAGCTTCTTTCTGCAGGAGGTGGGACTCCATCTCCTCTGTAGGGATTGGGGGTCTGAGGCATATACTCAGCAGTGTCAAATTCATGCACCACTTTGGTGAGCTGAATATTGGCACAGGTTTTCCATGTTGTTGGACAAGGAATACTCATCTTGGAGGTGGCTGACACCACCTGATTGGGATTTGACATTAAGTCAAAAAAGTGTAAAGGCTAAGGTCTTTACATTGTTTCATTATCACACCTGTGATAGCAGACTGTTCACAATGTGATATTCAGCTACTATATAGCACAGGTAAAGTGACAACTGGTCAGTGCTAGTTACCAACCCAGGATTATATACTATAAAGTTACATAATATTATGTAACTACTTAGAGAAATAATAAAGAAGTGCATGGATGCATATATGCATCCATATAAGTCCACAAGGACTTAGGATAATGGATTGACATGGGTCAATCCCTTACATCTGTTCACCCTTAATTTCATTCCTGTTTTTTTAACCCTGCTTTCTCCCATCTGTCACTACCTGCTCTCTGTCAGGGGGCAACTCTAAAATTCCATTTTCACAGTCATTCAGACTCTGCTTTAGCACCCAGTCCAGAGTCTGATGCTCTTGTGGTCCTCTATCCAGTACTCACCCTCAGTCATACAGGGACAGAAGCACAGGCACAGGAAGCATTGAGGGATTTTCTGCTGAGAAAAACATTAAGAAAATCTTAGAAGTCAACCCCATTTCTTCAGTGTTTTTCTCTAGGAAAACCCCTCAATGCCTCTAGTGAGGCAGCCCCTGAGTCATGACTCACCAAGTTTGTTCCATGAATTTGGAGTCCAGTCATCAACCATTGCTGTGGCCAGAGAGGGAGGTTAGGTTGGATGCAGTGACAGGTTTTGGAGTCCAGATTCAGGGGCATAGGTTAGGGCGTGGTCAGGGTTGTCCTTATAGTCTTTCTTCTGTTAATTTTGTTCCGTGTTCCTTGTGTTCATGTGGTCTCCCTCTTGTGTATTTTCTTGGCATCAATGGTTCCTGATTCTTCACAGTATTTATTGGGCTAACTCTAGCAGAGGCAATCCAAGACTTTCTCTTTGAAATTCCCCTCTGCTAGGTCCAACATGACATCTGTCAGAGTCCAAGGGTTACCTTTACACTCTTCAACCTGTCCCCAATCTGTTCATCCCACAGCTCTTATCCACTCTTATCTTTCATTTATCCCCATTAGGTGATTGCCTTTTAGTATAAAAATGCTTGTATTCTTAGGTAGTTCTCTATCCAGAAATCAACTTAGTTTGCCCTCAGTTATTCTTGTTCCTCATCTCCACCCTCATCTGACTTCTTCAACCAACCTCTGATTCAACTTGTAGTCTCATCATGCTATCAGTCTTGACATCTCTGACTTATCATAACTTGACCTCTTGTCAGTTTCCCTCATCAATCCTGATTTGCCTAACTGACTTGAAATCAAGGACAAGACTTGCAATAGCAGTGCAGCACATAAGCTGAAACCAAGTCCTTTTCATACCATTACCCTGAGGTACTTGAACCTAGCCTTCTGCACACAGAGCTTAACAGCAGAGCAAAAACTTACAGGTGATGGTGATCCATCAGAGTGTGCAATAATAAGGGGAATGACTCAGCAACCCATTAATATCATCCTGGTCATTCTTGACCTCATCCCAGTGTACTGATCCTTGTGAATAGGGTTGGTCACCATCACACTTTGTGAACTGGCTAGTAAAGAAGCAATGTTTAATATTGGCTTATAGATGTAATATAATTACTGTAATGGCAACCCTAAATGATCCCTGACCTCATACAAACTAGTAGAGGGGAAATCTAAAGTATACATAAACAACCCAAAGTAGCATACATCAATGGATACTCACCTAGCAGAGGGGAAATCTGAAGAGAAAAACTCTAAAGACACCCCACCACTAGAGAGCCCCTAAATACCCTAAATTCAAGATAAGAAAATATGAAATAAAAGATAAATGGAGTAATAGAAATAACTGAAGGGTAGATAGAGGTACAACCCTGAGTCACCAGATCAGCATTCACATGCCTCCCAAATGACCCTGACACCTCAGGTCTGAAGTGAGGTTGAAGCCCTGAGGTTTTGGCACAGTAAGGATCTAATAAATAAATGATTAGAAATAAGACAAGTGTCTGAAGTGAAAACAAAATGAAAGTGGAGTCCCACAAAGTGTAAACAAAGTCATCCAAAGTGTAAACAAAGTGAAGTGAAATAAAGCAAAACAAAGTGAAATTGAAATTGAAGTCCACACAGTGGAAATAAGTGGAAGTGAAGTCCACCAAAGTGGAAGCAAAGTGGAACAAAGTATGCCTGAAGTACTGAGTGATAAAATAAGGTAAAAGTGTAACATGTAAATAGAATAAAAGTAGAAAATAAAATAGAAAGTAGGTTGTTCCCTGACAATTACTTACTTTCACTTGATGTTCCTATTTAAACTCTAGAACAGCCCTATATCACCTCCAAATATTACCATTAGAATGAGTGGCTTTAGCCTGTTGTGAACTGGCCTGTCAAGATGCAATCATTAATATTGCAACAAAGGGCAAACAAACAAGATCCAATGTGCTCATCTGCCCTTCCCTGGTATGGCAAGGCAATTCTGCACTGAAGAAGAAAACAAAGCAGAAAGAAGATTGGAAAGGTACTTACATCAAAACAGACTATTGGATGCATGTATGAATTCATTAGGTGGCTACAGGATGGGTTTGTTGTTGCAGCAGACAGAAGATGTATGACATTATGAGGACACACTGGGGATGACTTAGGATGTGGTGTAGGACATGCTAGAGACCTGAGAGTGGTTGGGAGTCCCTGATGTGTTTAAAGAGCAATCAACCAATAGGATCCCAAGAGCCCCAGATTTCATGAAAGACTATTGTATCTCAAGTACAGCCTGAACATAAAATAAATGTCAGCACTCTATAATTCCAAACTTGTACTGTAGTCCTTCAGTTATTGAAAAGAATGAGTAGCCTGTCAATATGAAATGATTAATATTACTCCCAAAAAGATTGAAGGACCAGTTAGAGAAAGAAAAAATAAAAAGACTCTAAGTGTTCATCTGCCCCCCTGTGTGAGGCAAGGTGATTCTGCACTGGAGAGAAAATCAAAGCAAAGGAAGAAGGGAAGGTACTTACTTGGATGCTGCAAACAGATGGTGTTGAGTGTAGAAGCTGAAAACATGAACAAAGAGAAGGAAAATATTGGTGAAATCTGAGCATGGTGAAATTTGAACTGGGTGCCCATAACCACCCATAGCCCAAATCAGTGTGCTAGAGGATATTTGAACTGTTGACTCTTGTGTCTGCTAACCAAGGACAGCTAGTCAACACAGCCTTTCAGATGCTTGTGTTGAGTACTACCTACTATATTCTATGTACCCCCAGACCATCTTCCTTGGGTTCTGTGGAGACAGGGTGAAGTTTCCAATTTTATATATTTGTCTTTTAGATGGTTTCTAGATTACTTTATGTGTCTCAGCATCTACATGTTCATGCAGGAGAGCCCAGGGAGCTGATTTCAACTCTTTTTTTTTGAACAGAATCAGTAGTATTATAGAAAGGAAAATACAGAAGCTTTTTGCTCGGCAACAAAACCACAGTACTACAAATTTCTTAATCTTAAATTGAAGTGGCTGAGGAGCTGTTGTAGAACGTTTGCAAAGCATTATTTTTTGCAAACATCACGTGATCATAGGAGTCCGCCTTACATACCTGAAATTGCAGTAAGTCAGTGATCCCACAGTGGGTTCAATTCTGTCACATGTATATAAAGCACAGTACAATGATTGGATTGGCGTAAAATTAATTTGGAATGACGTAATGGAAGACAGTTTTCATAGGTTCATAAATTTAGCCTTCAAGCCGGCGGATGTGTCCATTTCACTTGGCACCTTTCACATAACGGAAACTTCAAGTTCATGAGAGATCCTGAGCACCAAGAATAAATACCTAGACGAGACTCACCTTGCTGACCCCATCTACGTCTCACGCTCTTCAAAGATACCATGAGCTTTCAGACACCCCTTCAGACTCAAATCCAAGTTCTGATCGACAATGCCGTCGAGAAGAAAGTCGCACCAGGCTTACAATGCGTTGTATTCGCCGGAGATAAGACTCTATTCAATGGCGTCTCAGGCTATGCAACAATCCCGACGGCTTCAGATCCGAATGGTAGCACGATGACTCAAAACAATATTCTTTGGGTCGCAAGTTGCACCAAACTCGTCACTTGTCTGGTAGTCTTGCATATCGTTGATCGTGGAGTGGCCAAGAATTTCACGTTGGACGACATTGATAATCATGAGAAGCTAGTGGAGGTCTTACCGGAGTTTAAGCATGGGTCAGGATCGATCTTGACAAAGATTTTGGAAGGTTTTGAGGATGAATTAGGTCCTGATGGGAAGAAAGTCATGAAGTTGCGGGATGCGAAAGGAAAAGTTACGTTGAGGATGCTTTTAACTCATTCAGCGGGTTTAGGGTTTGGGTGGAATAATCCCTTGTTGGCTGAACTGGTAATCTTTCTAATATCTTATTTTTATGGATTATATGTGATTCAGTATCGAATAGTATACGCCTAGTGATGGAAGTAAACCACATAAAAATCTCCCATTCGATGGTGGGTTGGATGATTTCGTCGTCCCCCTTGTCCACGAGCCGGGAGAAGGGTACCAGTATGTTCCTATTTCGCCTATGAATTTTGTGATTTTATTAAACTTTTTATAGCTATGGATTTGCCACCGATTGGCTAGGCCAATTCGCTGTCCGATCAACAGGAAAGAACCTCCGTGTACTTTTCAAGGAATTCATCTTCGAACCTCTTGGTATTTCACCAGCCGATGCCGACCTCTATATTCCCCCTTCTCTACAACCATATTGTGCCACAGTTCACTGCAGAGATCCTTCAAGCCCAATCGGGTTTAAACTCAATCCTTTTTCAACGTATACTGCCGAAGTACTGGATGAGGGGAAGACCTATGTTGCTGAATCTGGTTTGCATTGTACGCTCCAAGGTTATGCGCGAATTTTACAGGCGGCCGTTACCAGGGATGAGCGCATTATGAGTAAGGAAACATGGGAGAAGTCATTCAAAGATGACTTCGCAGCGCGAGGTCTCAAGGTCACAGTCCCCGATCTGCCGTCCATAGCGTTGGATTTGTGTCCTGTGTACGTGATTAGATGTCGATTCTGCTGTATAACTGACTGGCGTGTTTTTAGCGTCGATGTCTTTGCTAAGTCAAATTTCCCCAATGCTGTAGGAATGAACTGGCTCCAATGTAAAGTGGCTACGGCTCCGGTAAGTCTACTATGTTTTTCTATTTAAGCTAGTCATATTTATAACGGTTGTTTATAGACCACATCTGGTCGTCCAGTTGGAAGCTTCGCTTGGGCAGGTCTTCCAAACGTCTACTATTTTGCAGACCCTACAAATCGTGTCGGGGCCATTATAGGAGCGCTACTTATGCCATTCTATGATACAGAGGTTATCCAATTGAGGGATAATCTGGAGACCTTGATATATGACGCACTACCTTCTCTTATTGCTTGAGAGATTTAAGGACTCTGTAAGGACTCTTGACATGTATTAGTATACTTATATGAAATATTGAAGGTCATCGAAGCATAGTATCGACGGAAACATTTATTTTTAAGTGAACTGCAAACAAAGTTTGTAAGAAGTTAAATGATTCATTATGAATAGATTCAAACGATGGATAGATTCAAACCGCCGAACCACAATTTCGATATTGTGCCAAGTAGTTCTCCTCATGAGAATGCTATTGTCCGCGCGCACAAGAAATCAGACCTTGATTAGGTAAATAGCACTGGTTTCGTGGATTGCGATTGGATTGCGACGAGGAATAAGTTCTTGCTGCGCAAAGCGCCGTCAAAGAAATTCTCGTATATGAAGCAATATGCTCTCAATAAGCGTTCCTCGCCAGTTTAGTTATGTGATATCAGGGATAAGCTTGAACTCAAGTCTTGTATACGAGATCTTTTAAAAGAATACCAAACTCAATGGTCCTACAGTGAGTATATTTCTGACACGTGATTGGCAACTTGGACTGGCGTAATAACAACTTGGAATAGCGCAATGATGGAGGGCAGTTCTCATAGGCTTATAAATTTAGTCTCCAAGCCGGCAGATGTCGCCATTTCACTTGGTACCTTTCACACAGCGGAACTTCATGAAATATCCTGAGCACGCAAGTATAGATACCTAGACGAGATTCGTTTTGCTTTTTGGCCCCATCTACGTCCCACGTTCTTCAAAGCCATGGGCTCGCAAACACCCCTTCAGGCTCAGATCCAAGTTCTGATCGACAACGCCGTCGAGAAGAAAGTCGCACCAGGCTTACAATGCGTTGTATTCGCTGGAGATAAGACTCTATTCAATGGCGTCTCAGGCTATGCAACAATCCCGACGGCTTCAGATCCGAATGGTAGCACGATGACTCAAAACAATATTCT
>KN837080.1:301605-378006 GCA_000827215.1 Sphaerobolus stellatus SS14
GCTTCTTCTATTAATCAGGCCATCTGGAGCTTCAGAAGCAGAAGCTGCTGTTGCCTCATTGCAGCAGCGGCGGGAGCAGCGGCGGCTGGGTGTCTGTGGACGCTGCTGACCAAGCTGCTTGCTCGGGCTTAGGCTTCCCCCCCGATTTGTTCGAGTTCAAACCATTTGCGTAACGCGTGACTGAACCTCTAAACGCGCGACTACACTAGTAGACTTCGGCTGTTTGTGTTCATTTGTATCCATGAAAGTTTATGGCGGTAGTTGAATTTTTGAAATGCCGCCCAATAGCATAGCCGTCGGCCTAAATCGAACGATCAACGTTCAATCTTATCGATAATGTAGGAGTAAATACTTCATCGATTATTGGTTTCTCACAAAAATATAAGTATTCCAAAGAAACTCTTGAACTTCATAGCAACTTTCACGATGTCTTAGTCAGCTCTCATTTTCCGCTCAAAAAAGGATTCCCCCTCTAGACAAAAGCAAGGAGAGCTCTAGCATCGTATTTCTGTTGCGATAGACCAGATATTATCGTATAAAAAGGACATGAAACTTCTGATGACCACTGGAACCGTCTCAAAGCTGCCAAGGATTATGTGGAGGACTAGGAGGACACGCGCAATCTTTGTATCAATTCGACGGTTGCCTGATGACATCTTCATGCAAATATTTGAAGAGGCAACAGGACTGGTTGCAAAAAAGGGTAAGTTTGCCTTGACCTAACGGCTGTCTACTGACAGTGTCAGGCGATCGGCCTTTCTTGCGCATCTTTGTGGTCCCATTTACATATTAATCTGAAGGAAATACTGCCTCAGGAGATCGATACAGTCACTGAGATTTTGTAAGCCACTTTCACACGGAATCAAGGTGCCTTACTGGAATCTGTAAATTTCCCTGACCGTATGGGGAATTCAAAGGATTTTTACAGCCTCATCACCCCATCTTTGAAGACTATTTCCTTCACATTGGAAAAGGGACCATTCGAGATCACAGGGTAAGGACTCCAGAGGCTGATATGCGTTTAAATGAGCCTTTTATTTATATTCTCAGGTAATAAATGAATAACTAGAGAAGTGTACGCTTTATACTATAGTTATCTTTCAGTGTTACGCAATGCCCTAGCTTGATAAGCCCTTACTTACTTTGCCGAAAGAAAAACACTCTAAGTATAAGTAATATTCACTACAGATACTAATCAAACATCTGTCATCGTCTCTTATGATGGAATATTCTCGCTCTCTCATTGAAAATTTGGACGGTATGATGTAAGCGTAGGTGGTACGCGTCTCCGGCATGTTAGACTCTGGCGGCGACGTCCAGCCAAGGCACTCCGTCGGAGTCTGTTTCCGGCCGCAGGATTGGCTAGCTGTCAGTGTTCAGTTCTTCTGGAGACTACGGCTGGCGGGGGTTTGATCACGAATATTCTCGCTGCTAACCCAAGATAAGCCTAAGATAAACTCGTTAGTAATCTATGGAGGTTTATTGCGAAGGATGGATGACGATGGGTGCTAGAAACGTTAGTAAAGCTTGTTACAAACATATTCAAGCCACTTACGCTGATGAATGATTTAGGTTAGAACCACCGACATGAGAATATATAAACCAGATGATTTTAGCTAATTCTTTCCAGCAATCACTCAATCTATCTGTTACCCCACTATCATTTTTGAACGCAATGGCACCGAAAGTCACCCTCTTTGGTCATGGCCAGACACCCAATCCTCCCAAAATCGCTATTCTTTTGGAAGAACTGGGTGTTGAGTATGAACTTGTCAATAAGGTTGGTGACACCCGTGTCCCTCAATGCTTTGAGCCATTGTTAATTCAAGCTTAGGAAATGAACGATGGCCCAAACGGTATAAAGGGAGAAGCATTTTTGAAGATAAACCCGTAAGTACTGGAACGTACCCGCTGACTCTAGCTCACACTGATTATTTCAAGGAATGGACGTGTTCCCGCCCTTATTGACCACACCAACGACGATTTTGCTGTCTGGGAGTCCGGTGCGATCCTGCTCTATGTTGCGGAGCGTTTCGACCCGTCAGGAAAATTCACTGGCAAGACTTTGAAAGAACGTGCCGAAGTTTGGGAATGGCTTATATTCCAGGTATTTAAACTGCTTTAGACATTCAATATATTAATTCATTATCCCCATTCAAGCTGTCAGGACTTGGGCCGATGAAAGGCCAATTCTTCTGGTTCTTGAGGTACCATCCTGTCAAGGACATCGACCAGTCTGTCTCTGATCGTTATAAGAACGAGGTCTACCGCCTATATGGTGTGTACGAGAAACAACTTGAGAAACACGACTGGATTGCACTCGATAGGTTCACTGTTGCTGGTGCGTTGTATCTGGATATTGCCTTTCCTTAACTCAGTTTCTGGTTCTTGTTACTGTGTCTAGATATGGCAAATTATCCATGTAAGTGGTTTCTGTAAATTTTCCAGCGTTCTAACTTTTTCTCATTCTGTTTTTTTTTTTTTAAACTGAAGGGTTACGCGCTGCCAGTTATGGTGGCTTCGATCTTACCAAGTTCCCGAAATTGGAGGCGTATATTGCAAGGCTCGCAGCGTTGCCATCGGTTAAAACGGTCTACGAGAAGTTGCAGGTACCAGCTCAACAATGAATATGCACTCATATTTAAAGGCGACTGTAGCATTAGGTAGTCGATTAACGTGGGAAAATAAAATACAATACAATGACGATGTCCATTCCTCTCAATTGCTTTTGTTACCCTTTAATACAGAGTGATAATAGTCCTTAAAAAGGGGAGAAGGAGTGTGAGAAGCCTTGAGATGAATCTCTATCCCCAAAGAATGTCTACGGTGGATCGTTGAGCACAAAGATACGAATGGGAAAACAGCGTCGGCTTGGAGTGATATAATCGACATAATAACAGTACACTGAATGTCTTTTGACCTAACACGCGCATAGAGAATTTTGAAAACATTATGACATATATGTATCCTGAATAATCCATAGAGATGTAACTCTGCCGCCTGTTAATATTGTATAAGCTCTGTGGTGATGCCAAGGAAGCCCTATCTTTCAATAGATATTACAGGTCGCTCATCTGCACGATAAAAACCAATAATGTCGATGTATTCTAGTATACTTCGATAAGTAAAAGCTCCAATAAATCATAAGACGTTAATAGCTATCAGAAATTTCTCGATTACTCACAGGAGAACATCATAAGCAGCATACGCATACATGTGAGATACTTTCAAGTTATCAGCGGCTCCTTAGCATTTGTTTTGCATACTTA
The DNA here is from genome assembly GCA_000827215.1 of Sphaerobolus stellatus SS14. Taxonomy (NCBI): domain Eukaryota; kingdom Fungi; phylum Basidiomycota; class Agaricomycetes; order Geastrales; family Sphaerobolaceae; genus Sphaerobolus; species Sphaerobolus stellatus. Next base: position 304,875 of record KN837080.1, read on the forward strand.
CGCAGGTGACCTCTCACAACAGAACACTGATAAAATCCACACTTATTAAACTTATTACATACTTACAGATAGTAATATATACTTAATTCTATATCCATTCGGTCAGGTCGGCTGACCGATTGAATGTTAAGGTCCAGTGGTATCTTTAACTGTCAGCGTTACTCTTCATCCAACACCTTCCTCACGTATGGAGTTAAATCATCTAAATATATGTAGCATAGATTGGAGAAGACTGTTCAGTCCACATGCCATAAGTAGTGCTTCGCATCCTTTTTGCGATGGGCAGATGGGCCGGAACAAGCAGTCATTCAGACCCTATCAGGTTTACAATTATCAGGAAAACGTATCTACCAGGGTCACGTATGACCATCAATGACATTGTAACATCTTTTGCCATGGTACTGAAGGACTTCTGCAGTAATATGACAGAGCCTTTAACTCGGAGACACTCAGGCTAATAGATACAGCTTTTAAGGATATGTCACACAGCCATTTGCCGAACTCACTGGCCAATAAGGAAGAGAGCTCACGGCGATAAGGCTCTGGAAGACCGGAGGTTAACATTAGCCGTCCAACAAAGCCTAAGCCCGGCCGATAGGCTACCCGCACCAACAAAGGTAAACGTGCATGTGAGACATCATCCAATAATCCGTATCTGTAAAGTAACGGAATGTATTGTGATTAACCCAGGGACAATTTCCGAAAGTTCTGCGGGTAATTACTCCAGACAGTAGTTTGAAGAAGTTAGTCGGAATCTAAGATTGATTTCCCTCCGGAGCTTCAATTGGAAAGCTCCGGGCAAAGGAACTCCGCACGGTAGGGCGACTACGTATGACAGAGAAGCCATTTGCCGCTTCCTTTTATTATTTACATGTGAACAGGGTGTTTTGAAGGAAATCATTCCCTAATGTACACAGAGTGGCTCGATCATTTGCGTCGAATGGCCAAGGTCTACTTCTGACAGCGAATTCTTTTGACGCTATTGTGCTTCCACAGTTCTCATGATAAAATCCCCTATCATGGATCATTCTTTGTATAGAATGGATCTGCTGTTTGTGGATCAATAGATGCCTTTGACGCGCTTCCCATAATAAGGACGTCTTCCATAGATCGTGTACATCCATAAATTGATTTGATTTTCTGGGTGTCTTTCAAAAATTATTTCGGCTCTCGTGGTCACTGGGCTGTCTTCCTTTTACTCCCCTGTGTCCAGAACAGGGTCACATGGGTAGGCTACAAGTAGAGTATATTTATGTGTTCCGTATAGTAAAAGTGCATGGATAAGGAAGATAGATCTCTCAGAAGCCATTATTATTTTGTTGTGCTAGTAAAGAATGCCAGCACATCATCTATTTCATCCGTTTCGCTGATGATTGCCTTTGCCTCCGAGTCTGAGAACAGAGATCGTAACCTTGCCAGGTCGGCCTGAACATAGTTCTCTGTCAGAAGAGAGGATTGAGGTTCCAGCCTTGTCTCCTTCACCCAATATTTGAGTGCCCTGTAGCGAACTTCGGAGTTACCAAGTGCTTTAGAAAGCGATGCTAACGCGGGATCTTCTAGTAGCGAAAGGAAGATCCATGCCAGCCTATACCGAGGGAGCGCATTGCTGGTATATAGCAATGGTACGGAAAACGAAGACTTATTGGCTTCACTTTTCCAGTTCTTCAGCCAGTTTTGTAGAACACATCGCATACTTGATGTGTATTTCATAATTTGAGCATTGGGTTGAGTCTGAAGACCGTCATCATTAACCGGAAAGATATTGATTGACTGGTGGTCTGGAGGAATGTTCTGTGTTAGGCGGCTACAGATGCTGGCGAGAATAATCTCCAAAATGATAAGACCCGCAAAGGTAGATAGCGAAGGAAATGTAGGAGTCGGAATATCGTGAAGCAATGAGGATATAGTGATCTGTGCCTTCTGTCCCCTTAGGCGGGAAACAATATATTCCCATGGCAGAGACGGTCCAAGCAGAGTGGCCCAACGTTCAGCGTTCTCAGCAACCCATAATGAATCATCGGAAGGGAGATAACCTTCAAATCCAAATGTCGAAGTTGACGGAACCCCCAAGAATATGACTTGATCACAATCCTGCAAGTGGGATAAACAGCAAATTCTGACATGATAGTGTGAGTGCATATAGCTATGACTTGTACGCCCAATAGATACTCACCTCTTGGCTGTCTCATATTTCACCCAAGACTCCCATAGGTCTTCGAGGGGTCGGCCATCTTCTCGTGGATCTAAGGGCATCCATGCGTGCAGGCTTTCCTCAACTCCGGTACGCGCGATCAGCTTCAATGGATATTAAGTTTGAATAATCACTTTAATTCGTTCCCCAAACTTGAATCTCACCATTTTAAGCATTCCGGACGATATGCCAACGATCTTACGCTCAGAATCATTTGGATGGTACATTCCCACCGACTGGAATAATGCAAAAGCAAGTATGAGATATATTTGTTGGAGAGGGTCACTCGTTTGGTATGTCTGTGGATCAATATGACTCAGCTACAAATCAGGTCCAAATAATAAAGGGAGACTTACATAGGCCTGTACTATTTCCTCTCTTGCAATGGCTAAAGTTTCCATGATATATTTGGAAGCTTGGGGTGTCCTTACGAAAAGAGCACCGCAAGCCAGCATAGCTCGAATCAATACTGGCGGTTTATCCTCTAACCGCCAAGTGCCTTCATGGACAACCGGAGCTTCCTGGGAGAAGGCTGAAAAGAATAAGCTCACTGATTTCGTCAGCCTTCCTAGAAAGTCCTAACAGTAGTCACTGCGCCTTACTATATATTTGATGCTCAGCGCGAGGTTGTGAAACATATTCTTCAGGGGAACCTCTGAAGGCTAAAGCTTGAGATTCGGAAAGAAAGTTTGGCATGGCGAAGTTTGTAGTGGCTGAGATACCGTGATCATTAAGACCCAGATCACTGGGACAAGGTAATTGATATGTCAATCCGTCTGTCAGAGAGTAATTCTCTAGACGGAGACATTGGTCCATGAATACTGATGAATCAACCGTCGCGAATGTGTTCAAATAATTCTTGTCAACATTCTGACTCTCAAAACTCAGAGCTCCTAGGTCTACTTCATCTCCCGCCATCATATAAGCTGGTTGGTGGTAAGACATGAATCCCCAGCTATCTTCTTGCTCGTCGATGGGGCTTATTGAGTCTGAGTCTTGACAACTGGAGCCAGCTACAGAACCTCTAGATACCAAAGGTGGTGTCTGTGAGTGTGCTGTAATATCGCAACTTGCGGATCTGTCTTGATTTTTCCTTTGTCGTGCTTCTACTTTCGCCCTTGAAACGCTGGGGTCATTTGCGTATTCGCAGTGCAGGTCTCGGGTGATGCATTTATCACAAGGGAGATGAAGATTGCATTTCACCTTTGCCTTTGCACATGCGTCACACGCCTTGCGCCTTGACCGACTAAATATCCGGACGAGTAGATCAGAAGGAGCCTTCATTTCCAGGCAAATTACGTACATTTGTCCACAACTTTTCTTATGGCGACTCAGAAGGTCACTCCTTGTAAACTGTGCATCACAGATCTAAGAGACTCTTAGCATTGTGAAGGAAAATGTAGTAGAGATAGACTCACATCGCAAATATGACTACGTTCATTTGTGTCTACTCAGAGGAAAAACATTAGAACGAATCATAATCTTTACGAGCTAACAAACAGCGTACGCGAACGCATATGTCGATTCAGATGGGTTTTTCGGCCAAAGCTTGCCGGACAAAGCGGGCACTGCTTGATTTGTCCATCAGAAGGGCTATGAGTAGACGGAACCTCGTCCACGCCAAGTTCGATGGTGGTAATCGAGGGAATACTACGGTTGACAGGGGATGCTAAGGCCATGAAAACAGTGGAAGAATATTGTATGTGAAGTAGTTACTTATATCATTCCACCAGAAGCGGCCTGCTTGACAGGCATGCAGGGAGAGAACTATTCGGTTCGGATGCGTCATAAGCCAGAGAACCCTTTAGACGCTACTAAATGTCCCGTCGTAGAAACAACTAGGACGCTGGAAGAATTTTTGGAGAAGCTTCACCCTTTGATACCTACGGAGTACAGATAACTGCCAACGTCCTGCGGACAGCGGTGCGATATTTGAGGTGAACGGACTCATCTCAAAGCGCCCCGTGTCATTCTCATCGTCCGCCGGTGGCTGTTGAATTTCGGACCGAAACAACGGGTTCCTTTCACGCCAAAGAAGCAATCAAACCTTCAGATAGCGGGATGGTCCGGAAAATCAGGAGGGAATTCGAGAGCCACCAGAGCGCCCAATACGACCTGATATGTGACCCACTTGCGGAGATGTAAATAATTCTCTGACCATATGGGTATATACACATATGGATCTAATTTGGTCATGCGAAGATCGGATGTGATAATGGTTATAAGGCTGAGCTCGGAATGGTGGGAAACCGTTGGACAGCAAGAAGTCCGAAAGACCCTTCTTCACGGACTCCCGCCAAAATGCTGGGCCAGAGACATATTAGTCGAGCCGTAAGATTACCCCACCAATCATTATGTGTTCTCTGACAGGTCGCACAACCGTTAGATATATAAATCTTGTGGTTCGGGCACATTGGGGTTCTGTCCATGGTTTATATTTGCTTCGTGAGCGAAACAAAGTTTCATGTCCGCGAATAAATCATTCGATCGGAAAACAAGAAAAGGAAATTCAATGTTATTTTGTATAAATAAAGTGCAGAATGCTTGATTCGAGTATATTCTCGCTCTTCTGTCTGACACCATACATGACTATCTCTGCCAGACCTTCTGTCAACATCTTGGGATACTCACAGCGCACTGATAAGCAGGTTGACTTTGTTGACTTGGTTAAAATGCCTTCACGTGTTTGTAAGTAATCTTCTCCGAAATCATGGCCATGTCGCACAGTCAATCGGAGAGTTTGCGGAAGGTTAACTTGAAGAAACCTTCCGAAGGCCCGGGGCAAGTATGGATGTCTTCCTTCTCGCTTCTGTTCTTTTGACCACCTCGTGCTCAAGGTATGCATGAGCGAACTATTTATGCTCGAAGCTTAAAGCATATCTGACGAGGTGTTGATGAAAGAAAATGCTCGCCAAGTTTGAATGTTTAACGGGAGTGGAGGGTGATCAACCAATACATGAACGAACGGTTATAAATACACGGCTTTAGTGGTCTACTCCTTGCATGTCTTGATATTGCGGATATTGCGGATAACTCTTGCCCAACCAAACTTTGGTATTTGAGATATCGAGCCTCGTGGGATGTACATATACTTAGAAGACTCCCGAGTAGTATTCGCATTTTCCTTCAGGGAAAATTGCAATAGGTCGAGATTATGCGCCTACGGTCTGGAGATGATATCCAGGGTGTTTGTAATTGCGATTATACGTTGAGCCATGTTGCAAGCCAGGGATACCCTTTGGTCGGCACTGATCCGCACATTGGCTCATGTCCGAGACAATCGATCTGATGGCGAACATCGGTGTCTACATGTAAGGATGGCAGCGTAGAAGTCGTTCCAGATATGTTATAGCATCCGGTATTCCGCACCCGCTTCTCCGCAGAAGAGTGAAGATTCCGCTATATAGAAGGCATACATACCAGAATGAGGCGATGAGATAGTTCCAAATATTCGGTCTGTAGGGAAATTTGGATAACTAGCTGCTCCGAAGTTCCCCACGTGTACACCTTTTCTAATCGAATCAGATTTCATTAACAGTTCTGAAGAAGAAGAACCGAAAAAGATTATTCTGATGTCCAAATGAATCAAAGTACTCAGCGATACCACCAACCAAGGGGCTCATCAGACAAGGGGCTCTAACATGTCGAAATCTTTACTCGAGGAGCGAGGTTTCGCGATATCTAGTTCTTATAAGTAGAATTTCCAGCATTGGTATGTAGTTTCTGCGAACACACTCTGAGCCTTTTTCTGCTATCTGATTTCCTGGCATTTGCCTCTATCGGATCAGAAAAATCGGGTCGAATGTCATAGCATGGAAAAATCATCATCCGACTGACAGGACGCGCGTGTGTATCCTGCGGAGAAACCTTGCACACGTTAAAACTGTTTATAGACGTTATTATATTCAACCCTAATGCTCAAGGCAATGCATAATTCCCTGAAGGACCATCAGGAACAAAAAATATAATAAGCCAAAGGGGCACCCACCACTTTATTCCATCTCGACGTCCTCGACGTCATCTACCTCTTCTATCTGATTATACGCCGTTTGCCATTCCGGAGTCATGTTACCGTAATCGAGAACATGGACGTCATGACTTCCATTAGTGGTAATGCACATTCTGCCACAGATTTCGTCGAAAGCTACGGCCGTAGTGCCGTGCATCATGCTTTCTGCGATCTCCATGGGGATGTCAGGCAGCCGTAAAGAGCGTTCTTCGAACGGAAGTGTATCCTCTTCTACAAATTCCGTATGTAGAGTCTGTAGATGTCTTTTAACCGGCTTATCGTCCTTCATAGATGAGATGCCGGTGGGTGGAAGTGGCAAAGTCCGCTGCTCGTACCCTGTCGAATAAGGCATTGCGAATTCGTATTCCGGATCCTGGGTCGAATATACGGTCATGCGAGCGACTTGGAAAGGCTCCCTACAACGAGGTCTGCGTTCACTTGGTGGCGTTTGATTGGGAAGGTACATCAGGACAATAGAGCGGAATGCGCCAGGGAGGACGACCGGCCGAGCAAAGTTGCTTGTCCAGGAGAGACGAGTTGGTCGCGCGAAGGGAAGATGATACTCGTATCGCGGTAGTTTCTCTTTCGTCAGAGGCGCAGTTGTGTAGAATCCCGGAATGAAGACGGGCTTTAGGAGGGTATGTACGAATCCCCGAGGATTATTTGTTGTAGCGAAACATGACTGTAAAGGGCCACATAAATAAGGTGAAGATATCGAAGATGTAGAGCTTACGATGGGAGGTGGTATCATAGACATAGGTCCAGGTAATCGGCCTTCTGTATCGTTGATGTTCATGAACCACGCGGAATCTGCATTTGAGAAATAAAATGCATCTAACCCCCGGGCATTGATGCGTTGTGTTTCAATAGGGATCGCAAAATTCTTATTGTGTTCCGAGTCCGGAATAGGATATTGATACATTTCAAGGAAGAAATCTGGAATCCGGTCCCTGGCAACGGCAACCCTTGCCACTAAGACGCTATCCTGCATTGGCAGAACTTTAATAGCACAAATATTGGTCTGTAGCGGCATCAATAGACTGAATACGAAATATACTGGGACATTACTCACTGGTGAATCGTGTAGAGGTGGAAGCTTAAGCCGTCCATCCTTCTTCTGTAGAAGATAATGTACCAGTACAACAGAAGGTCGATGTACCATGAAAAGTACAGGCTCTGATCCACAATAAGATAAGGACAGAATGTCGATTTCATATTTGGTGTTGTGTTGATACCAGAGATTGCCATAAGTTGAACCCGAAAGGAAATTCTTGCTTCCATCAGAGAGGCCAGTGTAGAGCGGAATGTGACGTAGAGGTATATAATGGACGCTCACGCGTTTTATACTAACATAATAGAACATATCGGCACAAATTAAGATAACGGTATTAAACAACATACCCAACACAAGGCAGAAAGTCTTCAGCTGTAGCGAGGACGATGGAAATGTCCGCTCCGACCCATGCAAAGATGGCGTCAAATTTGTATATCGGTCCATGGAAAGCGTATAGAAGTAGTGGCACAGGATGGTCGACGTCCCCTAGGTCCCAAAGTATGACAGCGTGGAGATAACTCGACGGATCTTTGGCCAGACAAACAATATAATGCCCACCCGGAAGAATTTTCACGTCAATTGTTTGGCCCATTCCATGAAACGTTGCCGGTACGCATATTGGATTCGTTCGACGCCAGTTCTTCTCGTAGTACAGATTTCGGCAGACGAATTCTTCGGGTATAACGGACCTGAAGAGCTGGTAATAGAAGGTGGTGGGAACTTGTAGAATTGGAAATGGAATCTTGAGTATGCGACACTTGAATATCCAAATTCCCGCAGCCTGAGTCAATGCCTTGAACCATCGATTAGTCTAGAATGAATGATATCAGCACATCTATACATATGACGACGATAGTCCAAGTAGCACGCACCCTTCGAAGCGAAAGGATATCCCTTGCACTTAACCATTCACAGATCCGGTATAAAACATCTTCAGTGAGGCCTTGAAAACAGGGAGAGCCCTTCCGCGATGGATCCGAAGTCCCACAAAGAAGTTGAACAACCTCGGCAGAGTCAACCGGATTGCTCGACATGGCGGAGTAAATGTGTGCTGTTGAATGACTTCTGAAAATCTGTGAAGATGACATGTTATTATAGGCAGACTGGATTCGCTTACATTATAAAGGTGGGTTGCGCGAACAAGCAGCCTCCCCAAGCGCCAAAACAGAAAGTACAATAAGCCCTTTGTTCTCGGCATGCTTTGACAGGCAATCCTTCCACATAGAACAATCATGTTTCTATATAAGTCTATCCTCTTTTCCCCAATCGTTTGTTCTGTAAATCCACAAGTAGATCCAAAAGTCTCATCACAATACTGCAAGACTGATTCAATGTTAGCCAAGCCGTGAGCTGAATGCAAGATATGAATGCGTACTACTGAAAGCGCGTCATGATTAGTACCATTCTCCAGAATTAAGAAGATCCCTAACCAGATGTTCTAGGACAAGTTGTGAGGTCGAGGGCATCGCTGATGATATTGGAGGGCAACCCACTTCCTTACCGTGGGATGTTGAGTCGGGCAATATTATTATCCGGTTTCATGGTCACGCGTCACGCCGCTCCCCCTACAACTGTCTCTTTCTCTTCAAGTTCATAAGTTTATTACTGAGGAAATGCTTGGTATTCGATGCATGCAGGTCAACATAAAGGGCCCGCAGTCGATCTGAATCACGTTTGTTTATTCCAGTTTTTCTAAGCCTCGTCCCGTTCAAATGTCAAAAAAGGTCTCCGCTTCGTATAAGCTTCTCAAATCAGAAGGCGACTCCGTAGGCTCTCCCCAAATGCCATAGTCGTCTCTGTATATTTCACCTAGGGCCATAAATGGTCCAGAGTTGGATATGTACCCTTTGTATGATGCTTTCTCCTCGATGTTAAATCGCATTCCCGTCTAGAAGAACGCTTGGCGACCGTAGGAAAAATCCTCTTTTGCGCTCAAAAGCTTCAGTGTTTGCGTCTATATAACGACAATATGGTCATTAAACAGCTTACAATGAGAAACAGCAAGGACGCACTTGATCATTCCATCAGAGGCATATCACTTCTTATTACGTTCTACCCACGCCTTGGAACTTAGCAAGGCATTATGAGCGTGTTCATAACTTTTATCCGAGATGACAGCAACAGCCTAATTGAAGGAGTTTCGTTGTTCGATCTTTGGTGTATCAAGGGTAGTCTGCAAGGGTAGTCCTGCTACCAGTATCTGGTGCCGTAACGGTAGTTCTATAGCATGCCAAAGGAAAGATTAGTGTAAGCACGTGGAGCACACAAAGAAGGGCATACCGTAGTAACATGGTGTCTGTAACGAAGGCGATCCATCTCTCGATGACATCTATTAGATCGCGCAACCTCGCAAGATCCTCGAGGGCATAAGTATTAGAGTCAATCCGAAGTCTGGGATAAAATTGGTAAAGTATATATTGACACAAAAGATGTACATACAAATGCTGCCTGTCATGATATCCTAAAGCTGTCCGTGGCTCTTGTTAAGTCCAAAGGTCACCAAGGGAGCGCAACGACGGCATTGGGATAAAGGACGTATAGGACAACAGTACAAGTATATCCACGATACTCTGCATGTATATCGTTCTGAATATCCAGTAGTAAATTGCAGCGTTGTTGGCAACTATATCCGAGCCGCCAGTTCTAGATCATAGGAAGAAAAGAGTGTCATTAGCACGCGCATTGACAGTATGGTAATCGATACGTACGAAAGTCGCATTCCCAAATCCGCCTTTATAAAATCACAGCCTTCATTACATCGACCTGTTCAGGATGTATGGCAGATAGTGCATGATTCCGCTCGGTCGTTCGCGCATCGCTGGAGAGCTGAGTCAGGGTCAAATGAACAAACGTTAGCAATTATTCCCACCAACAATACAATCTAGATATACCTTCGCTCGTTAAAGCGCCCTTGAAGAAATCTGCCCAGTATATGACCTCAAATGCGTCGGTCTTCCACCGGTTGTCTTCTTTCCCTTATGGTTGAAACGTTCACATCCACATCCAAAAATTCTCCACTCTGTAAAGTCGTCGGAAATTAAAAATACCATCCTGTGGTATGGCTTCTTTAACCTGAAAGTACACAGGCCTTGCTCTTGGGAAGTTGCAAGTGCCGGATGTCGAGACTACCTCTGAGTCTGTTCCACCTAGATACGAGTTATTAGGTATAAAGCAGGGATGCAGAAAGTATTCCTCTTCTACCATATAATGTCTGTTCAAGCCTCCTTTTGGGCCAGACGCAGATAAGTTGTCAGACCAAGGTCACCGTCGTCGCTGTTCATTGTTCAACGAGTCCAGGATCGTTGGAGGTGTATAGCGGAGGGTCCGACACTAAAGAAAGGGCGAGAGTTGGTTGTACAAGTCATATTGGTTTCAGAGAAGTACAGCAGAGAGGCACGATGAAGTAGCTTCTCGTTCTTGGGGTTATTGGACTAAAGCAGGTATGACTAAGCATATAACCCTGTGTTCCCACAGTCAATCGCCCTTACTGCAACCTACTAGTCTCATGCCAAGAACTCCGCGATTAGGGTCTGTGTCGGACCTATGCAACCTACTGCAACCAACACATGCTCTCAATTCGTTCTGGACGGTTAGTCTAGTGCAAAGGCCATCGCGTCCGAGCTTGGGGCGGGCTAGCTTTTGGTCGGGGGGTTGTGCTGAAATTATCTGGACCCGCTATGATTGCGCAACAATTGTGCAATACTATTAATTTGAATGGGAAATGGTAACCTGGAAAACAAAAATCAATCTGGTATGTTATGCGTAGCTCCTGGTGTTGTATCGTGCCTTTTCCGGATTAGACTCTGGCGACGACGTCCGGAGTCATGGTTTAAAGCCACATGATTGGCTAGCTGCTTAATCCTACTGGCGACAGTTACTTATCACCTGTGAGGCGCCTGTGCTATCACAAATATTTTCCTGGATAAGCCTAAGGTATAAGCATTAATAAGGATGGGGCGCTATATATGTAAGCCTATTACAAACACATTCAGGTCCTTTACGCTGATGAATGAGTTATGTCAGAATCACCGAACTATATAAACCAGATGATATTGGCGGAAGTCACTCGACCTGCCTACCTGTTACCTCATTACTATCTCTTTTTATTTATTTTTTTGAAGGTAATGGGACCGAAAGTTACCCTCTTTGGTCACGGCCAGACACCCAATCCTCCCAAAATTGCTATTCTTTTAGAAGAACTCGGTGTAGAGTATGAGCTCGTCGAGAAGGCTGGTGACGCGTCCCTAACAATGCTTTAGACCCTTGTTAATTCAAACTTAGGAATGGAACGATGGCCCAAACGGTATCAAGGGGGAAGAATTTTTGACCCGTAAGTATACTGGAACGTATCCCTTGCCTCTCTAGCTTACGCTACTTATTTCAAGTAATGGACGTGTTCCCGCTATTATCGACCATACCAATGATGATTTTACTGTCTGGGAGTCCGGCGCGATCCTGCTCTATCTTGCGGAACGTTTCGACCCGTCAGGAAATTTCACTGGCAAGACTTTAAAGGAGCGTGCCGAAGTTTGGCAGTGGCTTACGTTCCAGGTATTGAAATTTTTGCTAGACCTTCTTCATTGTATTGATTCATTATCCTTACTCAAGCTGTCAGGACTTGGGCCGATGCAAGGCCAATATTTCTGGTTTAAGAAGTATCATCCTGTCAAGGACCTCGACCAATCTGTCACCGATCGTTACCAGAACGAGGTCTTACGCCTGTATGGTGTGTACGAGAAACAGCTCGAGAAGCACGATTGGATTGCACTCGATAGATTCACTGTCGCTGGTACGTTACATCTGGATGTTTCCTTTCATTAAACAATTTTCTAATCTTGTTACTGCATCTAGATATGGCAAATTATCCATGTAAGTGTTTTCTGTCAATTTTCCAGCTTGGAAACTTCGCTTATTCTGTTTCTTTTTCAACTGAAGGGTTGAGCACTGTCAGCTATTCTGGCTTCGACCTCACTAAATTCCCGAAATTGGAGGCGTATATTGCAAGGCTCGCAGCTTTGCCATCAATTAAAAAGGTCTGTAAGGTATCCCCATAATAACAAATAGTATGAAAGTTCTCGAAGCGGTGAAAATCCGTTTTCAATTATTAATGGTGTCCCTATAAGTAATACGTTGATAGGGCCAAAACGGTGTCTTCAATTGTATTCAAAAAAAATCGAGTAACTCGCCTTTATTATATTACTTGCCTAATGCCCTCAACTCTGACCGTCCGAGGTGTAAAACTGTATTCGTATATCGTAATCCTGATGAACACTGGCACAGTGATTCATGTTGTCGGAATTAAAGCAGTAGGCAGTCGTCAATGGTCATCGAGGTACTGACTTTAGACTGGCATGGCTGTGCAAAATAAATGTTCCCACCCCTGGTTACCGGTTACCCTTAACATGCCACTCTCATCTCCTATCGAAGTCCTACCTATAGAACCTATACAACGCATATTCTTTATACACCTTCAATTATCTGACACTGAGGATCATCGAGAGTTTTGTACTATATATCCCCGACAGGTGGCAGGGATATCAGAGCGGCAACGAAACTTCGAAGAGGTCTTACCGCAACTTGGGCATAGACTTACAGCGATCACTGGAGTATGTCAATATTGGAAACAAGTCTTTACCTTCGTCAAGGCTCCGTGGAAGAGCTTACTGGTCTCCGCTCATGGCTACATCGATCTCGCTCCTCGCTCCTGGACATTTACATCTCATATTGCGATGAATCACCCACTGGCAATGATATCTGAAATGAGATTTTTATTATCCTCGCGGGATGCCTTCCTCGTATGCGTACATTCCACTTGACGGCTGCAGGAAGATGCCGACTATTACAAGGTATAATATTTGCGCATAATAGCCATTTGGAGATGCCTAACATAGAAATTTTCAGAGTTCATAATACCTTAATGTCCATAGGAATTGTATCTCAAACTATTCATGCGCCGAAGCTCCAATGTCTTGAAATTCACTGTCGTTGGGTTTTTGAATTTTTCGATCGCCTCTCCGAAAGCAGCGATCTCTCATTACGTTCATTAGGTTTATTACAAGATCCAACTCCTTCCGCAGCTTTCAGGTCTTTCAAAAATTGGTTCGACGCACTCAATTACGCCAACTATTGATTCCAGGAATTCGACTGGACGAGGCTAACATACGGGACAACGCAGGAACACATTTTGAACTACCATCCTTACATTCACTGAGTTTCATATACTGCTACCCAGAGTGGAAATTCTCGCTTAATCCCACTATCGGATTGCCCGCTATAAGGGTACTCTCATTTACAACCATTATATCGAGATTATATCTGTCATTTTCCTTCGCGCAACTTTCAAGTTTGTCACAGCAACTGGAGGTCCTGAAGGTGAATTCTTTGGAGTTCGACCGGCGCGATGAGGAGGCAGACACGGCCTTGCAATTCCATCGTCTCAAGAGGCTTGACATGATTGGATCAAGCACAATTACAGATAACTTTCTGGCACATATCATTCCACGCCGGGATGGAACGAGAGATATGCCGAAACTAGCACAATTGGTTTTTAGCTGCAGCTCTTCTTTTGTTGGATCCGAATGGAATACAATGGTCGAGGCTGGTCGCGATCAAGATGCGGAGTGGATGGACGCTCTTGAGGTCTACTTCGTGAGGGGTGACAGTCTTAGCGAAAACCACGATAGAGATCAATTATGCGAGCTACTGAACGGACGCATAATTACTAAAGAAAAAAATAGTTGAAGTAGGCTTTATTTGCATCTCTTTTTATTATTTATTCATGCAAACACTTGTTTAGTATACAGGAACTTTGCTCGATTGCACGGACTGCCTCTACCCTAATTCCTTGCTTAATGCTGTATGTAAGTCCCGTTTAATCTATCTTCTGTGAAGTTCCTAAGTCTCATTCTGTGTTAGAGATACAGGTTTTCTTTAATAAATTACATTATGATCAAAGCAAGAATAAGAGCAGTGGTTGCGCCTATCATTCCAACTCAGAACTAACATTTCTGGCTACGATCTCAGAACCAGTGTGGCCGTCTATGGGCTCTGAAGTCTACATTGCATCGGTGTGATCCTTTCAGAGGGACCCCATAGCCTATCCCAGTCTCTCACCCCATCATATCTTCAGAATCGCTAACACCACAGAAAACTGCGAGGTTTATCCTGGATCGCAGTTGATATCTCGCATGCACTGGCTAAGGCGAGAAGGAACTGCCACCCATATCGGTTCAATGAAAACGTCTTGCCCATAGCCGAAGATAATAGTAATAATGGTCGAACAGATGCTTGAACTTGAACAGGTTGCTGGAGGAGGGAAGGTACTTCACTTGGGGCGATGTATAGTGAGTCAGAGGTGCTAATTTCTCATCGTATAATTACATAATAGTGTAATTGAGATACTTGTATGTATAATATGTAGTCGAGCAAGTCGTGCTAGCATTAAGTAATCGAGTTGTCGGAGCCTCAAGACTGTGAATAAGTATTTACTTACCTTTCATCGATATTATAACCTCAACCGAATAATATCCCGTTTGGATGCGCAAAGCATCCTTCACCTTAGCTTCAAACGTGCGTGTACAGAGAATTATTACCGAGCATTACGATCGCATATGGATCCCGGCGTTTCTGATACGACAATTTGACTCGGACAACCATGTACTTGCGCTTGACCTGCGCAGGTACAATATCAAGCTTTTGAAAGCCCTCTCAATTTATTCTTTCTAATGGAGATACTACAATACTCTCTCTTTTGATTATCATTATGTTCCTCGAGGACAACTTCCATGTCGCAAAAATCGAAATTGCCTGGTCAGTTATGATGACCTCTCCAGGCATCATCAGGCCCTGGCCAGGACAAAGCCCATCTTGGCCAGGGTCTGACCGACTGCACCCTGACCTGATCATGTCCTGGCCAGTCCTGACCGACTGCACCCCGACCTGATCATGTCCTGGCCAGTCCTGACCAACTGCACTTCGACCTGATCATGGGCTCACCCAGTGTTGGTGATGGTAAGGACAGCATTTATGCCTCTTTGCTCATTGTCATGTCATGGTTGCTCGCTGTCCTGCTCTTTCTCACACTTCTCTCATCATCAAACACAGTGAGTAAAATTATTATAATTCAAATAAATGCGTGTGAATTTTTTTTTGACTGAGTGCTTGAACTCTCTGTTCTCACCAGTGCATCGGGAGCTAGTTGACACGGCATCTAACAGGCTCCCGCTTGTCATCCCGCCTTTCCCGGGTGCCGCTCACTGTCTGCAACAGCAAGCAGGACATAACAGAGCCTTGGAAAAAAAAGACTTCTTTGAATATGATTTAAATAGTTGAGGCTGTCTTATATTTCATTTCCGATGGGCTCTGTCCTTAGCAGGGAATTAAGCATCACAGGCCCCAGTCGATGCACAGCTCTAATTAGTTGATAACTGATAATATTAATATAATACTTGGAATACTTAAGTATAAATATGAAGTATCTAATCCACCTTATTTCAATAAACTCCATAAATTGAATTTTCATATGTACAGCATATACCACTAAGCCATGCTTTGACATTTGGTTTCATGGTGTGTATGCCTCCTTACCATTTTTGTATGGACAGTGCAAGAACCACCATGTTCCATTAGGTAGTATTAAGCATTAAGGTTCCTTTGGTGTGGCGGTTTAGCGTGACATATTTGGCAAGTCTTCTTTTGCAGTCCTGTGTTTGAATCCTGCTCTGGCCAGTTATTAATGGTAATTAGAAAATGACAAAAATGAGTGACTAAGTAAAGTAACACAGAAAAAAAAAGTAAAGACATAGGAGAGAGAAGGGAAATAAAGAAACCAGATGATTCATAATATTTTTTCTTTTTTATTGTGGGTGCTTGACCAGGCCTGACAATGCCTAGTGAGCCTGACAAGGCCTGGCAATGCCTGGCGAGCCTGGCCAACCAGCCGGAAGCTTTAAACTATGTCAGGCTGACCAACTTAAACCCTACCTGATGACCTCGCCAGGCCTGACGCTGCCTGATATGCCACTTTCGATTTTGCCGACATGGCATGTGATAAGTTCAAGTTGTTTCCGCGTACTTGTTCATCAGTCTTTCGCTTTCCCCCGGTTCTTGATCTGGTAAAGTCATGATTTCATATTCCTTCTAATTGGCTATATTTTTCCTTACTCTAGTCTTTTATATACATAGATGCGTTCGAAGTTTATGGTCACAATGGGTTAAGACGCCTTTTAAGTATTTTAAGCCATCCTTCCCCTGACCTCCAAAGTCTGTCACACAATTCGAACTTCTTTAATGATTATCGGGCCCTTATGATTGTATCTAGAGTAAGGAATTGTCTCAACTTCGCTCCCATGATTTTTTCAAATTTCGCGAAGTCAGAACATCTCCTAATCAAGGCGACAGCTGCAGCCTGCAATTCCATTCTGGCTATAGTTTGAGAGATACTGCTGTATCTCACCGGCTTTACACCTCCGATAGTGCTCTTTATTGCACTTCTTGCTCTATAGAACGCTCGAGAGTGTTCACAGTATCTGTGAACACTCTTCTGCCTCAAGATGGCTAAACTCCGGATTTAAGTACACACCACTCACTTCAAACTTTGGACTTACTTATTCATATGAACCCTAGAAGAATTCTCAGAAGCTGTACTCGCGCAAGCCGGATGTGCTGTTGGCGCGGACGGGCCGCTCTTGCCGGCATATGCAGGGAGCCAAAATATTACATGTCTTCCTACTCCAGCTTCTCCCGTATGCTAGGAATATCGCATGATTTATCGTAGCAATTCATCATTTAGATATTGTTCTTGGTCACGCATGGCCCCACTTTCGAAGCTCTCTGGCATTCTGACACTGGTTCAATTTGCTTCCACCTCAGGGGAATTCTTGTTAAAATGCCACCTCAAGAACGGACCGCTGAAACTGACTTCGTTATATTGAGGAGTAGTCACGTTTAATTTTTGAGCTCGGTTATAAAGGGTGTGCGGCTAGCCTGAGTGTTTTACGGAGCATCTCTGGATCTCGTCCCTCACTGAAGATGAAGTCCAAGATGAAGTTGCAATTATCTGCTTTTATATCCTTATCTCTCGTTCTATTTTTGTGTCCCTTATACGCCTTCGGTGCAGTATCAAGCAGCAGCCAATCTTCTACCTCGCCTCTGGCCGATCCTCCTCGCCATTCAACTAGTCTTACGAATGTCGTTCAATGGGATAACTACACCCTTTTCGTCAATAATCAACGCATTTTCTTGTAGTATGTATTATCATTATCATTATTTCCTATTTAAATCATATCTTACAATGCAAAGTTCGGGTGAATTTCACGCCTTTCGTCTTCCGGTGCCAGATTTGTGGTCCGATATTTTCCAGAAATTCAAAGCGGCGGGCTTGAACGGTGTTAGGTACACATTTCAGTCTTATTGAGCATCCCCCATTGCTCATCGTTATATTTCCAGTATTTATAACCACTGTAAGCAAGGCAAAAAATTATGCTATGAATTTGACACTTACGTGCAAATTTCAGGGGGCCTTGCCAATCCATCCCGAGGCGTCGTGGACTTTGATCACTGGAGAGATCTGCAATCTTTGTTTGATGCCGCTAAAGCGGCCGGTCTATTCATTGTATTTCGTCCAGGTAATTAGGATTGTCATCTTTGATCACGGTATGGTTTAAAAAATTAAATGCACAGGTCCTTACGTATGTGAACACATGGGCATATCTTATATGGTCCTCACTTTGAACAGATCAATGCCGAAACAACAGCCGGAGGAATTGCCCACTGGGTTACTACAGAAACTGCAGGTGAACTGCGCACGAACGCTACCGACTACAGGGAAACATGGCAGCAATATATACAGGCGATTATTAAGTTCACTGTTCCAAATCAAATCACTCACGGGGGCCCCGTCATTGGTGCGTATGTTAAACAATTGCGCTATATTTTCATCCTAACGCCCACCTGAACATATCTAGCTCTCCAAGTCGGTGGGTCTCATTGGAAAATAACTAGAGAACTAGCTCTCACATATAAATTAGATAACGAATACACTCAAACTCCTATCGCTCACGCGGAGTATTTCGCAGAACTTGAAGCTACCTACCGGGCTGGTGGTATCGCTGTTCCATTGTAAGTATATTACACTGTAGCTCTGTGATGTATTAATTTTGTCTCTAGGACCTATAACGACGCGGGCCAGGGAAAGCATTACATCAATGGTACAGGTGCACCTGATTTATACGGCATGGTAGGATCATTGTTTTAATTGAACTGCATGGGTAATCTAACATTTCTAATATTTCAACCATTATCTGTGATAGGATGCATACCCTCAGAGGTATAATTGCGGGCAACCAGATGTAAACTCACTGTTTCACTTTTGTACGACCGGAGCCTAATGGAACATTGTCCAGGTGTGGCATCAGGTTGATCTCAACTACCACGAATATCATATCGAGAACAATCCGTCAGAGCCTTGGTACTTACCGGAATTTCAAGGTTAGTAGTCCATTCCATAGTTCTGATCTGGGTGTTGACATGATCGATGACAGGGGGCTCCTTGGATCCGTGGGGAGGGGCGGGATACGATGGCTGTGAAGAGCTAACAGGGCCCAATTTCCAAGACGTTTTCTATAAGAATAACTGGGCTTCAAATGCTAAGCTGATCTCCTACTACATGTTTTACGGGTAGGTGATTTAGACACATACAGCGATATCACTAGTTAATCCTGCCCTCAGAGGAACTTCATGGGGCGCACTTCCCTATCCAGGTGTCTACACTAGGTATTACCTACCTATTACACCTGCTCAAGTGGCTGACTTTTCCATACAGCTATGATTATGGTGGCACTATTCGAGAGAATCGCGCTCTCGGACCCAAATTCGATGAAATCAAACGCCAAGCATTATTCCTCAGAAGCTCTCCCGAATTCCGAAAGACAGATTGGATCGGTAATTCCAGTGCGGGTGCTGTTGGGATTAATAATGTGGCAGCGTTTGCGACTTTATTACGCAATCCCGATTCTGGTACTGGTTTCTACATCACGAGACAAAATGATTCGACGTCTACGTGAGTTGCTTGGTTTACTATATACTGTGACCTGCCTAACTGAAATTTACAGTGCGAATATAGCATTCACTCTCTCTGTATCCACCTCGAAAGGATCTATGACTCTACCTCAAGTATCAAGCTCTATCGAACTGAACGGAAGACAAAGCAAAGTCATCGTGACTGATTATTCATTCGGATCCTCCAAATTGCTTTATTCCACGGCCAGTATCTTTTTCGCTGGAAAAATTGGTTCTCAGAATGTTCTATTTCTTTTCGGGGATTCGGATCAAAGCCACGAAATTGCGCTCGAATTGACCCCTGCTGCTCACCCGATCAAAACCACTTCGCCTTTGGTTAAATTCTCAAATCTTCAAGGAAGTTCTGAATCTACAATTGTTTTCCTGCCTGGCATCCAAAGTTCCCTAGCCGTTTGGGAGTCTCCCCAACAGCTTATTCTCTTCGCCGACTCCGTCACAGTAGCTTCATTCTGGGCTCCTGTTATTTCTAGTAATGCGTCTAGTCTCGGAAATTATTGGCAATTCGGGTCCAACGAAACCGTTCTTGTGGGTGGACCATACCTTGTCCGAGATGCTAAAATACATGGAAGTGAACTTCTTCTTACTGGGGATCTTAATGCTAGTGTACCTTTAACCGTCGTTGCCCCACCGAACATTCAAAGTGTCTCGTGGAATAACGCAGTTGTCTCTAACGCGATACGAAGCCCGTTTTCCTCTTTGATCAAAGGAAACCTCAAAATGAAGCCAATTGCACTA
Organism: Sphaerobolus stellatus SS14; assembly: GCA_000827215.1. Lineage (NCBI taxonomy): Eukaryota > Fungi > Basidiomycota > Agaricomycetes > Geastrales > Sphaerobolaceae > Sphaerobolus > Sphaerobolus stellatus. The sequence goes on from KN837080.1 coordinate 324,942, forward strand.
TCAGTAAAACTACCGACTTTGACAAACTGGAAATTCAAAGATAGTTTGCCAGAAGTGAGCGGCGGCTTTTCTGATGAGGCTTGGATTACTGCCAATCACACCACAACAAATATTATTCCCAAGCCATTCTTTGGCGATGGACGGGTTCTTTATGGTGTGTCACCCTTCTCTTTTTGTAGATAAAGTTCTTACTGTCTCTGAATATAGGATGCGATTACGGATTGTAAGTATGACCTCATTATTACCTCTTACAAACTTCTCATAAAGAGTCATGTGGTTAGTTGCGAAGGAATTGTTCTTTGGAGAGGTCACTTCAATGCAACGGGTTCTGAGACATCTGTAAATCTTAGTATCAGCGGTGGAACAGGTACGTGGTCCTTTTCTAAGATCGACTGAGTGTATATTTAAATTATATAGCCTTTGCCGCCAGCGTTTGGATCAACGACGTGTTCATTAGATCAACACCAAGTGACAAGTGCGTTATATTTTCAAGTCAGTCCGAAACGCTAAGTTCACTAATCGAAAATACTCAGTTCGACACCAAATACCACAAATGAAGTCTTCGTTTTTCCCTCAGGGTCAGTCAGGGTCAGTCAAGACAATATTATAACCGTCGTTCAAGACAATATGGGATTGGACGAGAGCAATAGCAGTTCGGTTACAGTTCAACTTCAGTCACTTCATTGAATGTGCTAATATTTTCTCCAACAGCCACTGCCGATGCATCCAAATCACAGCGCGGCATATCAGGGGTTCAGTTGAACACAGGAAATTTCACGACATGGAAAGTTCAAGGAAAGCTTGGAGGATACAAGAAGTGTGTCTCAATACTGCATTTCCCGAAACATGCATTTTGCTCATTTTAAACCAGCTATCCTGACAAAGTTCGAGGCGTTTTGAACGAAGGTGGATTGTTTGGGGAAAGGGAAGGATGGCATCTCCCAGGCTTTGATACCTCGTCCTGGCAGACGCGCCCACTGTCCGCTGGATTACCGGGGAGCGAAGCGGGAGTTGGCTTCTTTGTGACTACCTTCGATCTCAATGTTCCGGCCGACACCGATGTCCCCATGTCTTTTATATTTGAAGACAACTCAGAACGTTACAGGGCTATTCTATTTGTAAATGGGTGGAATTATGGAAAGGTATGTTACTTCATCTCGAACTGGACGGTAAAATAACTGGACCACAAACAGCGTGTCGGCAATCTTGGACCCCAGGTCAAATTTCCTGTTCCTCAGGGGCTTCTAGACTACAATGGCAAAAAGTGAGTAAACCTCCGTGTGGATCGTTGACCCTGCTTAATTGTTTGTTCAGTACTGTTGCAATAGCACTATGGACGTTGGACTCTAATACTACTGTCACAGTTTCTCCGAAATTAACCATTGTCGCGGATACTTTTATTGAAGGAGGCGTCGGTTCTATTGCAGTGAATAATCCAGGATGGTCTCCTCGTTGGGGAGTATAATGGGTAAGAATTTGGTTCAAATTTAAGGCTATTTTCTCCTAGGCTGGACCTAAGAGGCCACACTTGGTAATCTTACTTAGCCGTTTACCTTTTATGTAAAAAAATGAATTGATTGCATTTCACTTCGAGATGTTCTAGAGCTTGAAGGTACTATGCTGCGTCGAAATGTTTCTGTGCAAAGCGTTCGTCATTAGTTATGCCCCACAAATAAAAGGCCCGTATAAGTAGAATTCACGCTAATAATTGGTTTCTCGCGGAAGGCAGTTTTCAAAGGAAATTTGTATTGAGTCATCCTTTCACGTGAGACCTCTCTTCGCCATCATAAAATACTTAACGTAAAAAAGAAAAAACGTATAATAAAGGGATTGGCCTACTTGCGCCTTTTACGGGACACTTCACGTACTAATCATTATGTGTTTTATTCTGAATCTAAGTCTTGATATTTTTGGGAGTCGGGATACTAGCTAAGAGAGAAATGGGATCTGGAATGATGCGGTGTACCTGGATAATATTATTTAATATTTTCAATCTGTCCCCTGGCACTTTGAAGGACGCGTCATTAATGATTAACGATAGCAATCCAAGTATGCCAAGTGATACGCTTCGTTGCCTTAGGAAATTATTGACTCTTTGTTTGGGCAACGACGACTCAGACGATAGCTAGGGTCAGGGATTAAAGACAGCCTTCTATAGTCTCTGCTAATAAATTGTACCTCGAGGTTAGTATTTACACTAGATCTTACTAATAATACCTCGTTTCAGTCACGATGGGCACTCTCCAACCTCATGTCTTTAATACACGCACGTCGAATTGTCCTTGATATTTCAAACCGATTATTTCCGCTTTGACAGGCGGCTCTATCTCCGCATTCCGCAACTCATATTATTGCCCTAAGTTCTCTTTTGTCACACATAAAGCTTAATAAGTTTATAAATTTCTAGTTTTATCCACTGGCTGTTTCTTTCCGTTTCAAGTCGAACTTTCTTTGGCAGATCCCGTGGACGTCCAAAACTGTACGTCCCAACCTCAAGTCCTGTAAGTAATAGTAGAGCTGACAAATTATTTAGTCTTCCGTATGTCTTAGGAGATGACAAGGTTGATTACAGGTATGAACTTCCAACATCTGTCGTATTTAAAGCCCCACCCCGAATACTTTATATATAAAACCCCTATTCAACACCATCGACAGGCTTCCCGCCAGCATTCGTTCTTGCTTAGAGCTAGCTCCAAATCCTTTGTTTCTAAAACTCAATTCCAAATGCTCTTCAAAACCTTCTTGGCTACCTCCCTCGCTATCGTTGCCCTCGCCATCCCCACTCCGTAAGTTAAAATCGTAAACGAATTCTAAGCCTAGCACTGAGCGACTATGATTTCCCAATAGTCAAGACTGTGACGACAACGGTTACGGGGGCGAGGGCGGCACCACCACGATCGAACAATGCAACACTGGTACACTTTCCTGCTGCCAATCTGTTTCCAGTGTCGACGAATCAGGCCTTAGTCCTGACTTGTTGACGGGTTTACTTGGAGCACTCGGCCCCGTTCCAATTCTTCTTGGATTAGGCTGCACCCCCGTAACTGTTATCGGTGCTACCCAAGGTGCCTCTTGGTGAGTGAACTTAAAGCACAATTATTTTGCGAATTATTTTAATATTGAGCGACTCAGCTCTCAACAACCTGCGTGCTGCTCCGGAGATTCTTCAGGCGACGGTTTGGTGCGTCTTTTTCTATCTACATATGATTATACTGACGCACAATATACAGGTTACGGCCAATTGCTCTCCCATCAGTCTTTAGGGCATCGCGAAGAGCAATATATTAGGCAATCTTACTCGATGATCGGACGTTCTTCCCTGAATACGGATTTCAGACTCATTTCTCTAGTAGTCGTTCTTTTACGTAGTCCAACTATTTGATTGTTCTGTCACTTCCTTTCATACTTCCGTTGTGTCCCGGACTCAATAAATCTATCACTTATCTACTATTATAAACTTGAACATTTAATACTCCAATTCCACAAAGATCTGGCCCGTTTCCCGTTCACTTTCTTTCTGCTTCTCCAACTTTTCCGCCTCCTTCCTCCTGTCATTTCGCTCTTTGAGGAAAATCACCGGAAGCTCATTGTAGAAATAATCTCGGAGCTTAGTGACAGCCTCGCGCCCACCAGTGGTCCACGCCTCTTGGAATTTCTTATGAAGCTCTTCTTGCGGGTGTTCCGAGAAGAAATCCAATCTATCCTCTTCCGATATGGTCTCGATGAGAAGCAAAGGTTCATTATCCTTGGGAGCTTCACCTAGAGAAAATATGAACCGTTAATGTTAAAAAATATATGAATTTGTTAGACGAGGTTTCATCGTACCTAGAGCTTCGAAATCAAATGCCTTCCTAGTCTTGATTGTATTATTTCTTGTTCGAGTACGTGCATGTAGAAGCATCTGAGAGAAAGCCAGATACACGCCTAAAGCGTCATCCTTGAGAACCTCGATGAAAGCTGCTTCAGCCTCAGATGTTTTATTCTTAAGAAGTTCTTCGTTCTTGGTGTTCAAGCACCTTTGGACCCACGCCGCTCCGTACATCTTGGCAACGAAAATGCCGCCTTGAGGAGCAGGACACAATTCTTCCAATTTGACAAGGCAAGGTTGGTCCGTAGGTAAAGGAGCAAGAGGTTTAAGGCTTTTACCTGCCTCTTTAGCCTTTTTGGCTTGACTGTCCCATGCAGCTCTACGTCTAGCACGGTATTGATCAAGAAATGCCGTTTGAAGCCATTTGACAGTCGCTTCATGATCCCAGGTGCGAGGATCTTCAGGATTATATGGCGCAGGAGCCTTGCGAGGCGGAAGCACGCGGAATGGAGCCGCGTAGGATAATGTGTTGACACTGTGAGAAATATCTTGGATATGAGGTGAGACGTGGGCGATGACTACAGTACGGGTTTGCCTAGTTTCTTCAAGATCGAATATGGGCTATAAAGAAAATATTAAATCATTGAGCGAGTTTGGATAAGGAGAAATAAATACCCACCTTGAGAACCCAAGTCAGGCGACTTGTGCGATAAGGAATATGGACGAAACCGTCTTCTGCGCCTGCCTTGGCACGAGCCCTGACGCACTCCTTCAATGCAAGAAGAGATTTATTATTCTCGCGGGACTCGTCCATCAGTTGCTTTGAATGAGCTTTACTATCCTCATATCTTTCAGAACCAGCAAGACTGGAGGAACTATGAGAAAAACGCATTCAGGAAGTAGCAATAGTTCTAAGGCACGCACTCGACAAGGACGAATTCTCCTTCCTCCAAGTTTGGTATAACCAAGTTCTTCACTCTAATTGTCAATACCGCATGGGACCGAGATGATGCAGCATTACGAGTTGTAACGGCAGTGCGACGATGAGAAAGACATCTCTCTATCACACCCTCAAGTTGGGCAGCAGAAGTGACGCGAGTAATTATGACGTCTGGACGGACTTTTCCGAGCTAGTGGAATATCAGAGATGCTTTATGATGTCTCATTTCGTAAATTTGCGAACCTTATCTTCTCCAATATTGACAGCTTTCTTTTCACCTCCACTCGCAACAGAACCAAGATCGAAGGCTGTCTTTCCCACAATCTCCAGGAATGTGACAGTTACTTCGAAGGCCTCACTACCGTCACTAGTAGCGCGTTCTATAATACCATAAATGTCAGATCTCTGTGATTGTCAGAGAAAAGAAATTTGTACCTGCGGGGAGGAGTTCTGAACCGCGCTTAGAGGCTTCAGCGAAAAGATTGCGAGCGATTGCTAATTCCAACGAGGACATAGTAAAGGTCTTGCCTGTCCCAGTCTGCCCATAGGCCAAGATACAAGCCACACCTCCCGCAATGACCAAAGGGATCATCTAATGAGATAGTGTTAGTTCGAAATTTGTGTACAATAACATATGACGTACATCACTTTGTACCACGGTGTTCTGGTAGACTGTTTCATTATCCGATTGCGTTCCGAACGCGAAATCAGCTTCAAAGGATTTCTGGGTTAACGTGGGACCATTCCACTATTATGAAGGTTAATCTTTCATCCTCATCGCAACAGTGCTTATTTGCTTATACCTTCAAAGTTGGAACATGAGCGATCATGCTGCCAGTCTGCTCTTGCTTAACTGAAATTCCATTACAAAGGTAATATTCTGATTCGCGCTCATCTTCTCCATCCTGAACTTGAACCTGCGCAGCCAACATATCGGCCTCGCCTGGGAGGACAGGACGCGTCCTAAACGCGACAATAACATCTCGTGTGGCTCCAGTAAGCTTGTCGCCTTTCGTGGTTGAAGCTTTAGAACTGAATTCCCATTTTTGAATGAGTTCTCGGACTCGAGGGAGATACTGGGATAGCTGTTGAGCTGAAAGAGACATGGCGAATGTGAACGGGGGGTGAAGGGAGGGTTGATGGGTACCTTTGTCCTAGATTATCCCTGAACTTAATACTTTACAACAAGGTGGATTCAAGACAGATATCTCGATGGTGACTGCTTCCACGGCTAGTTGACGAACTAAAGGGCAGTCTAAGTTTAGCTCCGATCGCCTTTTCCGGCACCGTCTAAGCCTCGCGATAGGTTGTAAGGGATATGACTCGACAATTGCTCAAAATCTTATCTTTCTTTTCTTCATTTTCTTCCAATCTTTTGGCAATCCTTACGATCTCCATGTGTCCACATGGTTCTTTCACAAATGACTCGGGGTGGAAGAATATGAGTCATTTTTTCCTTCTTTGTCAAACCTTAATATTAAGTTGAATACACCATCAAATAATCATCACAGTTCTTTGCAGATAACTCTAGAAGATCCGTGCTGCTGGGCGGTCCACAGGTCTACAGGTCCACAGTAGACCGTGGACCGTAGACCTGCTACCACAGTCGTCCAGGATCATATCGCGTCCACAACGCGCGATGTACACAACACACCATCGCCGCTGTCTTGCATCAAACGGCGGCAGCGATTGAAAAAAATTGCTGAGATCAGACCACTCCGTCGTCGTCGTCGTCGTCGTCGTCGTCGTCGTCGTTGCTGTCGTCGACGCTGCCGCCGCCTCTCATCTCATTTTCTCCTACTTCTCAAACTATTCACATTGCGTCGTAATTTTCATACTATTTATATATCAATATCACAATTACATGGAGCAACTGTCAATCAATATCCCTCAACTGACGCGGATCTGGCTCTGCCCTTCTTGCGGGTATCCATACTCTGAATTTAGAGCACATAAAGGATCAACGGGTGCGGAGAAGAAGGGGATCATTTATCAGCAGGTGTGTATGCTGCAATTGCTGATAAATAACCAAAGCTCATGTTCAGTTGCCTCAGTGTACGAACAAGAGAGGCTATCACAACACTCTCTACCACACCGTACCTTGACTCACCCAAGTTATGAGATAGCGGCGAGAGCTTCAGAGCAGAAACCAGTTGAATAAAGACGATAAAAGATGATATATTAGCTCTTGAGATGCACAGGGATATAAAGTATCAAGGCGAGTGAAAAAAGACGTGAAGTTAGAAGCCGGTGAAGCCTTGAAGAATCGCTGGGGCGACGCGCGCACAGGCTGACGTACGCGGTCACGTGTATACACCCACGTGCGCCCATTGGTCCACGGTCCACAGGTCCACAGGTCCACTGTGGACCAGTTCCCGGACGTTTTCGATAACTGCTACTCAAGCTTGACTTAATATAGGATATAATGCTGAATATCGCCAAACTGCAACCTATGGCGTCAAGGTTCAAGTGTAGATACGTGCGCAAGGAGGCTTTACAAGTTTGAAGTTATGTCCCCGAAGAGAGCTTGAATATTATCTGGGTCTGTTGATCCGCTAGAAGGTAAAACTCTTGGGTTTAAAATTAAATACCATGGTTGTTGATGCTAAACTAGCCCGCGGAAGATTCCGTCCTGCGACATACTCAACTGTGAAAATCTCAGGTATCTCGCCGGACAGTATTTGAAGTTGGTACGTCTCTGAGAATAGCCGACGTCGTAAAGAAATAGACCGGGGCGATTATATGAATGCAGACCTATCCGACGTTCAGGCTATGTCCAGATTGACCGCTTTCATCACTCATTACCTCGTTCCCCTGCTTGGCCTACGTAGCGGCCTCGTGTATATGCGCATACAAAAGCCATTTGTCGTGATAGCCTGAGTGTCTCGATTACATGGACTCCATCCTTCAAGGTAGATGATACTGGAAACCTCTGATTATTTATTACTAGGCTGTGACCGGTCGTCGACAGACTTGAAATGCATGAACGACTGAAAAATCAGTCGGTTTAAGCAACACTTAATCTCGTGAAGGTAGTGCTTTCTCTAGCGGCTAAGATTCAGTCTGTCGAGAACTGTCGAGAGGACGACATGTGCCTCTCGCCTCCTGGCGTCTTGGGAATGATGTTTAGTTCTTCCTCTAGCCTAAGGAACAGGAACTGCCTCGTGCTTAATTGCAAATTCGTCACTAAGTCTGAGTTTTATGACGAGGTTATGGACTCCACAGATTGGTATAAAATGTCCATGGAAAAACGTACATGGAAAGCGCAACAGTCTCCTCATTGTTCCCTGGGCAGATTCCTACGAGACGCATGCATTCTATCCTATCTCGCTTCTTTTTCTTCTTCGTTCTTATCTTTGCCGCCGCCGCGCAGATATCAGGAAATTTCCAGTGCAGTAGGACCTCACCCGATCCTTGTAATCCTGCTACACCTATCTTGTAAGTGTATTATTCCCCATTGTCGTTGAGAGATTAATTCCAACCGTGCGTTAAATAGTCCGCCCAACGGAGAATGCCCCTCCGGAAGCCTGCAATGCTGCGATTCTCTCTTCGAGATCGACCTCAATCCCCAATTTCAACAGATTCTTTCTTTGTTCCCCGTCACCGTTAGCCCTCCCAATGCCTTAGCTGGGTATGATCAATTCACACTTGTTAGCTATCATTTCGACTAACATTCCATTTCAATGTACTGTGACAGAATGTCATGTACACCTATAACCTCTTCAGCACAGTGCAATACTCAACCCGTTTGCTGCCAGTATAACAACTGGAATGGTCTCGTACGTCCTTCGAATATTTCGAATATTTAGCACGAAATTGAATTCGATTTAGTTTGACCTCTGTTGCGTCGCTTGGTTCAGATCCTAAGGAATTCAGATCCCAGGAATCGTAATTCTTTCTTAAACTGGCATCATGACGTGAATTGGCGCAAGAAAAGGTGGTAGCTATCATTCGGCATACATCAGGTAGTTAGCGTTATATCGGGAAAATTCAGATTGGCTCGAAATCGCATCAGACATTTCTTCCTAAGCATTTCCGATTAGTCATAACCTCCGGGTCGGTGATTGGGTCCGCTGTGAGGAACGAGGGTGATCGGAGTTTGATATTTAGGTACAGCCAATCAGAGCCCGTGCAAATTCCTCGTATATAAAATCGTAAGAGAAAGCGTCTTGTCACTGTGATATTTATATCCCCAAAACGATATGACTTCATCTTCTCCTCTTGCAAACTCAGCACTATTACTGATCGATCTCCAAAAAGGATTCGATACCGACACAATATGGTTTGGACTACCACCGCGCTCGACCCCTTCATTCGAAAAGAATGTTACCGCCCTGCTCTCCCAGTTTCGAACACTTGGATGTCCCAATATCATCCATGTTTTCCATTCGTCTACCCATCCTGATTCACCACTGCACCCAAGCAACAAGGAAGGGCATGCCTTTGCCGCCTACGGGACCCCCTTGCCCGGCGAGCTCCTCATTGAGAAGAACGTCAACTCCGCGTTCATTGGGACAAATCTCGAGCAAATCATACGGGAGAGAGGCATAGAGAAGCTATTTGTATTGGGATTGACTAGCGATCATTGTGTCAGCACGACGATACGGATGGCAGGGAATTTGGGAGTTGCGAATGAAATAATTTTGATTGGGGACGCCACGGCCACGTTTGGGAAGGCAGATTGGGATGCAGAGACAGTTAAATCTGTCCATTTGGCGAGTTTAAATCACGAGTTCTGCATTGTTAAGAATACGGAAGATGTATTGAAATCTTTGAATCATTTGTGATAGTTAGCTGTATTTAATATGGTGGAATTCTTTTTGAGGATGTAATAGCAAGCAAGAAATGCATAATTAAATCAAAAAGGCCATTTAGGCATGGTGAGCATAAGTACAGAGTAGTAATCTGCCGGACTTTATCGAAGTTCTATTTAAAAAGGGATACAATAAACCGTGATCTATTCGAGGACCTTTGATCATGGTGAAAATGTGATTCGTAACTACTCATTTCGAGGGGGAAGGGGATTTCTTTGAGGTCGCATGAGTACTTTGTGAGGTCGCAGTACTTTTGTAGGTCGCGGTAGTACTTCTGGATGAGCTCGCGGCAGAAGATTTGGATTTGGGTAACGGTGAAGGCAAGCAAGGTGCATTTCCTGAGGATCCCAATGTTGATTGAAGCGATGCCAATGCGGCTTCATAATCCTTCTATGAAATTAAAGATCAGTCCCTACGCCACTAAATATTTAATAGATCACTCACTTGAGAAGACGTCATTGCTATGAATTAAATTTCTCGGGGATGAGGGAGAAGGTTTCCGATGTGGATATTATGAAGAGAAGAACCGAGGAGATTTCGAAAGCGTGGTTGGTTTGCTAGTTTATTGCTACACCACGTCCATTCTGACCTCTTTATATGCTTCGATGCCTGCAGACGTCTTCCCAGAACGGTTTCGGAATATTATTCGAGGTTACTACGGACCTAACCAATGTGCTCAAAATGGCATTCTATGAATATACTACACTGTAGTGACACAGCGGCACAGCAGGTCACTGAAATCGACTGGGACCAAGGTCTATGGACACCATGCGGTAGCATCGCTGCGGAACCGTGTTGAAGAAAGTAGCCGAGTCATTTTTCCTTATAAGGCAGACTGACTGGGTGCCTACTATGGTGCTGGATCCAGAAGCTACGTCAGAGACAGACGTTTAGCCCTCTTCGCGTTCAACTATAATAAGGTCTAGCCGCGGAATTTCATCATACATGGATGAGTATGCTACGGTGCGAAGCATGTATGACTCGTTCGCAGCCGGCGCTGTCTTGAACCTGACAGGATCCACAGTATTGTCCTTGTGAGGACACTCGAATAAGACAAGGAATTCCCCATTAAGCCTTTCTAAATTCATTTATAGTGTAGCTCCCAGTGAATATTAACGTAGACTGCGAGCGATCGAGAGCAACCTGATAAAACTGCGGACCCGGCATTTGACGGAGCATGTGCACCTCCGAGGACCGAATGCATATAGTCGACTTCAGAGGCTGCTTTACAACATAACGTATTGATATAAAAATAGTACAAAGAGTCAATGATATGGCGAAGGAGGTTGTTGAACCTGTGACTTTTACAATATTACCGGGTTGAAAAATGTACAAGGCAGACAATGTTTAGTCTAGATCACTTGAAATACACGAGAATTCAGTTGGCGTACAATATATATATGAATGGTTATCTATCCGACAATATGAAAATGAGGGACAAGAGCAGGGGCAGGGGCAGGGGCAGAAGACCTTATAAGTAATTGGCCTGAAACAGACTTCGAAGAAAAATTGAGGAACCCATTTAAATCCCCAGATTACTGTAAGACGAGTGTCAAACATGTACGAACATCAACTTTAAAAATCATTTTCCGACTGAGGAGACCTCATAATCTGGCTGAAATCATTCTGTACTGGAAGTCTCAATAACTTTTGAAGGTGTAGTAACGCCCATCATGATGTAGGGCGGTCTTAATTCTTTTTCACCTTGAACACAGTATCGAGAATGAGTAGAAAACAAAGATATCATTAAAGAATAATAGCTAATCATTATTTGTATTTACATTAGACGGTCTACATTAGGAGGATATACATTAATCAACACCACAAGCAGGCGGATGGTAACTCGGCTGAGGTGGATGTCTCAGCCCCACTCTCTCCATGTTCAACTATCAGGGAGATTGAGCGGGCCAGAAACTGTCGGTATCGTGGAAACAATAGTTTTAACGCCTGTAAGTCCCGCTAAATGACGCGCCGCCGAATCCGTATGTAGCTTGGAGCTGACCAAAAGCGGATTCGTAATTCTTGGAGGAAGTAGAGGTACAACTCCTCTGGGGAGCTGCAGTTGGAGAAGTATTCCTTGACGAAGAAGTGGCCGAAGATTTGGATTTGGACAATGAGGGCATGCAAGGTGCAGTGCCTGAAAATCCAAATGAGGATTGGAGAGAAGCAAATGCGGATTCGTAGTTCTTCTGTAGAGATGGTCAGTCTCGATGGTAGGAAATAATCAAGCAATCACTTACTTGAGAAGAAGACATGGCTATTGAATTACTGGTGGGAACGGATGAAGTATTTGTATATGAAGGTATTATGAAGAGAAAACTAGTGGATGAGATTTCGGAGGTGTATTTGGCTATTGCTTTGCTAGTTGTGTACTGATAGAACAGGCCTCCATCCTCTATCCTTTATACCCTCTCATCATCTCGTTTTCCCACTATGGACGACTACGGATCGGCACTCGAGAGGAGCTCTATGACTGTGGCGAAACAGCGGCACAGCAGGAGGAGGTACAAACATACGTTACCACCGGTATACAGGTAAGTAAGGTTTGTGGATTAGCGCTGCGAATCCGCGGTGAGTCATTTCCGCTTCGGGGAGATATGCCCTTCTAGAAGCGCTGGACGATGGCAGATGTTCGCACTCAAACCAGTCCGCTTCTATCTATTCATCCCAATCAGAAGTGCATCGCCAAGAAGGAACAAACCGATGAACTTCCGTCGGGTATAGTTACAGATGACTTGCTCTGGACTCGGATCCGGGCTTTGGATTTGACAACCTAATATCCTCAGTAATTTAAGCGATAAGGTACATGTAATATACATATAATGAGTTGGAAGAATTTTCTGTCCGTTCAAGGAATATACCCGGACTACGACGTATCGTGATTAGTGATGACAAGACTGTGGGGACCTGCCAGGCTGGTCCTGGCAGAATACGTGTTTTTCGCAACATATATGTTTTTTTCTGGTTGAGTATAATGTTATTAGGCTTTTAAAAAAACAATTCACAGATTAAGTACACGACTTTCCATTGCTAGAATTACTTACATCAATCTTCAGTGCAGCATTTCGAGAAAGATGCATAAGCGCTTGCCCTTCATCTGCTTTCAAGCAGTCAAAAACGCCTTATGGAGGTGGTTTCAGATCTTCCTATCGTTTGATGAACTTAATTTAGATTATAGGTAACAACCCTATATTTAAATGTAACCAAACATAGGCACATACAAACGGTGAGTCGTAGCTTCAAAATGCTCGCGGTGTCATCCTCATGAAACATCCACTGGGAATTTCGCACATAAGTATAATAAAATCACTTCAGCTGCATTCGAATATGTATTTTATCTATTATTTGATCCAAATAACGTATAATGTACCTCGAGCTCCAAGTACCGGCCACGTGGCTGAATATATCAGTCCTGAACAGTGAAAACGCCGCCTGTTGGACGGCAAGGCTGTGGATGACTGGGCCTGACGGAACATTAACTGATTTTTAGAAAAATTATAATAAAGTTTCGAATGTATACATTAGGTGCTTAGAGCAGTACACATATAATAACCATTAAGCAAACAAGCGGCCGGATGACGGATGGCGGTGGCCTGGCCTGAGTTGACAATTTCAGCCCAACTCTGAAAATAGTTTTCCTTCTCATTATGTTCAGTGTTCGACAAGACTAAGAGTAAAGAATGTGGATATTGTCCGTACGTGTACCGTAAATCATACGAGTCACGACTCGTTTCGTCCCAGGGATGTTTAAAGCTTAACCTCCGCAGGTGCCGCCGCTGAAGGATGCACCGCCGAATCCGTATGCAGCTTGAATATGACCAAAAGCGGCTTCATAATTCTCTGAAGAAATGCGTGTCTTTTGAGAACTTCGAGAACTGTATTCCTTGAGGAAGCGGGAGTCGATTTGGACTTGGACTTGAGCAGTGTGGAAGGCATGCAAGGTGCAGTACCTGAAGCCCCGAACGAGGATTGGAGAGAAGCGAATGCGGCCGCATAGTTCTTCTGTAAAAATGGTCAGTATCGACGCTAGAAAATGACTACTATTTGCTTACTTGAGAGGACGACATGACTACTGAATTACGGGAAGATGAAGTATTTGTAGAAATTATTATGGAGTGAAACCTCGAGGATGAGCTTCCGGAGAGATGTTAGCTTGTTTGTTGGTTTGTTGATAGAGCAGGTCTTTATATACTCGCTGTTTCGATAGATCACTGAATGCTGTTACACGACACGGTGGGCTACGGAGTAATTAATAACTATACTTGCTCAAAAGGCGCTGTTTGACTGTGGCGAAATAGAGACACAGTAGAACCAATAGAAGAGAAGCACAAACACTTAGAATTCTCTCTTAAGGCGTGGAGTTGACGTGTAGCCGTTTCCCCTTTAGGGATCTGTGGCTTACCTCTAGTAGCACTGGACGATGACTCGGACAGATGTTCGCACTCAAACAAGACACTCCTATGCTGTTTCGTGAAGCCGGACAAGAGCAATCCTAATTATAAGGTGAAAGGTAATAGCTTAGCGATGCCAATGAGAAATGTAGCGGTGAACATCACCGGGTCGGATCCAGCGAATCTGACAGACCAGTGACAATACCTTCAGAAGCATCTTCTCAACACGATGATAGATAGAGGTACTAGTAATCTTACATGTTGAGCATATAGCATGTCTTCCTGTGGTCTCCCATTACATAATTTTAAATAATTATCCGAGTAGTCCATGATAAAGATGGAATAAATGAATCAAATTTATATGTAAGGATTATTTTCAACTGAACTCGTGACAATAATTACGCATGCTGTGATGTACAGTGACACAGTGTTGCTGTCGAGAACCGAAGTAGTAGCACAGCCGCACTCGGTCCCCTGGGTTTAAATAGAATTCAAGCAAGAGGGTAGTAGCGCATATACAAGTTATTAGGTTTCCAGTCAAATAGAATCAATTTCATGTTACTAATAAAGCGACGAAAAGATACATCATAAGTCAAAGACATTTCTAAGGATGATAATATAGATCCAGTACATGTATGTATGTAAATATTAAAACACGGTGACAAGCTGCCGGCCAGAGAGTATTGGCTTGGAGTGGCAGGCATATAGACCTAACTCCCATATCTCTTCTTCACATGTGGACATTTTTCAGTACCGGGGAGACTGGAAGCCAAATACGTCAATTCGAGGGATGTATCCGCTTCGGCATCACAAATAGATGGATGGGGTGTTGTATGGGTTGTTGAAGTGATAGTTAACGTTTGTAGGAACCGCTAAAGGATGCACCGCCGAATGCGTATGCAGTCTGAAGTCGGCCGAAAGCGGCTTCGTAATTCTTTGAAGAAGTAGAGGTGCTTCTGGAGGGTGGAGATGTATCTCTGGACCAAGCAGTCGTAGAGGATTTGGATTTGGGCAATGAGGTAGGCACGCAAGGTGCAGTTCCAGAAAATCCGAATGAAGATTGGAGAGAAGCGAAGGCGGCTTCGTAGTTCTTCTGTAGAAATAGTCAATTTCAATGCTGGAGAATAATTGAGGAATTACGTACTTGAGAAGTGGACATAGCGGGTGAACTACTTGTGAAGGAGGGTGAAATTTCTGTGGAGGAGGGTATTATAGAGTAAAAGCACGAGGAGATTTTGCAGGTGTGTTTGTGCGTTGCTAGTTTGCTGAAGAAAAAGGTCTCCGCCTTTCTGCTTTTATATCCTCCGTTTCCATAGAGTTCCTAGAATGATCCACGACGCATGCTGTGGATCTAACCAATGTTGGTGCTGAAAAGACATTGTATGACTGTGACGGCACCGCAGAAGACAAGCACTCGGAACTTCCACATGGGAACTGACAGTTTAGATGTTGCGGACCTGCGCTTCCGTAGTAAAGGAGTCATTTCCCTTTCAGGGGGATATGTCGCCTTTCGTTACTTGCCCCTCTACAAAAAGGCTTGTCCTCTTCCCGATGGACAGGCGGCGCGATCGTCGCATCCTTTTCTAGGATGTGGCCCGAATGCTTGTCCAGAAAGGAGGATGCGTTGCGCAGACTGCACTGCGGGCTCACGTATGATGTATGACGTATGACCGTAAGCTGCACTGCCCGCATAGGCAGCGCTAGCGACCCGGCGTTCCGGACTGGGATCCATGCCGGCTTATCCTCCTCCTCCTCCTTGCGTAGCGCTGAACGGATGACGTACAACTTCAAACAGACACGGCTATTTTTCTTCAACCCATTCATCTGGATTAGAAAATCCGAAAAGTAAATCCGATAGCACAATGGCAAGGAGAAATTTGGCCGGGAAGTTCATCAAGTATACTCAGTCCCTGGATGACTCGAACCCAGCGCCGCTGTTGAATATGACATCGTTCAGAATATTCTCCTCAAAGCACTAATCGAGAAAGGTACAGGTAATGAGTTCAGGTCATAGAGCACATGGCATCGGGACTGCGAGGTGTTTCGATTATTCCGATAATAGTACTGCGGCAGGCGTTGGAACTGAAGAATACTGCGCGATATTATTGCGCAGAATGCTTGTTAGTGCCATAATAATCTTTAGCAAAAATTATACGGTACCATTACATAAATTCATAAAAGTCGCACAAAGCCGTACGTGCCAGGCTGTGGTGAGAGACCTTTACCCTCCGTGCTGGCATAGTACTACTCTGACCCTGAGATTCTATATCTCCCACTAATTCTACGAAGCCTGAGTGGATGGTAATGTACATAGAAGTCTATAAGCCAGTGACTGAAAAATATTCTATTCTATTCTATTATCTCGGTAGTTCAACGCGGTGCACTGCATTATTGACATCGACGAGATTTAGCAAGCTCTGAGAAGAGTACAGTTGGTCGCATTGTTCTCTGTCGTTCACGAGGAATTATTCAAGAGAAAGCAAAGTGTCTTTTGCGATACAAGCATGTTACGAAGGATAAAAGTGATTCCTATCATATTAGAATACGAGGAACTTCACTTAGTGAGCTAGTAGTATTAAGGTAGGAAAAGAAATTACACTGTATCAAAGGCACACTGAAGCATATTGACAAGACTCAGATATAATTATTAATGAAAATATGGCAAGTGCCATTGCTATCGCCCCGAAATGGGGTAGCAGGCTTTGCTCCCCAAGTCTTCTTTCCTATGAGGCCTCATAATCATGCGAGTACCGGGGAAAGCTGAGAAGACTATAGAATCGCCAATCCGAGGGGATAGGAATCCGTTTCGGTGCCACAAATCAATGGAGTCGTTTGAAAGGGATGGTGAATGTTTAACGTTTGTTGGATCCTATCGAGAATGCACCACCTATTTACTTGGAAGTCTGAAGCTGGTCCAATGCGGCTTCATAATTTTTGGGGGACAGTAGTGCTCCGAGTCGTCCATGGGAAGATTCTCGAAATCTTCTTAGACGATGATTTGGTAGAGGATCTCGACTTGGAAAATGAGTGGGGAGGCAAGCAAGGTGCAGTGCCTGCGAATCCGAAGGAGGACTGGAGAGAAGCGAATGCGGCTTCGTAGTTCTTCTGCAGAGATGGTCAACGTCGACGCTAATGACAGTGAGTGGGGGATTACTTACTGGAGAAGAGGACATGGCTAGTGAATTAGTAGAGGGGGTTGAAATGTTGATAGGGGGGGCTATTGTGAAGTGAGAACTCGGGGGAGATATTTCGCAAGCGGGGGACTATTGGGTTACTAGTTTGCTGATAGAGTACGTTTCCACTCTCCTCTTTTATATTCTCAAAACATTTCAAACAATTCCCAGAATAGCTTAAGACCTACAGCTACTACGCACTGGATTCTGATCAATCCGGGGTTCTAAATTTTAGGTCAAAGGGCTTAGGGCAATGACTCGGATTGACTTCGCGAAACAGCGGCCAATCGCCTCTAGCCATTCCCAATTGGAATATACGGGCTTATCATACCTAAGTAACCCTAAACAACCATACCGCTGAGGATACTCCTCCATCATCGCCTCGGAACCGTTTAAGGCATGTGGAAGAGTCATTTTCCATTCTGGGCGGATAAGCCTTTCCTTATGGGTACAGGCGCGTTCATCGGCTCACAAAGGTTCACCGCTAAGCTATTAATATTCCGCCCATACATAGAGCTTAGAGAGTTCACCTGTTTTCACTTGAACCTACCTGCGTTCACAAGCTCGTCTTCGACGTATCTATGGAAGAGCTCTGGCATAAGATGGAAACGAGCACAGACCTCACTCGCTCGGCGCCAACCGTGACGCCTGTGACTTGATAATGCACAGGATATCTTCACGCGTATGAAAGGCGCAAGGGTTCTTGACATTTGTCTTCCTAACGCGCAAGGGCTGCCAGGAACCCCCTAATTTTTGCCTGCGATGACTTGCCAGTGGAATGATCGCTATTAGCCTCAACAGGCTCCAACATTCCCTAGCGTTGCCGGACGCAAAATGGTCAAGAGACCTAACTCTCAAATATAGAGCATGACAATATGCAATGACGGCTAATCCGACGAAAGATTATCATGCGATCATAGATGAGAAGCGTTTCACGATTAGCAAGGGATCGGACTCCTTCAGCTGTAGGCAAAGGACTCGGTTGAAGGCATGCTTCTTTGGTTGGGTATTGGTATTGCAGAAATAAGACTATCACGAGATACGGGTATAGTTTAAATGACCCTGATCTAGAATTTGAAGACCTGCAGAAAAGGTCAGGCTTAATCCTTGGAATAACTGAAAAAAATTATCTCACCTGCTCGCCGTTATACCCAAGCTCTTTCAAGATACCGCCCAATTCACCTTGCTCGTAGCCCGCCTTCTTGCCAGCCACGGCAGCAACCTGAGGTGGAGGGCCTAACATGTATATGTAAAATTAGAGCGTGATCCGGGTGTCTAACAGTGGAACATACCGCAAACAAAGACCTTGACTTTCTCGCCAAGAGAGGCAGGAGCAGCGTATTTCTTAACGACCTCCTTGTTCACATATCCGAGTTCGCCTGACAAAGGTTCAGCGCCAGTTTACAAATCTTTAGAAGTACTTATATCTCACCATTCCAGCTGCTCTTGTCGCCTTTCTCCACAACATAAATGACATTGAACTTGTCAGGGTACTGTTTCTTCCATTCGTCTAATTTCTCCCGTAGCAGGATATCCTTCTCGGTCACATTGGAGTAGATAAGGGTAAATTTCGTCTTGTCGTTCTTGTCGGGGAGAGCGTAGTCCAGGATTTGGTATAGAGGTGTACTGTAAAGAAAGAAAAATTAAAACAAAATAAGCCACGAAGAAAATAAATCAACGAACATTCCACTTCCACCGCCAATCAAAGCAACTTCGTCAAATTGGTTGACTAAATAATAATAATGAATTAGAATATCATCATTGAGAATTCACTTAGAAACCCACTTTTATATGGGAACTTGGAAATAGGCCCTTTAATAGCCAAGTCGTCGCCAGGCTTCAAGGTGTGGATATATTTCGATGCATTTCCATTGTCATATTTCTTAATCAACAAATGAAGCTCTCCAGGCAAATCCGGGTGCGAAGTCGGTGTGTACGGCCGGATGATAGGCTTGCCTTTAGCATCAAGCAAATCGTCGGGATTCGCAGACTTGATGACAAGGCAGGAAGCGACAGGGAGTAACGAGGCTTCGCCATTAGGTAATTCGAAGACGAATCTGTATTGAAATAATTTTTTTAGCAAAAAGAAATAACCCCGTTAGACTTGTTAACGCACGTCGAGGTGTTATGGTTGTATGGGATGACCTTCTTCAACTTGAAATTCAGAAACTCCTCCGGATTGAGAGGACTCTTCTCCTGCTTAGGCTTAGGCGGTGCTGCAGCTGCTGTGTTGTTTGCGAAGTAGAAGTAGCCTGCTCCAGCAAGACCAGCCGCAGCAGCGCCCGTGATATACAGAGAGCTATTTGACTTTGGTGCTTGTGGTGCCGCAGTGGAATACCGTCTAGCGGCATTGTTCTATAAAGATAACGTCAATACTGAGCGTTCCGTACTGTATGTTAAGAACTTACGAAGGCACGGGCGAATGAAGTCCGTAGTATAGACATGGTCGAAAGAGCAGAGCAGATAGTGCCAACGCGTACACAATGGTCCACAACGGCGCCATATTTGTAATCTTTTGTCATGCTGACGCGATATTGCCTTAGCTATCTAACCAACATCACAATCCCCGCCTCCTTAGTAATTCGAGTTTACGAGAATGGAGAAGGAAAGGGTGTTGTGAGGCCGATATGAATGCCCTTTTGTGAGTCCCAAGCGTATCGTAAGTATCTGTCGATCACCTATACTACAAGCGGTAAGATCCTGGTGCTAAGTTTCGGTTGTCTCCCGTTCCGGGTTCTTATTGGTGATTCGCTCGCTGCATGACGTGATCACGTTGACTGTAGGAATCATGTTTACGTGTTATTTTTTACTTGCATTATCTTACATACTCTGTTTGTGTCATCTCAATGTCTTTTCACATGCGTCGGCGCATTTGCTTTGTTGTATATACTATCTGGGGACAAGATCCCGTGCAGTCGGCTCTTTTACGCACTGGAACCGCCTTCACTTGGCGGGGACCGGCGCTTGCGCCGCTACGATTACAAATTTAATGCAAATATTGTTGGGAAATAAATATTTAAGTTAGCTATTTGCCCACGAAAAACGGCGTTAATCACTCTAAGGAAAGAACCGAGACAATTGCTACGTAAAACATGCATAAAGAAATAAGATACATAATGCAAAGTGTAATAGTGTTCAATGAATACGGGCAAATAAGTTATAAGCGTACAAAAGAGATCGGCCACAGATAAATTCGTCTTCAAAGTCTTCACAATGTCGCGTTCAGATCCGTGCGGTTGACGGTTTGGACCATGTCAGCACCTTTACGGGCGTATACAAGCTGAAAGGAAAGTACATAAGTCAGCGGAGGTACAACACGGCCGGGATGTTCGACACTTACTAGGTAGGGATTGGCAGTGGAGCCAGTGGTGTCCGCTAAGACTTCCTCTTTGCCAACCTGGGTGACTTCCGAGTCGTTGTACTTGAACCATACATCGGGATTGTCCGGAAGGCACCGTGAGTAGAAGAAGTAATGGCCCCAGGAAGGCGAAGAACCACGATGAACGAACACCGAGGTTAGTTCATATTCCACCTTCTTCTCATCCTTCCAGATTTCTTCGAGCTTTTCCTTCAGCTCTGAGGCTTTGGCACGGAGTTCCGTAAGTTCGGTTTCGACGGCAGCTTTCTCGGATTGCAGATGGCTGAGAAGATCGTCGTCCGAGCTGGACAGTCCGATGACGTCCTGGTTGGCTAGGAAGTCGTGGGTGCGATCTAGCACATCGGCTAGTGATTCACCCTGACAAAGATATCAGCAATGAATAGTCCATTATCCTTTCCTCGTACGCACCTTATCCCGTGTGAGAGCATGAATACGATCACGGCGGGCATTAAGCTCTGCTTGAACATTCTTGGACTCTGCACGCTTTGCTGGATCGGCACTATCTAGGAAACGGTCCACATAGAGTGTCTCGCCAAACCGGACATATGCATGCGACTTGTACGGCTGCAATGTGTCGCGATTGAATTGCACTCGCTGGATATTATATCAGTATCCACATTACATATACTAATCACTAGAGCTCACCTGAAGTTGAATCTGCAGGACAGGCGGTACGTCTACCAGCGAGACTTCCATCTTCATCTTACGACCATCAAACTCGACAGTATCGTCAAAGTAACCGCTCAGACCGTCATATATGTCGAAGCTTTCTTCCGACACATTGACCGGAAGATGCGAAAAAACATCCTCCTTCTCATGGACGGACGATCCACGAGCACCGGCAACATCAGTTTGTATGGGTGTGATCCGCTGCCGGATGGAACCATAGAACAACCTGCCACAGATCCATTAGCCTCGGCGGCGCAGATGAAGAATGAAGAGCATACCGTTTCACAATGCTGGTCTTATCCTTATCGGAGGTGACTCCTTCGTCGAAACGAAGCAGTGCTGTCTCAATCTGGAACATACAGTTATCCATGCATTCCGCAACGTCATGTTGTTTGCCTATCAAGCAAGTCAATGACACCAGATGCTCAGAATACGCAGACACGCACCGAACATCATCACAGAGTCCGAATTCACCTCAGGCTTCCTCCTTGGAGGCAATGGCGGAGGCTTATTCTCCTCAGCTATATCGCGCATCTCTACGTCCTTCAACTGGTTTAGCGTTAGATCCGAAGCCTCCACACGTTTATCATCCTCATTACGAGGCGAAGTGGAACCAGCCCCGTGTACCAGCAGGAACCCATCACTTTCCAGGTCATCTCTATCCACGTCCATGGTGGGCTCTGACTGTGATCTGCGTTGTCTCTTGCCTAATATAGAACCAGAGCTTGGTGTTGGAGAGTTCGAAGAAGCGGGCATCGGACCAATTAGGACGGGCTCGTCTACGAGGGTGGCATCAGTATCAGCAGAGGAATCGGTGGAAGCTTCAACACGGCCATGTTCATCTTCCTCTTCGTCCTTCGACGTAACGAGCGCCAACTTGGCTAGTTCGAGTTCAGGAGTAACTGCGGGCTCGCCTGAATGTTCTAACTCCCAAAACAGGCTGATGAGACCAGAGACGACTAGAGATGCTGCTAAGTAAACCAATGAATTGGATACTGCGGAATACACGTACATTTCCTCGACCTGATAATCTCCTTACGAGTAACCAGGCGTCCGCCAACACGATGCTTCTTCAGGTCGTCGTCGCTAAGCTTAGCATCGAATACGTCCATGGGTATCAAAGCGTCACGAAGTTCCTTGATGGTATAAAAATACTGCGAACAGGAAGGATCAGTGACTTTCTTTGTTGACCATATTCAGACATACCTGAAGCAGAGAATTCAAGTAACATGTATTACCAAGCTGGTTCAAACCTCGAGGCCATTCAGGATGCAATGCCTGGATAGCCTTGCCAGCTGTATATATAGATCAGTGACTATTACGCCTCATTATGCGAAGTGAACTTACGATCTTCGCCAGTCTGACAAAATTGTAATAGCCGTGTACTATCTCGAGTCCTTGCAATCACAGTCAAAGCATCCTTCATGCGTTTACTATTAGCTGGCGAATCTTCGACCTATAAACGTAACCTATTTAGCAAATCGCAAATAACCCAATTTAATGAAATACGTACCCGCATATTAAACACAGTAATCAGCATCTCTTCATCCACTTCAGGTGGTACCTCTAACGTCCCATACGCTTTTTCGGGCGTCATCTCGGCACTACTGTCCCCCTCGAACGCCTTCTCTTTCAGTATTCTACTCCCTCTTGACTCCGCAATGACATGCAACGCTCTCGTCAAGTCCTTCCTTCGAATATGCCCATCAGGCTCCTTCCACGTCGGCATTATCGCATGCTCCCATGCCTGATACACGAACTCATCTTCAGCCTCATCCAATTCGACCTTGAGATCATGGTCACGCCCAAAGCCGAGCATGCGTGCTGCAGTCCGCACATCTTCGGGCCGCCAACGACCGCGCTCTGTCTCATTGACTTGCAGAATATCAAGCGATTGCGGATATGGGATGGATGCTTCGCGGAGGATACCAATGAGGTCGAATAAGGCATCGAAATACTTTGCAGTGCTTTCGGGATTGCAGCGACATTGAGCGCGATAGGCAAACTCCAAGAGTTCTGGAAACACCTTTCAGTTAAAGACATCGGCAAACGGAAAATACATACCTGGAGTGTAGGCCGTCGGAGTAAAACCAAGCCTCTCGATACTATAAGGTGGATAGAAGAATTCGCCTGTTGTGTATCCGGGAAGTGGCGTCCGAGGAACTATCAGAAGCTCAGTATCTGATTTAATCAACAAGTACAAGTTTAATGCTTACTTTGATCAGGATGCGCCCCAATCTCCATTTGGTAACTTTCTCGTGCGTTCTCGGGGAAAGTATAGTATTTCGATTGTTTAATTCTCGGAGCTACTCAAAATAAGAACCTGATAGTCAGAGCAGCGGTGACAGTACAACTTACGGTGTCGTTTCGCAAAATCCTGCGTCCATGTACTCAATTCCATCCAAGCGCGGAGGTATCGTTTTCGTAACAACTTTGTAAGGGGCTGCGGTGCAAGACTGGGATCTTTCTGAGTCTCTGACGCTGGGAAATGTTTGAAGCCGACAGCACTGAGAATCGCGATTCTACATGCTAGTATAAGTACGATATATGCAATGGAAAAGCAGATAACCTACGCAGCCTCTGAAATTCCAACATGTCTATGGAAGGTTTTGCCAGGCGTCAAGGGTATCGCACGGGTTTCATTCTTCCACAAAAGGTTCTCAATAACCCTGAGATAATTTTAACCAAGCATCGCAATAGAAATCAACGAATACGACCTACTTAATCATTGTATCCAATCCCACAAGCGCAGCATCTGCTCCCGTTTGGCCAGGCAACGGACTCGCCATTTTATTTCTGACGAATTCCTCGAGATAGTGCGCAGGGATGATACCGGGAATTATGTCCGAACAGACAACATATACATGACATTGGCAGCAAACGAATAGATCCAGTAAAATGGCATCTTTCGAATCAGCTTCTTCGATACCCTCCATTCGATCCCCATCTTCCTCCTCGGTAGAAGAATCAATCTCCCACGGGGCACGACGATAATTCAAAAGAGCGGAAGAGATGGCCTTAGGGTAGTGGTGATAATGATGGGTTAGATTAGAGCTAAACCCATACTCGTCTTTGAAAGCACAGTTACGCGCTGAACGCAACTGGGGTCTTGGAAAGACGATGTCAGGGTGCTTCGCGAGGAACTCCGGGGCCAAGGTAGGAAGAGTATGACTTTGGTGGGTGCGAAGTAAAATCCATCCGTTCTCCTTGCGGCAATAATACGCATAGGCATTCGGCACTGATTCGTTAACTTCTGCGCTAGAGATCGGCGGCAGAGAAGGTGGTGAAGTGGGCGGAGCTTGCGAGGATGAGCTGGGCGATCCAGCTGGAGGAGGCGAGCTAGGAGATTTAGCGTACGGTGAAGACGCGGCGCTTGATTGAGGGGTGGCGATCTCTGGAGTCTTTACTAAAACTTTAAACAAGGAATGATCTGGGTCGTGCAGCTTATCGGCCAGCAGCGTAGGTAGTATGCCAGGACCTGGACGCAGCTCCTTGGCACGTCTATCAATATCCCACCATACCGCCTCTTCTCCAAGATCTCTTCCCGTAAGGGCGACGTTGCTGTCATGCGGGATCCATCCTTCTTCTCTGGGATCAGGCCAACCAGAAATACCATGAGACGTGGGTGATCTCCCGCGTTCCCATGCTGGAACAAGAGTTGGCATATCATCGTCTCGTATTTCCTGAACGAGCTCTGGAGCCCGCCAGTCGCTTGGTTCGGCCGCCGCCCCGTATGGCGGTGGATCTGTACTGGTGCTCTCCGTTGCTGGGTCATAACTTGGAATATATCGATATTGAGTAAAGCTTGATCCTGGGCCGTTTCTTTGCGTGGTAGATGGAGCGTCGCCGTAAAACGTGTCCGCAGGCACCACTGATACCGACATTGCTGAGGAGGCTTCTTCAGGCGACCCAGAGGCATTCAGGGGAGGTAAAGGCCTTTTCCTAAGCTCAGATTGCTTTTCATTTTCCATATTACGTTCTGAGAAGCGTATATAATGAACACGGAGGTCACCAGAGTTTATAGGAGTTCTTACAATGTCGTGCACTCTGAGGACATAAACGACGTGTCGGATTTCTCGAACGTACGCCTGCTACAGCGAAAAATTGGACGAGGGATAGATGTAGTCTCTTAAGAGAGAAAATACAGAGATATCGGCAAGTGGAGGAGGAGCAAAGCAGAAAGAATCTCGTATGTGGCCAAGGGACGCTGTCCACAGGTCCACATTGCTGACTCAGCAGGTCCGGCCTACACGTGATCCTGGGACGCGTCATCGCCTACATACCTTTATTCTGCAGATCATTTGAAGTCGAAGGCAAATGAACCATTCTACTACTGAAGCTAAAGGCGAAGTTCGTGGTAGAAATGATGAATAACTTATCAGTTTGTTTTAAAACGCATTCAATTTTCTTCTCTGATCCTAGTCTACTTATATAAACAAAGTACACATGGATTCCCTTACGGGTATGCTTCTCTCGAAAATCTTTATCTCATTCTACCCCGTTTTGGCCCACAAAAAAGAGGAGGTCCTTGAATTTCCCCGGATGAGCCTTGGTATAAAGTCTCAAGTTCATCCTCGTACCGCATGCATGGCATTGACGGGAGTATGTCGTCGTTGGAGAACATCCGTACTCCGTACCCCAAGATTATGGTCTATCATTGTGATATGTTCATCGTCAGATTTGGATCTGGAATACATGAAACGACAATTGCTTCTGTCTGACGATGAACCTTTAAGCATATTGATTCGAAGCACGCACCGTCAACGAATACTTCGGAGTATTCTGAAGGTCATTCACAGAAACCTTCATCGTATCAAGGACTTTCGAATGCTATCGAATATTTGCAGACGAATTCGAACATTTTTTTCCACTCGCCAATGCATGAGAAATGCCGCTGTTGGAACTTTTCACTGCAACACACCCCTTCTCTTCTCTCAAACAAATACTAGATGTGGGGCGTATTTTTGCACCCCACCTCATCTACTGGTTCGTTCGCCATCCCGACATTGCCTTTCAATTCGCTTATAATGGTCCTTATAAGTACCTCCATTATCTTTCCTTTAGCAACGCCGTCATGTCATGACGAATGTCTATCGAGTCTTCTTCACATCTCCTTTCGCAATGCCCAAATCTTGCCTTCCTGGTTTTATTCGAAGGAGCGACTAATCATCAAGGAATTATTCATCCCCTGGATCCATGGCCAAATATTTGGTACACGTTGCCTAAACTAATGTATATGCGGGTACATGTGCATTACAATCAGGACTCTATTTTCGTTATCCGGTCCCTTCTTTATCCTAAACTAAAGAAGTTTCGTTGTTTGGAAATATGTAGGCAGTCAACTTATTCAGCTGATTATCTTCTTGGATTCCATGGCAGCCTATTATCGAGTATTCGAAAACTATCGAAGAGCTGATCTTGGATAAGTATCAATTTATCCCGGAAATTACCATTATGAAGCCGATAATCAGGAGACTAGAAAACCTTACTCTCCTATTAATTGAAGCTATTCCGCTTCCCGCGGATTTCTTTTGCCTCTTCCTGCTACCAAACAGCAAAAAGGCTTCTGTCTGTCGATGTCCCAATCTCAAACAGGTTTATCTAATTTTTTTGGACATAGAAGACGGCAGTATTGGCAGGCTTGTCGAATCCCGCTGCTTACTGGGTACTGTTCCGCTGGCGCTCCACGGGGTGCTTGAGAACTGGATCGTTTACACCGTACCACTAGGGTCTGTTACCTTCAAGTATTGCCTCTTTCTGCATGACGACGTATACGAAGAAATTCTTCGTTTGGAAATGTTGTAGACTCTCCTGACTCTGAAACGAATTATTCGAAGAAACTTACACTTCAGCGACTTATATCATATTGGTGACAATATTTTAACGCTTAATGGCTGCATTTTGCTTTGATATGTATTATTATTATTATCTTCAGTGTCCCTTTTTATTCCCTGCCAGCAGTGAGTCCTATTTAAACGCTTGGATCCGACCGGGCTCTCGGGGTATATTGACTTGCAACCTCTTTCTGGTATCGATAGGCCAACGGAAACTCAGAAAGAAATCACAACATTACTCGCTAGAAAGACACACAACATCCGTCCAAGTTCAGCCTAAATTAGCTCGGTTCCGGGTTGACTAACCGTAAGCGTTATTGACATTGACACCATCACTGGCACCATCATTGGCACTATCTGTACTGGCAGCTGTCATTCTTATCATCGTACGTTGTACACCCTTGGCGACGAAGAAGTGACATTGGTCTGCACTAAATAGCTGTCGAAAGGCCACTGCAAGATCGCAACAGACCGCGGGACGCCTTCTCTCGCTTTCTTTTTTCTCTATCGATCACACCCTCATACTCTGATCAACATGAGTCTTTGCAATATCTGCCGTCAAATATCCTTCGAGAATTTACCTTCTTTGCCAAAATATTATTGGAACATGTTCATTGGCCCCGGTCTCGTCATCTCAGTCCCGCATCCGGATCCTCGTTGGCCTCTAGTAGACTCTTTTGGTATCCCATACCACGAGGACCTGGACTCTCTGGCCCGGGCATCGCAGACATGCGCTCTTTGTTCTCTTGTTCACAAGCAAGTAACAAAGTTCTTGTGGACGGTTGAAAATGGAGAACGTGTGGGAAATAATGGATTGATTCATTATAAAACAGAGAAACCCAGGAATTATTGCTTACGGATCATGAAACGAAAGTCGAGCCCAGATGGGTTTGTGGTCTTCACAGATGGAACCAAGGATAACTGCATTTGGTATATTTCAGTCTTTGGGTTCACTGTCCCAGAAGGTGTGTTCCGAAGTTTAGATTTCTACGATTGGAAAATAAGCTCGTTTTTAGGAAGCCCCCTTGCCCCAAAGATCAAAGGGAGATATGTAGATGTAGATCCTTTTTCGCCTTCAAGTTTGGGCCGTGCTGTTGAATGGGTCAAGAGGTGTACACAGCACCACACTCGCTGCACATTCGATGTTGATCGGGGTCGCATTCCGCTACCGCGAAGAGTCCTCGATATCGGCCGTTCCAGTTCCAGTAACATAAGGCTCTTGGAATCTGAGGGTATCTATGGTTCCTACATGAGTCTCAGCTATGTGTGGGGATCGGTACAGCCATTCGAAACCAAGCTTGCAACATACAAGGCCCGAATAGAAGGGATACCCTTTCAATCTTTGCCGAAGACCATTCAAGATGCAGTGATCATCACGAGGAAAATGGGTATACAGTATCTGTGGATAGATGCCCTTTGCATTATCCAAGATGATTCATCTGATTGGGAGCGTGAGGCGGCCAAAATGGGGGATATATATGCGAATTCATATCTCACTGTCTCGGCTGCCGCTGCAAGTGATAGCTCAAAAGGCTGCTTCATTCCTCGATCCCGCCCTGAAAGCGTTGCATTTGATTACACAAGTTCCGACAAGATAAGTGGCAAGCTTGTCGTGTCTCCCATTCCCATAGAAAAGGACGACGCGCCACATGAATATCTGGACATGAGGGAGGAACCCATATCTGATCGCGCTTGGACATTACAAGAACGAGCGTTGCCCACTCGCACCTTATTTTATGCCAGCGACCAGATGTATTTCGAATGCAAGCAGGAATTTATTAGCGAGGATGGTCTTCATATTGAAGGTCGCTACTTCAGCACAGACACGCGCACACACCACATAAGCCAGGATGGACAGGGGGATCGAAGTCCGAGGGAGCATTGGAATACTTTGATGACAATGTATGGACCGCGCAAGTTGACAAAGCGCACTGATAAATTCCCCGCATTCTCTGGTATCGCCCAGAGGTTCGAGAAGATTCTAAACGATAAGTACGTTGCTGGTCTTTGGCGCAATACTCTGTTTGCAGATCTCCTTTGGGTATCTCAAGGTTATCCCTGCGACTGGCCACCTGTCGATCAAGGTGCGCCTTCCTGGTCATGGGCAGCGATAAACGGTGCATTGCATTCACCTCCATACCATCGAGATTGCTACCCATTCGCCGCTATCCTTTCCTACGACGTTCAGACGAAGGGTTTGAATCCCTATGGTGAAGTTACACATGGTACAATCACATTGCGGGCACCTCTTATCCGCATATATGTCAATCCTGATCCTAAGACGAGATGGATGGATGGTGTGTATGGCTTCACGACTCAAAACAGAAAGACATCGAGAATGTCTCAGTTACTGGATTACAGCATTGACTATGAGACTCTTTGTAGCTTAGAGCTCTACGCAATATTGATGGGAGCAGATTTACGCTCTGGCTGGACAATGGAAACACAGTATTTCTGTCTCCTTGTCATTCCTGAAAGGGGAAAAGGCCAAAATACCTTTAGGAGAGTGGCATTAATGCGCATGGAGGTTGGGGTCCTTGGAGATGAGAACCCAAAGCCTGGCGATGTTTTGCCGGTCTTAACGCTGGTGTAATCACGGTGTAATACCTCATTGTTAGCTGCATCCTGTAACGTCAGCCTTCTCCTAGTTTTCTTTTATCTATCAGGATATATTGGATGTATATGATTGTGAAAATTGCTGCTAGGGTGCTTGAATGCTTAAAGGGATTAATTGAGGCCTGTGTTCTATTCTACTAAGTAGTTCACTCGGCGAACTAGCCTATTAAGAAGGAAGTACATGGGCACTTGATCAAGAACTTGTCAAGAACGCATCACCCTTAGCGTTCAAATCATATATATATTGTACGGTGCCATATGCCGAAGAGTTTCTTTGTCAGGAGTTACTTGTAGAGGTCTTCAATTACAGGGGCTTGAGTCAAGTCAACGCGCGCCTCTTGAAGCTTGAAGTCTCAACCTCTCTCTTAAACCACCATCGGACATCAATCAACAGATGAAGCCTCTTCATAGTCAACTAGAAAAAAGTTTGTGAAGTTCATTACCTTGAAGGAGTGGGAGGAAACGGACAATTACTTCAATGTACTTAAGTCTATCCTCCTGGAAAAGCTGCAAGCGTCGAAAAAAATCTCAAATGCCAACTAGACCTGATATTAAAGTCTGTAAAGGTTTTGTTATACCATTATTTTATCTGAGGTGAGTATTTTTTCATATAGCAGTGTTCTGGAACCTCTTTACACGTCCGTATTCATATTTGGCGAAAACAATACTCCAACTTTATATGTCTGGGTCATTCATTCTTTCATACATACATAATCAACTAAGTGTGGAATTCAAGAATGGAATAGAACTTGATTTCGAGGATAAATTGACTTAAACCTTGCCAGCAACGAAGCTTGCAGCCTGGCCGGCATCCTGAAGATTATGAATCAGCTCATGTTCGCCATCGTATTATTCCCGAGAAAAAAAAAACATACCGCTCCGTAGCTCAAGTGTGCAGCGTTGATGATGGATCCTCCTGCGCAAATGTCATCACCCTGTGCACAGAAAGTCAAGGATCGGCTGTTCAAAACTCCTGGGAGGGCCTGGCCATCATCTGGGTCACCGAACATAACAATCGCGTCGACACGGCTTTGGACGGCGGAAGAAAGCTGAGGAGCGGCCTTGTGCACCAACTGAGCACCTTGACTGTAAAGGAACGATTTATTAAGAAAGCGATTTTTATCATCTGTCGACTCTAATAAAGCTCACCTATAACCAGACATTATGATCTTGGTCTGTGGGCAAGAGTTCGCTTGACTGGTGATATCCGAAGCCATGGTCGCCGCGCCGTTTGGATCACCGCCCTCTTCAAAGCCGGCAATAGATGCAGGATAATTGACTCCAATGAAATTGAGCGACTTTCCGCTCAATGCCGATTGAAGGGCTGATTCGAATGGCGGTCCAACGACAGTTCCAATGGGCGCGGTCTCCAAAGTGCCGCGAGCGAAGATGACGGTCACGTCTGCGCAAGATTGGCGTGCTAGCGGAGTGGCAATAGCGGTGAGTGCGAATGCGAAAAGAGTAGCGTATTTAAACATGGCTGGAATAGCTAGATCTTCTAAGGAGTTTGCAGTGAGGTTGAGGGATGTTGGCTTTCTGTTTTATAGACGATGGTCGTCCCTTAGTCCAACATTGGATTCGGAACCAATAGCTTAGCACTCGCAGTTCCTCCTCGAGGGAAGATTTTCGGGTGTTTTCAGGCATATTCTGTTATCGGAATAATACAGAGACTGGATTGAACCCATCTTAGGGCGTTGCCCCCATAACCTCCTCCATTGAATTATACTGGCCAGACACTGTTCGAATTTAATCAGTCTGGTTTATCCTAAGCTACTTTGGCTTAAGGCTTTTTAGAGAAAGCCTTAAGTGAGATCTTTAGAGGTTGCCCACATATATCTAGGAAAGGGCATATCACGAGGCTTGCATAGTCAAGTTGATTTACTAGCGTGCTTTTGAATCTTCAACTCCCATTGGCGCGGATGCTAAAGTCTTGTGAAATTCGCTACATTGTTTTTGTGGATTGCTTAGCTATCCAAGATAAAATAAAGTAACTGAAGATATATACATTATTAGTTACTCAGGCAACGCCAGTGGTACTTGACGCTATTGGTAGTTCGGGACCAATACTTGCAGATGCCTGCGCGTTTGCCCTCAAACAATGCCTTAAAATCTATTCACGAATATCATCTATACACGCACGGCAATCGCGCTCCAACACTGATGATGCAAGCAGGACGAAAATATAGCCGTGAATAGCTTCCGAGGTAACGGTTCGCTATATGTGAGAACAGGCTATAGTTATTTTTGTTTATTTTTTGAGTTGAACAGGACTGGCTATAACGTGGCCAAGTGGTTCTTTGACATTTAAAGCTTGATATCAATGTGGATTTAGCAGTATGCAAAGCGGGAACTATTAGTTACTTATTCTCGCGCGTTTACATGAGAGACTATATTTACTCCACTTCTACTGCGAGCTATTGTTGAAGTGATACGGTATTTTCTCGAGATTTCGGACGTCTGCGGGTCACACAGATGATCTTCCATGATGGCACTATCTCGATATTGGCGTCAAACCTGTCTTGTCTGGACGAGCTCTTTCAAGTTCAACGGGACAGCAAACTTCAGCTTTTGACCATCTCTGCGTTTTTTTTAATAATTCCACGATAACAGAAAAAACCGTGATATTGGCAAGAGATTGGCAGTGGTATATGTAATATCATTCTTCTTCCAAAATAGGTCATCGTTATAGCATAGGAGGTGTAAAACTCAGCTATGACCACCACAGAAAGCTCCCGACAAAGATTGCATTCCTTGAGAGGAAACTGGCAATCTAATGACCAATGCATATTGAACCCGGACTCAGACTTCCCCACAGTGATCTAGCTAGATTCACCAAAAATATTTCCAGATCATGATCAGCTCAAGGACTCTCCGAGGGTTACTATTTATTAGGCAAAATTGGTATCGGATGATCGGATGTATTCGGAATTTTCGAGTCATATGAAAAATTAATCCGTACTTACGGTCATGCTGACCGGAAATATTGTTTCACGGGAAATACCTGAGAGTTGGATAGAATCAAATAATATACTAATGCATTGCGTCCATAACTTGGATAGGGGCACTCTTTTCTTTTCTTTTCAAATTGAGAAACCCCTCTACTAGGGCCATCTTCGTCATAGAGGTCAATTTAGCCTAAACATCACCGTCTTCTAATAATCTCCATGGCAGGTTTATCCAATTCGCCGACCACCCCTTGCACGTTATCGGAAGCACCCAGTTAGTATACGACTTTCCATGGGAGTCACTCGTCATCCATAACAGACTTGTGCGTTGAATTCATCAATCCACTGCAATGCGCGATAGATACAGCTCCGTTTACTGCATTCAACAGGAAGTCTGTCAAGTGTTGCAGGCAAAAGCAATAGCAGCGATGGAACTAGGTACAAAATGATGCGATCTTTGGTGTGAACGCGTGGGTTGAAGGATCGATGCTGGGCCCAACCAAATAAACGAGGAAATTTTTATTTGCTGAAGATAGCTGTACTTTAACAACGCGGTCCACACAGTCCTCCAAATTCCCTCTCACGTACCCTTCAGGTCGTCCCACACCCAGCGAAACGGAATATGATCTGAGAAACGCTTACTTTATAAACTTATCGATCCTAGAGTATTGTCAAATTTTGGCTAGACGTCGCTTCGTTTTTTGATATCTAGATTGAAAGTATTGATGAGATCGTTTAAAAAACGACAGGGGAATAATATGTATGCGAGAGCGTAGACTCGTACACACTAGATGCGTTGTCGGTTCGTAATTCCAATCAGATTGATCCCTGCACATACAGAAGATGTTATAGAGAACGGAATTGACTGCCGTTGTTTGACTGTTAAACAGGGATCGGAGAAACCTCTCTGACCTGGGGAACTTGACTTCCATCGACATGAACGAATACGTGGTAGATTCTTGAATTGTAGGGCAGCAAACAGGTTTGTGATGGTTTGATTGAGGC
This sequence comes from Sphaerobolus stellatus SS14, assembly GCA_000827215.1. NCBI lineage: Eukaryota > Fungi > Basidiomycota > Agaricomycetes > Geastrales > Sphaerobolaceae > Sphaerobolus > Sphaerobolus stellatus. The sequence goes on from KN837080.1 coordinate 358,516, forward strand.
GAAAGAAGTCGCTTTTCAATATTTTTCTTGCTCTGTGTGAACAGGAAAGAGAGAAGTTCCACCCAACTTGAGGTTGCCTTCAGTTGTGAATAGAATACATGTGTGACTGTCTCGTCTTCGGAGAGAACAGGCCGTTCTTGTCGCAAAATAATGATCTTCAGGGATATAGAGTGATATCAGTTCGATGATAGAATGCGTGAATATTCGACCAGGTAGCGGTTAGGTCTAGGTAAACACGTAGGGAACTACAAAAAACCTTCGCGGCTATATAGTTCTTCAGCTCGGCTTTCTCCGAGATCACCAATTCTCAACAGTTCTTCGAAGTCGCTAGAACAAGACACGCCAGGTCGACCAGTCGTCAAACAGACAGCAATAATGTCAAGCAAGCGTAAGTAGTCCCATATATGCAGTGCTTCCTGTTTCTAGGAGTGTGGTATATAAGGGTATCTAAACAGCCGAACGCGAGACTTGCTTTGAAAGTTCTGTTTGACATTGGGGACCGTATTGTAGACATGATGGCAGCGACATTCGAATAAAAAATGAGGTTACAATGCTACTACCTACACAGAGAGCTGCGGTTACCGTTGACAGCCAGAATTGCAGTGACGGAGAGTGCACAAGTGGTGTAGCGGGGAAGGACAGGTTGGTGATGACATATTTGTTTGTGTGGGTGCATGTGGACGTAAGTACTTAGTCACTCTCAAGCGGATTGTAACAGCTTGCAGCCAGGATTTTTGCAGTGAGAGTCCACGTTCAAATTTACATTTAAAAATCTCAACCTGAACTTGCATCTATCTGGTCTCTATACCGATTTCATTTCTGCGGCCCAAGGGGACGTCTATGTAGCCGCCCGTCGCTTCGTTTACGGAAATACTATTTCCCCACTGGTATATAGATATTTTCCTTTTTCTTCCTCCACCTCGTCCATTCTTCATCAACATAAATAAATATGTCTACATCATGGACAAAGCACATCTATTATTATAACTTTGTGTAATGGCCGCACTATACAAGATTAACTACACCAATGCATCGTCGTCAAGGACTAGCACTTCCTTCGTATTCGAATTCCCGTCGATTTTCCATGGTTTGGCCACAGAATATCGCTTCTATCCCTCGTGAAGGACGAGGACGTAGAGAATGTTGGCTATGCCGAGATCAGAGGTCGTACGCCAGAGAAGTTGGAAGAAGTTGGAGAGGATTCTTGGGAATTGGTTCTATTCACCGGTCCACCGCCCGCATTGAGGTGCAGTCTGTGGGCACCACTAATTGATAAACGAGACATCCATGTCCTTGAGTGGATTACAGATGAAGTCAGGGATGGGAAATGGAACGGAAGAGACGTCATTCTCAAAGTCGCCGTCAGTCCTATTGTAGATGAAAACTTCAGTGACCGCACAATCGGAAGCCTATCGATAACCCAAGATTTAGATCACACACCGAAAATTTTGGGGCATCTCGTGCAGGAAGGTGTTGTGGTTGGCTATGTTTTGGAAATGATCAAGGGTCGCTCTGCACGCTTAACGGTCGAAGATTTCGAAAGCGCGGGGAAGGTATTACGCAAATGTGCCTCCACACCAAGACATCGACATGATGCTTGTCCAAGACTTGATTAACTTGGAATTATGTGCCACAAGCCCATGCTATGAAGTGATAGAGAAGCCTCTTTGAAGGTGGATAGATGGTCAGCGGATTAACTGGGAAGGGATCGCCTTCGATGATACGGCAGTCCGCGGCCCCCCAAACCAAACCCATCAATATCTGTCGTTCATATACGACCAGAAAGAACAAACCCCCCTATTCCGCCACCCATTCCATACCTCGAGGGTGCATATAAACCTTGGGATACTCGTGAAGTATCAGCACTAACCACAGTATATGGCCACCTGGACAGGCCGCCGGCTGTTCCGTATAGAAATATCTCTCTCAAGTACCTTTTGCTCCCTTTGCTTCCCGTCGACGAAGGTGAATTGCCGCGCAGGCGTTGTCGTCGTTCTAGTTGGGGCGTGGGATTAATGGCTTATGTGGAGAGCAGTGACGAAGACAGCGCTAAGAAAATTAGGAGGATGACAGCTGAACTTGGAAGGAGATTACGAAAAGAATGAATGCCCACTGAACAGGCCTCAGGCTAGGCTTCCTCTGTACGTGTTTATGCTTCATCGACAAGCCGTCCGGACACTTCGCGGGCGTTCAGTTTGTCTTTAAAGAGCATTCACTTTAAAACAACTGATACAAAGAAAGTATTATATTAATCATAAACGGAGTATAAATCTCGAGATATATATGTATACCAGGAGATGTATCCAATTTATCCTTCACCTCCTGATAGAGACGAATCTTTGGTAAATCCAACCAAAGGATAAAACGGGGCCTGAAACTGCTTCGGCCACGATCCATGCATTTCCATAAATTTCATCCTGAGCGTTTGCGGACTGGCTACAATACACATACGAGATTGAAGGAAATCATAAATATCTCGCATAGCCCCATGTCCATTCTTGGGAACATCTGCAAAGAAAGGTATACTCTCTTCCAACATCTCGGTGCGTAAATCAGACCATTGATCCCCCGAATCCTCATCCGGACAAAGGTCTCGAATATACTGATCTGCATAGACCGCGTTCCATAAAGGAAAGACACAAGATCCCTCCCAATTGACAAGCCCGATGACGCGAGATGGATCACCATCTGCGACAAGAATATCCTCGAAGTTCGGATTATGTATGGAGAATGGCGATTCATCCGCATAATCGACCTTCTCGAGTGCCTCGAGGAATAATCTGTAAAACGTCTGGTAAAACTCCACTGAGATGGGCACACCGTCTTCATCCCCGTTTAAATGCTGGTGAGAAGCCCGTGCAAGCTTCCAACGTTCTGTCTGATTCTGTACGAAATCATATTCAATGTGTGCGAAGTCCCGGAGCATATCAAGCGAGGAACTCCATGGTCCTCTATTCGATTCGCCAGCGTCCCATGGGAGTAAAGGAGGTAGTAATTGTGAGACATATTCAGTCTCAAAGAACGGATCTTCTAGCAGGCTTCCGATCTTGTCGAATGATAACTGCATTAGTTGCATTTCGTAGTTGATTAGTTGGGCGAAGACCCGTTCCTGTGCGTTCTCTGAGAAATGTGGCGAGAATTGTCGGATTGGCAATCCAAAGATCTAAAGAGCGATGTAAGGTCGCGAATGCGAATTTAGGAAAGAGAATTACCCGTTCGTGAAATATGTAAGGGATACCCACGGAGTTGCTCGTGCTCCAATTTGCTCCGTACACGCGTGGCACCGGGATCGTTGTCTTTTCCTGAAGCATCTTCAATATAGTTACCTGCAATAAAACATCATTTACATCAGTTATCACTGGAAAGCTTGAAATGGGATATACCTCTGTCGCTGTCATATGTCGTAGAGTCTCTTCGTCAAACTCCTCTCCAATGCTGCAACGGACCTTGACTATCACTTCCGATCCATTTTGCAAGGTAAAGCTATAAATCTATCCCTATAAATTAACTCAAATAATGTATCTAGGACGTTGTATTACCTGCGTGCAGCCATCTAAAGAGGACATAGGTGGTATACGTAAGCTGAGGCATTTCCGCGATAACAAACCTACTTTCATAAACCTTTACCGCATCCGTAACCTTAATCCCAAAAATCCTAAGAGCCTCGTACTTCAAAGCAGGTATAAAAGCGAGCACCCGGTCTTCTAAAGCCTCCTCATCATGTGACACGTCTTGCCAAAGTAGACCTGGCGACTCGGACGTTACAGGAATCTATGCATTTCGCGATTGCGAGGGAACACACGTTGAACACAAGACTCAATAAGCCAAGAAACACACGTACATGTGGCTCAAGATCTGGATCCATAGCTGTGCCGGCTGCATTGGCGAGAGGGTCGAGAGAAACCAATGGAACACGGCGCTTAAAGTTGGCAGGATACGTCCAGCCAATCATCGCCAGACGCGGGTAAGCTCAACCACTACAGTGATTAAATGTTTTTCGACTGTCTTATTTTATCGTACAACTAATATAATACAATACATACAGATACAGATATAATGAAAATGTTAATCAGAATACATTATCTGAACAATCCGGGGATATTCTTGAGCAGAAGCAAGTAGATCCTCGTATAACCTATCCCGAGAAAACGAACAGCGCTGGATAAGGACTTGGCTAAATCGTCCAAAAATGACATCCCACATCTCCGTTTTCGCATGACTACCATCATCCATGAGTCGGCTGGGGGGGCATCGGACTTTAATCAATCGGATTAACGTATCGTCCTCAATATCGACATGTTTGAATGTTAAATTCGTCAGACGCGGACACGGCCAGTTCCATACTCCATTCTTCTCCTTTGGAAGAAGTACATCCAATGTTCCTTGTCTGATATCAACCTCATGGAATTTGAGCTGTACCAAGTTAACCAGATGCCGCAGCTGAGGAACCACCAAAGCCATCCCCTCCGATGTAAGTCGATTGAGTACGACATCCCAAAGCGATTTGGAGGAATCCCGTAACACCTGGTAATACAACTGAGACGTATAGGGATGACAACCCTCCTGTTGAATCATCCCTGATATCTCAAGCTGCTCCAATTTCGGCATATGCAACGACCGACAAAGGAAGACAGTCTCGACGTTATGGTTCCCAATAATCCCCAGGCGGGCCAATTTCGGAAGGGTATACCTAATATCTGGCCATTCATTATTATGCCATCCTTGGAGGTTATAATCGTAAATAAATAGGTCCTCGAGGTTAGGACATGAGGCCAGAAAATTGATATAGGTCGCAGGACTGCGCAGGTGGGATTCTAAATAGAGGGAGACGAGGTTTTTCAGCCCTTCTGGCGGGATAAGGAGATTACGCAGAAGTTTGATATCATAGAGGGTGAGATACGTCAAGTCGCGTGCTCGGATGCGTCCAAGCCTCGGTGGGTGATATTGTTCTCCATTACTTCCACGGAACCAAAAATGTGGGCAAGCGAGATCGATAAGTTTCGCTCTTGACATATCCACGGCCGTATGACGGGGAAAAAGGATTGCCAATTCCTTAGGGAGTAAGCATCCAATTAGAGTGCGAACCCGGCCGAGCTCTTTCTTCAGCAGGGCTAACGGCCTCGATAGATCCGCTTGAATATCCGTCCCAGATACCTGTCTGACAAAAACATCCAACCTTAACCCTCTAGATAATTTCAAAAATCTCTTGATATCATGCTTGACGTCCACTTTGCTATCCCAGACAATCGTCGTCCATAATAACGGCGTCTTAAACACGACCCTGCGCCATCTTGAACACACCCGACTTAGCGTTGCAAGAGTAATACGAGGATGTACCTTTGGAACAGTGGGATATATCAAGTAATCCGCACGACAAGACCCGGATTGGTTGGGAAAGCAGTTGTCGAAGATGGGGAGACAGCAGATGAAAATCTCCGCTAGGACTTCATCCGGTAATGAAGTCAAGGAGAAGAACACTTTCTTATCCGATTTTCGTGTTGCTAGAGAACAATTGTAGTAAGTACTTAGTGACGGGGTGAAACCATAAAGCCCGGGCGGCAACGCACCATTCTTCCCGTTCTTCCCAGTCCACGGATTAATTGTCTCTCTGACAAGTCGCAAAAGCGAGAATGTCGAGCCATGCCTCCTCTTTATGGCCTTTCGGAGGGACACGTCTGTTATAACCCTCGAAGAACTCATCGTGATGGAGTGGTCGAGGTCTGAGAACTACATCCTGGACTAAGCATAGCATCGCTTCTGAGTTGCCAGAAATAGCGCCCATTTCATATTTTCAGAGACGCGAGGCCCATACTTATTCGTCACACATACGACATATTCGTTCCCGCCCCAAACATGTATATTGGGTACTTATACTTTGAATCACATACTAGACGGAGCCACGTAGAGACACTACATTACACGCAAAGTTACCGTGAATAAAACTAAAAGGAAAAGAGATGCCATGATTAGGAGTCCGAGGAGGGAGGGCATGAAGCTTAGCCACGCCGACTAAGGGGGAAAACTAGACATGGGCGGGATGAAATGAGAGAAGGAGAAGAGAACCACGGCGAGAGCATTTGATTACATTGCACCACAAGGGTAGGCATCCAGGGGAAGGAAGGACACAAAGGCTGCGCGAAAACCATAATAAACAAGAGAGACAAGAAAAGAGATGTTGAACGAGAAACCCCTAAATCCTCAAACCAAAGACTTGAATTTACGAAGCTTGGTATTGCATGTTGGTCTCGCCGTTTTCGGGTCCTGCAAGTGCGCCTTCAGGGACAACGCTAGGGTCTGCCAAGGTATCTCCTGCTTGGTGGAAGTCTATAAAGGATTCATAAATACTTGAAAATAATAACTCGAAAAGGCGAAATACACACCTAAGATTTCTGAGTACATCATGACCTTCCATGTGTCGACCGGTAACTCCGCATCGTTGAAACTCCAGTCGAATACCTCCCCTGCGACAGGTTCATCTGTCGGGTCATGATACGGTGCGACATATGGATCCCCAAGGGCCTCGGTGGCGTTAATTCGCTTGCGAGGGTCGAACACGAGCATTTTCTCAAGAAGATCGAGCGCTAAAACGAGCCATCAATGACGTCAGTGGGGTAATACACTCTGCACGGCGTCATACACACCTTCCGGGTCGGTGCACCGTAGCTTTTGGCTGAATGGGACCCTTTCTCGTTTAGGCAGACTCTGTACAAACCGCAATGTCTGCAGAAAAGAATAAAGCAATTAATAAAGAATGTCCCAAAAAGGAAATAAGCAGGGAAACCGCGCACGTTTTCGCTGCAAATGGTCCCAATGACGTCATCTGGTGGAGTACCGAGCAGCTCGGTAATGATCGAAAACTGGTTCACGTCTTTGTTGCGCATTCGGTCAGTTACACACGTGGAAGCACACAAATACACAATCTACTCACGATCTTTGCCCGGGAACAATGGCTTGCCCTCTAGCATCTCGGCGAATATGCAGCCTGTGCTCCAGATATCGACTGAAGGAATAAATCAATGATATGCCTACAAAGCAAAGTGCGCTGGATATACCTGCTACGTCGTACTTTTGCCAGGTAAGCATGATTTCCGGCGCACGGTAGTATCTTGTCGATACATATCCAGTCATTTGAGGGTCTTGGATTCTTGCTAAGCCAAAATCACAAATCTGGATATTTGCATAAGTGAAACACCGGGTCATTGTCGTGGGAAGCAAGGTACCTTGAGATCGCAGTTCTCGTTGACAAGGATGTTGCTGGGTTTCTGGAAAGAGATAAGAATCATTTGCACGACGTCATTGATCGGATCTAGAACGTACGAGATCACGATGGACGACACCGGCCGAATGGACATATTTTAGACCACGCTATTGGATGGAACATTAGTACTTTGATGCAATAAACTAGTGAAACAACGTACAAGAATCTGGTAGAGGAAATATTGAATGAATTGCTTCTCTAATGGGCGTGATGTGAGGAGTCGGTGCAAGTCCGTTCCTAGCAATTCAGTGACAAAGTAGCTGCAGCCTCAGTTAGCACCAAACTCAGCATATGATCACGCTATTTACATACATGTCTTCAAGTGGAGAGATGAACACGTCGCTAAGACTGATGATCTGTATATCGCGATCAGGGTTGTGGGCTCAATTGGGATCGGAAAGTGGACGTACGTTCTCATGCTGAATGTGCTTGAGCAGCTTAAGCTCACGATATGTGCGCTTGCTCAGCACTGGCGTCGAGAACGGCTTCATGATCTTCTTTATCGCCACTGATGCGCCTGTGAGCTGGTCTTTTGCAGAGCTAAAGAGAGGAAGAGACAAAGTCAGCAGGGTCGAGACAAGGACTGCAGGCCAGATGCGCACCAAACGAGACCGAAAGCACCTATATCAAGTAAATGAGCAACGTATCTATCTCTATGAGCGTATCACACACCCATTCCAACCGGCTGTAGATCGACATAACGTGTTGTAACCTGTGAAAATGGCGGGCGTGTGAGGGCGCTCTCCCGAAGAAACAGCTAGAACATGACGGACCTCGAAGGATGTACCAAAGATGCTAAGCTTGACGAAAGACATGATAGACTGTATATCTTTAAAAGACTTCTAAACCGCTCTGGGAGAAGAAAACACAATCAGACGACGATGGGTGGCCCAACAAGTCAGCACATACAAAGGGGAACTACAAAACCCAATCGACTATGTCAGCTGGTCGTGCTTCACAACATATAACATCAGGAATACACACCTAGAATTAAGAGTAAAGGTCGTCGTCGATGGCAGGTAAGAGAGGTTTGGAGGTCGCGTCGTACTTAAGGGAGTCGTGGTATGGCAGAGATCGATATGTGCTTGCTGACATAAGCGAGATTACTGGCGGTAATTGCTGGGCTTACATTTTTCCCGCCGCTCCACAACACTCGGGTACCTGTCCCTTTTCATCTCGGTGAGGTCATTGATCGCAACGAGGCTTTCACAACTTCACAGCTATATAAACTTCGCAAGGACTAGGAAAGGTGTAAGTGATTTTAGAGGCTGAAGAACTGTGCAGATCAAATTTATTCCGCGCCAGGATGAATTTTCATCTGCTTCACAATATAAACGCCGAGCAATTCTGCACAGCTTTATTACGACTACGCCGGGCTCGAGTCTAAGCCGCTTGCAAAGCTAACGCAATGTTTAGCACTCATTGTTAGGAATTTTATGACGCGCTTGGTAAATTTTCCTCGCCTTTTCCAAGATTTCTATCCCCGAGGTCAGTTCATCCGGATTATATCCGTTTGCTGTCTGATTACTTCCTCAGTGAAGAATCGCAGCTGTGGTTAAGGACAGGGTATACGGTGCGTATACTAATGCCTTTTACTGATTCAAAACTATGCCTATAGAATATTGCTGGCAATAAAACCCTTGTATTTATCACATCCACAAAATTCTGGACTCGGAACGTGGAGGATATGTCTCGGTATGTACTGCTTTCTTCTTAGAACTTAACCCTGTGTTTCTTACTTTAGATATATTCTTTCAAACAAGTAGAGCAATTAGACATCGTTCCTCCGGGGAATTTAGTCTCTACACACTGGTCAATCTGAGGCGCACTGGCATAACTTATCGCCCTACGAGACGACATTATCTCGCCCACAGTTGGCACCTACCTTCTTAGACTATCTGCCGCTGTGGTCTTCTTCTGCCGTCAGACGACGGCTTGCCGTTAATCCGACGCGGCAGCTTGTCATGACTTGTCTATTCCGGACTCACCGCCGCAGGCTTTTTTTATTCGCGGAATTCTGGGGCACCCGTATTGACGCTCTTGGGACTTGTGGCGACCACCCTGTAATGGGTATTTTGCAATAGGAGCGCTCTCCTGATAAGACTTCAAGCTCTTCAGACTTCTTCAATACAACTTTAACGCTACTAGCGGCCCCAGCATCATTCAACAAGGCAACTGAGAATTCAAATAGACTCGGAATTGTTGAGTACACTACCATCACGGGAATACGTTATCAAGAGTCATTACACCTCAAAAAACTTCTAGAATCCAGTCGCGGCTTCTGCTCAGGATCATGAATCAGTCTCTAGGGCCAGATCCGTCCGCATGCGGCATCAGAATAACGTATCTTTCCCGCCATGTGATTTGATTCCCACCAACTTTCTCCAGAACCTTCGCACAAGTTACCATTCATTTTTCAGAGAGCCCTCAGTACTGTTAGGATCGGGCTTTGAACGAAAGGTCATTCTCTGGCGCCGCCTCGATTATGACGTCGATTCCGCGTGGCATCCGGAGTGCAGTCGTTATACTGAGCGAGGCTTTTTTCTTTCTAGTTCAAAGCAGGAGGTCTCCAAGTACCCTATACTAACTAATAGGTTTTCCAGTCGCTTTACATTCTTTTTACCAAAAACCCCCAACGGAGATATCGAACTTGATGAGAGTAGTACATATTGCAAGTGATGTAGTGTATAATTTTCATCCGTCTAACCCACGACGAGGAAAGATAAACAAACAGGTACCTCATTAATCAAAAATTAGATCTCAAACTGACGATCAACCCTAGAGTACTTCTTGAATATTTGAGTGCATTTAGGGTCGACGCGGGTGGTCCGAGGACTGCAGTGATAAATATCATGTCTTCAGTTGAACCGACGACGTGGAATGGCTAAGTCACATCTCGATATAATAGCTGATATCTCCTTTTTAAATGGTGCGTATGGACACTATAGTCTAACGTCTGTTTGCGGCGTTTGTCGGGTAGTATAAGCATAAACTTGAATGTGACAATGTGCATATACGAAGTTTGAAGGTAATATGACAGATGGTTTTAAAGCCAGATATGGGACAAGCCTTTCTTCAAGAACGCAAGATTACCAATTATCATCGGAGTATTTTCGTCCATTGGCACCGGAGGTTCTACTTGGAGACAAATTAAGCTGCAACGGGACAGGGTGTCTCTCTGCGTTTTAAATCCGTTGTCTCTCCTCCAATCGCAGGCAATGATTCAGTATAATGACTAAAATAATACAAGGGATCAAGCCCATAAATAAGCGTGTTACTCTTAGAATTGCTACAACGGAGTACCGTTGTCATAGAATATTTCCAGCAATTTCAGAGCCCAGGGACTTTTTCAATGTTCGCTATTTGGATTCGTACTAAGAAAGGAGACAAGAAAATAATATCAAAAATGAAAATAAGCTACCTATCAATAGCTGTGCGCGTTAGTGCATGTCTCTAAAGGAACAATGGCTAGGACAAGCGCTCGGGATGGAAAGACTGTGCCGAAGCCTCAGGTTGGAAAAATAGGAAGTTGGATATAGATGGCAGTTAATTTTGTTTGTTAAAGATGGATATTTTATTTTTAAATATTACTCTTATCTATATAAAGTAGTAGGTAGAAGGGAGAGACTGGACATCCCCAATCAGTGACGCTGGAGACTCGGATCGATCATTCTGGCTGCTTCCGACAACTTCCAGCCTGCTCTGAACCACCATGCGTTCTCCTGCCACCACCTCTCATACCTCAATAACCGCTAATGTGCGCGAAAAAACAAAGAGAAGGAGGGATTCCTCTATAATTTTACGGTTTTTAAGACACGGGGTAAAGATAAATTTCCCATGGGCACGTCGTGCAAAAAGTAGTACTAGTATATCTGGTATGTAGTGGCGATTACTCTTGTGGAGTATACCTTTATCTCAGATTTATGCTGTGTTCAAAGTTAGAACAGAGCACAAACTTCACAACTTGAACTCGTTGCCAGACGAGGTCCTGCAAGAGGTTTTCCTCCATTGCTTGCCACTATTCGAGAGATGCTTTCCGGACCCTTCAGAAACAGGCTTCGACTTTCCTAATGAATACCCTGAATTGTTAGGACCACATCCGCGCATCATAAACTCACTGCTTGGTCGCGTCTGCCGTCGATGGGCACACGTGGTGGTCAACACACCTTTATTGTGGACCACAATTGTCTTGGATACGGAAATGGATAACATAGAATATATTCAGAAATGCCTTACCTTGTCCCGACGAAAAAGACTCGACATATTCATTCGACCATGGTCTCGTGAAAACCGGAGAGATATGACTTCGGTGTTCACATTCATGTCAGGGCATTTCGATCGTACTCGGATTTTGCAGGCCTATACGGATCCTAAAGAGTTGGAGGCTCTCTTTTCAAACGGATCTATAATCCGTATGCCTAAAGCCAAACTTATTGAAGTCAATTGTCCTCGGGACTCAGTCCTAACGAGAAACGGTACGGAACTCCCTCCCTCCATAGGGACCATCGAAGCCGATAATTTGGTATATCTGCACGCTTTTCATCCTATAGTATTACAGAGATTCATCTTCTCTTCTGGTAAATTCTACTCACTCAAATTCTTATTCTTGGATACAACCCTGCGTCGCCCCTCTGAATCTCTTAGATTCATAGGATCCTGTCCAAACCTCGAGGATCTCACCATATACGAATTTGGAGGATCTGGTACTTGGCTTGCGCAAAGTCCACGCTTGCCTTACATCAGATATACTCTTCCAAACTTGGCTGCTTTTAAACTCCACGGCGATTATTCTGAGGAAACGGTTTTTTTCCTCAGGTCACTTCACATGCCTTCCCTGCGATATTTAGATTTGGGTACACCCGGGGAAGCAATCGAACCTTCAAGATATACCAATCAGGTCTATTACTATTTATTACAAGAATATTCCAAATCCATACATGGCCTACCTATCGACAACGTTACGTCAGCGGGGATGAGCTCGATCACCCGTCATTTTGTACGCTTGGAAAACCTTCGCATGCTGATATTCCGCAAGGTACACATATACCAAGGCTTTTTGGAACACCTCATTCCCGACATAAAAAATCCTGGACGACCTGGGCCATGCCCATATTTGGGTGCTATCTATTGCATACAGGTCGACCTTGCGGATCAAACATTCACAAAGTTGATTAAAACCCGCTGTCTTAGTGATAAGGAGTACGCACAGGAAATTGAAGGCCAATCCGGCCCGCACAAACTGATCACCTATTACACGAATCCTCGTGCGCGTCTACTAAGAATTGTGTTCATAAAGTGCGCATTCTTAGAGGATGGGTTATTCCAGGATATGCTGGACCTCAGTCAAGAATATTCGCGGATTATAGAGTTTAAATATGAAGAAATTGAAGATGTCGATGAATAACTGGCTTGGCTCCCTTTTTCTTAGAACGGTGGCAGCCTCAATGAAGAGTTTGTAGATAATTATTTTTATACATAGTCTATAGTAATTAACTTCGTTTTATCTCACAAGATGCGTCTATTCCACAAGTAGGTCCCGATGTTAGTATTCTACTAGTAGATCCAGTGCCCCTCCTCAGGCTATTTGAAGTTGTACACGGGATAATGTGCTCTAATAGTCAACTTTCAGGCCTAATAATTCCTGGTATAAAGCATCGTCCAAGATACAACAGTGACTGATTGCTATTGAATGTAAGGTTCCCTTTGTGATCTGGTCCTCATACTGTGGACTATTAACATATTCAAGGAATCCCAGTGAGGGCTGACAGGCTGACATCGCAACCGAATGAGCTCAGGAAGTGCTGTCCCTTGGATATCTACATAGGACAGGTGGAGTTCTTGTAGAGGAGGCAATTCCATTTTACGTTTGCGATTCCAATCAGTAAATATTGTGAGAAAATACGGAGGAAGATCAATTTCAGCGAGGTGAAGAACGAGAAGTTTTCCAGCCCCGCGATTAAAGGCTCCATTATATTGACCCCTGTCGCAAATTGGCTTGGTGTTAACTTCAAGTATTCCAAGGATTTACAACCGTCCCGGAGTATCGCATAATCTAGGACAATTACCACCGTATTACTGAGGCCGGCTTCGATTCAGAGTCTAGAAAATTCGCTTTCTTTTGTGTTGCATATGAAATGACTTGATTCTTAGGCAGTGGAGTGATCGAACGAAAAAGTACAATTCGACATTATAGTCATAAAGAATCTTCAACTTCTCCAACTTTCCCAATGTATGTCGCCTCTTAGCGTCTACGCCTGAGTAGGCTGCGGCCCATCTACCTAAACACCGTTCGAGATGTGAATAGAGCGAAGATTAGAGCTGGACGTGATAATTGAAGACAGGTGGAAGTAACAAGATCCGTGGCCTCACTGGATATTCGCAGATATTGGAGTGATTCATATGGCTTGAGTGATAGAAACGCCTGAACCAAGTCCGCTTTATCGATTGACAAATCTACCAACTGCGGCACATCAATCTTTCCTTGGAAGAGGTTTGCCCAATTCATTTTATAAGGACGATATTCACGAAATACTTTAAGTGCTGGTATCTTCCATGTATGTCCCTCAGGAAGGATAGGTTTGGTTCCAACGGGCAGTGACAGTGCAAGAGCCAAAAGAATACGAATACGTTCCAGATCCCCGCCAAGTATGGTCCACAAGTCAAAAAGTACGTCAGTCGAAGTTAATAAAAAATCAATTAATTCTTCTTTCGAACGTTTTAATTGCCTCTCTACTCCAGACAAGTCCCTTTCCGAGTCAAAATATAACCGGGACCACAAGGTGGATTCCCGCATCACCATGTCTGTCCAAAGATGGCACACTAACAATAAGGTATGAAAGATCTCCCAGAAAGAAATTCTGTGGCAGCCATTATAACGTTAGGACAACGCATCCCGGAATTTTGTACTAGAGGATTGTCGAGAATTTGGGGCAATAATTGCAAAAATATGTTAATCAGTATATCGTCCGGTAATCGATCTGTCAGAGCTAGTTCTGAGAATCGGATTTTAGAGCGTGGCATTTCTGCGGGGCGCACTCACCTAAATCATGAATAGAAATGATTGTCCGTTGGCGACTCGGACCGCGCGAAATAGATATATTTCGACATTTAATTACTTTAATAACTCAAATTATTAATTGTGGTTATAGTTTAAGTGGCTATAGTGGTGACGTTTGAATAGAAAGGAAAAGACGACAATGCCAAAACAAGTGACGTGACGACTGTGACACATTACCCGAGATGCCCGACTCGGCCCGAGCCAATGATCTTTGACTTGTTCTTGACCCTGAGTAGGGCATTCTCCATCGTGGTGAATGGTGAACCGGTGAGTGGCGAAATATCTGACTCTTTTCTGTTAGGACAATCTTTTTATCAAAATCTGTCTGAAATACTTATCGAGGTGAAAGCCAGGTGCTCTTTCAGGTCGGGAACTCATTGTCTCTCGAAAATACGTGTACAAATAACATCACAATTAGAACCTAATGGCATATTTGAACGCATACTATTAGGATGATCCGAGCTGCTCTATCATTAACTATTCGAATTGTCATGGAGCTCACTGTTACTGCCAGCGGTTCCATAGCCAGGGTGCTTTCCCAACGCGGGGATGCTCCTAAATGGAGGGTAATGTGCGGTTTCCACTTCCTGATCTGTTAGAAAATGCTCAGAATTTTAGCGTTAATAGAGATAGCCGGTATGAAGGCTCGCCGGATTTTGATATCATAACACAGCGGTTGATGTACTTGCCGGAAATCACCATTTAGGGGGGTTTTCTCTCTTGGCAACTTTATATCTACACGTCTCCTCGGGCTCTATCAAGTTTTCATTGTGAAGACGGAGGATTTTGTGAATTCTTTCAAAGTTCAAGTTGTCAATCGTGATGTTCACAGTTCGACCACTTCAAGCCCTTCCGTGGCAGTGACTATGTAGCAGTAGGCCGATGCGGGATTCGTACGCAGCCTGGTAACGATCAGTAACAAGTAAGTAAGTATTCGACTAAAACCTTGACATCAACTCGACATGCGCTTGCATTTCAGATCCGAACAGAAATTTAGGCACCCTGTTAAGCCAACCGATGTAAAGCTCCAAAGGGAGCAAGACTGCCGGGCTAATCTAACACGGCCTGATACCTTCCTCCGCAATGAGTCAAACATGTAGTCCAATAGGAACAGCTCAGGATGAATTTTTTGCTCAGCCATTGCATTATGATTTGTTAATATAGTCGTTACCGCCCACTTAATTCGGGAAAGTCCTTCTTTGACGAATAATCTGGCAGTACTACATATCCTCCGAACATCTCGTTTCAACGTCCCTAAGCCCTTATTACCGGGTCATTGATATTCAAAAGCCTCGATACTACCCTCACGGAGTTTAGATTCCCCACCT
Source organism: Sphaerobolus stellatus SS14 (assembly GCA_000827215.1). Classification (NCBI taxonomy): domain Eukaryota; kingdom Fungi; phylum Basidiomycota; class Agaricomycetes; order Geastrales; family Sphaerobolaceae; genus Sphaerobolus; species Sphaerobolus stellatus. The sequence goes on from KN837080.1 coordinate 374,159, forward strand.
TTATCATTTTCAAGACATCACGATGTGCCTTACGTATAAAAGACTGGGACCTACAGCTAACTTCGTTCTAATTTCCTCTTTACCATCTCTTTTAATCTATAATTCATCAGCCAGGCTTCCATTGATATGGAGCGTCTTTTACCATCATTTTTCGCTACGAAGTCGAGACCGTCGGCGCATCCCTCCAAGTTTACGACTCACAAAAGCTCGTCGAAATCCAAGTCGTCAAAACTGGCAGATACTCTTTCAGCTCAAACCCTCCTAGAAATTGAAAGGCGCATGGAAACCAAAACCACGACGGTGAAACCTAGGCGGCAAACAAATTCACCACACTTTTCTGCCGGACATGGACGATGGGACAATAAGCAGGAGCGTCAAGCAGGAAACGCTAGAATGCCTGTGCTGCGGTTTCCGGGCTTCTCGTCATTTTCCAGATTTTATACGTCTCTTTCTGGTTAAGGTAAGGGCCTAAGATTCAAGGGCAATGAGGCAGTTCTGAAGGAAATTCTGTAGGAAAGACGATTCGTAATATAAGCGCTGGCACTGGCTTCAGGAAAACTTTACTGGTAGGACTAGACATTGCGAACAACGGGATTATACCATTTAATTGCATCTTATTGTAGAAAGTTGTCTAATATATTTACTGCGCCTTTAAACTCGCGTACGAAGTAGCCGTACATTATGTTACAACTTCTATATTTGAAAGAAGGAGCACGCTTGAATGATAATGAATAGCGATGAGCTTCAACTCCGATTTGAATATCGGATTTTTGTTCCTTCTATTCAATCGAGTACTTTTCTGGGTGAAGCCGCAAACATCTAGGTCCATTTCAATTGAACTGGGTATAGTACTTCCATAACAGGGGATTTCCAGAAACAATATTGGGGAGTGCAGTATATCCAGTGAAATCGGACACGTTTGTGGATAGCTACGCAAAACTTGAAAATTAGATAGAGGACAAATAGCAAAATGACCGTATAGTAATTACAGCTATTTATTAAGATTCAAGACACCGGAGGCTAATTTCAACATTCCACCCAGATGCCAGCACTGCGTGACACATGGCTGGGGAGAGACGACATGAGACTTGGAGCTTGGGTCTGAGCCTGGCCCATAGTCGGAGGGTTCCTAGGCGTCTGTGGGGTATTAACCTGGTCCTGGAAAGCTGTGGAGTGTCTGGGAACCACATAAGTCACAGGTGGAGACATCACGGGCATTTGCGCAAATGGAGGTTGGGGGTTGAATGGTGGGCATCGTGGACGTAGCAGGGGGCGATGCACGCGATGTCACTGCAATGTGACCGAACGCACGCACCAGATCACGTGAGTCCTTGAACGTCTGAAATCTAGAAGCTGGCTCCAAACGGACGATTTCTGACAGGGCCAAGCCAGCCTCACACAAGGAAATCCAGCGGATTCGATCGGCGGGAAAATCAGACCGTAAGTCGATGGAAATCAGACAGATTTATTCTACTACATTTCTACAACGATACTTTGGAAATCATTCGCCCTGCGTTTGGTCGTGTATAGTCAGAAGACGAAGGAAAAACATCGGTACATAACCCATATTAGGTCCGGGCCGTCGACCCTTCGGCGAGCATATAAAGCCCTTGCTCTCCGTTACTAGAGCAAAGAATGGCTAAGCCGCTTTTTTGATCATATTGAAAATTTACGGATTTTTATGCCATTACTTTTGACTATAATCGCAAAGCAAACCGCCTTTCGTGGAAATGAATAATGCCATAGTAATCGAACGGGCGCCTGTGCTCGGACCGCGCCGCGCGCAGATGAACAGATCGAGAAATCATTGACTAGTACTGGACAGTAATCCGAAATCGTGAGTGCATGCCAAATACGAGCATATAAAGTTGTTGAATCTGACGTTCCGATTGTCAGCTCTTAATTCACGATCTCTGTAATGGCTTCCCAACAACCCTTGCGTGTGCGTTTTCTCTGTCGTGCCAGAAAAATTTGAGGTCGTCTGAATGTTTCTGAGAACAGCGTGTGCTCGTAACCGGAGGGGCAGGCTACATCGGTATGTTATCCTTTCTGCAGGGCACAAAGTCCCTGGGCATTGATCTAACTGCTTTGACAGGTTCCCACATCGTGCTTACACTCCTTCTCACACGAGAGTTTAAGGTCATCTGCATTGACAATAACCATAACTCGCATGCAGGCGCATTATCGCGCGTTTCCAAGATTGCAGTCGATGCTTTACCAGCTGATGCATCCGAGCAAGACAAGGATAGTGCACTGGTTGATTCGCATTTAGGAGATTTGACGAAGGCGGACGATGTTACCAAGGTGTTCGAGCACTACGGTAAGGGTGGAATTTGGGGTGTGATTCATGTTGCAGTACGTATTAGTTTTGCATTCCGTCAGTCTGAAGCTAATGTGTTATGCCTATAGGCCTACAAAGCCGTCGGAGAATCTGGCGAGATTCCCTTGGTGTACTACCAGAACAATGTCTCTGCCACCGTCCAGCTGCTGCAGATCATGGAGCAATTCGACTGCACACGATTCGTCTACTCTTCCTCTGCAACCGTTTATGGTATCCCGCCACATATTCCCATTCCAGAGACGAGTCCATTGCAGGCAGTGAGCTGCTACGGTAGGACGAAGATCATGTGTGAGCAGATCCTGAAAGACCTGTGTCATTGTAAGTACACCATGCCCTTACAAATATTGTTGTATAACCTATTATTTAGCACAACCTGACCGATGGAGGGCGATCTCGTTGCGATACTTCAAGTATGTCCAAGCAGTTCACGCTAAATGACCACCATCACGTTAACGTATTCGCCCAGTCCTGCAGGTGCCCATCCATCTGGCCTCATCGGCGAAGATCCTCGCGGTCGTCCAGGCAATCTTCTTCCTCTTCTTTCTCAGATGGCTATTGGCCGTGTCAAAGACGCGGTCCTCAAGGTCTTCGGCAACGACTACCCCACCCCGGATGGTACTTGTGTCCGGGACTATCTTCACGTGATGGATCTCGCCGCAGGCCATCTGCTCGCCCTTGATGCTCTTGAGCCTGGTTCAATCGACAAGGCCTCATGGGCTTCCATCTCTGCCCTCGACGCTGCTCCGGCGTTGAAGACCCCGGCTGCTGCTGAGCGACATGACGTCTTTGCCGAGTTGGGACCTAAAGATGGAAAGTTTAGGGCATTCAACTTGGGTAAAGGACATGGACAAAGCGTCTTTGATATCGTCAAAGCAATGAAAAAGGCCTCTGGCAAGCATTTCGAGACAGAGGTTGTGGGAAGGAGGTACGTTATATCATCTCTCTCATGCCACTCATATCATGATATAATTTGGATAATTTAGACTTGGAGATGTCCCTGACCTCACTGCAGATCCTGCATTGGCAGAGAAGGAACTCGGATTCAGCGCACCACAAGAGTTGGATGTGATGTGCCGTGATCTTTGGAACTGGCAATCGAACAACCCGGAAGGCTATGACACAAAATAATCTAATACTTAGAACGGAGGATATCTCCTTGCTCCGATATATTCTTACTTACATAGATACCTTACTTCTTTTGGTTACTTATTCTTCTTTCTAAAAATTATTTGGGGAATATGATACATAATACCACACTAACGCCCTGATGCGCCCACTGTGCTGTGTGGCGCTTTCATTTTCGTCCGTTTGAGCTCATGCGACTATACAGCTCTCAAAGGAGGACCCCCGAATATCCCTATGGAGGCCGGTTCCAGCTGGGGAAAAATTTTCCGGACCGCCCTCGCCCCCAAAAGGAAATAACGTCCGGATGAGAACCAGGCCTCGTCGAAATCCATAGAATTTGTCCGGATTTTGACCCCGGCCTATTAATAAAATAAAATAAAAT
>KN837080.1:378571-425529 GCA_000827215.1 Sphaerobolus stellatus SS14
TACCAGGCTTATCTAGAGCTAATTACGTGGACTAGGATTTAAAACTACCATAGTTACGCCCTTTTAGTCACTCTCTTCCTCATCAGCCCCCTTCCCCTTCTTGCGGCTTCCTAACTTGACCAAGCCAGCCTGAAGCTTATTTCTACCGGAATTAAAATCTCTCCAAGTCGCCCAAAGCTCACCGGTTATCTGTATGCTCGTGTCTGTCTTGGTGAATCCGGTTTCAATTGGCAGCCGATAAAGAAATTGTGACGCAACCAAATGAGCATAGGCGCTGCAGTATAATGCTGACATTTCCCTTATGATATTCGTAAATTGCCCGCCATGCATTTGTTCAAAGAGCTGTACTTGGATAAATGAGATGCGACCAATGCTTGGACACGATGCTGTCCAACTATGTCTAGCAGTCTTCCCACCACATTTTGTGAATATTTGAAGCACTGAAGATTGTGTTAAATCCCTTAGTAGTCTGATTATCAATGACACTTCACCTTTTCCGATCATGAGTCGTTCATTCCAGATTACAATGCCGTAATCTTCGTGTGTTAGGGGAAAGGTTGCTGACATATTCACAGTTGTCAAATCTGCACAACGGGGAGCCTTAACCTCTGCCCAAATTTTATTCCAACGCTTTAAAACCTGAATTATTTTTTAAAATGATTCAGGAACTACCAAAAGCCTTGGGAGCTCACCTTTCCAGCCGCAATACTGGCAACAGCTTCTGCATTGTATATAAATGGAAGCAGACTTGAAGCGAGCTATTATAAGCTGCTATTCCATAGGTAAAGAAAAAATAATCTACTGTAAACATCGAACACACGACCTTGTGAAGTACAGCTAGATCGGCACGCTGCAACCTCTTCGCTAAGTCACCTTCGGTCCGGATTTGGGACCGGCCTTCCTACAAGGCGAGAAATTTGTCCGGATTTTGATCCCGGCCTGAAGCGTATTAGGGCTTGTTTTTGTCCGGAAAAACCCCGGCCTCAACCTCTCAAATCCAAAAATTTGTCCGGACTTGGAACCGGCCTCCATAGGGATATTCGGGGGTCCTCTCAAAGGACTATGTACCTGTTGACAGCTAGCGTTCACAATCGTGCGATTGGAAACTCTAGGACATCTGAGACATTCTGGCTTCTACTATCCTGACAGGTAAAGAGTATGCCCTTGCAAATATCTTTTAATCACCAATATTAATGTGAAAGTATTTGTATCGTATGTCAACCTTTCAAACCTCGACTGAACATAGAAGTGAGTCTTAGCCGATCATCCTTGCTATATTTCGCTTAGTAGTCTTTTTATTTGAATAAGCACATCTGGGACAAAATATCCTTGATCAACCGATCATAGGTGGAGCAAAACGAATCCGTGAGCCGAAAGTGGGAAGTTAAGCCGCTATACAGCATCTTATTTCCCCATGGTTGATCCGTCGATTCTTAGCTGTGAAAGTCCAGTCTCTGTATGTACATCCCAAGTTCCACGCCACTGAAATACTAATATTTCTCGTACTTCGTGTACTTCCACAACTTCGAAGAAGGATTTTGACGGCGCCAAGAATGTCTACTCGTTTCGATCTGGAATGCAGTGGGATATCTGATCAGATGTTCTATTTTTAAATCACTTTCGGGTAGTTGAAGCATAATCAGTGAGTGATACTTGCCGCTTTGTTCTCGTGTCATTTCATTCTTCTTTTATATATAGCTGTAGATCACAAGGACACATGTGCTAAATATCTGTAATGAGGACCAACGGAATAAGTACACTAATCTAACCCTTGTGAAATTGCATGCGATATACGGTGGGACTGTCCACCCGGCCCGTGGACTCGGACCGCCAGCATCCATTACTCCAATTCCGCAGGCTTAAATCGACATCGAAAGGTCACTTGACAAGTTCTAACCCACATTAGGGAATATGAAACCAAGAAGCACCACCTAACGGCAGGGCTCGGCAGGATCGTGCCGCCTTGCAAAGAGGTGAGCTTCGAAATTGGATGTCCTTATAATCCGAACGGAAGGTGCTTCTGGCTCTGCGAAGCCCTCCCGTCGTGACCTCCCCACACGCCGCGAGGAAATTCGACTTCTTCAACTATGTCAGATACAAAGCGGGTTTTGAGCAATAAGAAAGCAATCGTATTCTGCTTTTTCGTGGCCTTCGGTGGTTTCCTATTTGGGGTATGTATTCTCTAGTCCCGGTCTTGCCCCCTTTTGCTAATCATTTATGAACCCTTTTGCTTTCATAGTATGATATTGGTGTTATTTCAGTATGTTTGACTTTTACTTGGTTAAATTGGGTTTATTGATTTTACATCCTATTCTCAAGGGATGTCTTATTATGGAGGACTTTAACAACCGCTTCGGTGACATTCTCAATTCTGACGGGACAAGAACGCTTTCCGCAAATCGACAATCAATTATAACTTCTCTTTTATCCGCTGGGTATGAGTGCCAAATATATGTTCTGTCATGATCTCTTTGCTAACTGCCCTACCTTAGAACATTTGTGTAAGTAATAATTCCCACTACTAGTCGGTCGCTGCCAATGTATGAACAATCTTTTAGTGGTGCTCTCGGACAAGCATTCACTTCGGATCGTTTTGGGCGTAAAGGCTCTATCCTCATTTGGTCCATTATTTTCACGATCGGAGTGGCTATCCAGACAGGTACTCTTAACTCAGTGGCACAAATCACTTTTGGGTTCGTCCTCATCTCTTCTTGGCCGTATAATAATACTTATCCTGTACATTTTAGCCGCTTTGTTGCTGGTCTCGGCGTTGGAGCGCTGTCAGCTATAGTTCCTCTTTATAACGGAGAGGCTGCTCCCAAGAAAATCCGTGGCGCCTTGATTGTATTATACCAGCTCCAGATCATTACAGGGTGCGATATCAGTGATAAATCTGCGATATGGTGCTAATGAACTTCTCTTTTAGTATCTTCTTAAGTTATATCATCGATTTGGCCACCCATAACATCAGGAGTACTGCTTCCTGGAAGATTCCGGTAAGCTATTTTCGACTTTGAGCACAGATATCATCTCACCTTATTATTAAGATTGGACTTCAACTTCTATGGGGTCTCATTTTGGTCTTTGGTATTATTTTCTTACCGGAGTCACCGTATGCAGCATCCGTTCTTCCTATTGTATATGCTCAGACTAATGATCACCTTTAATTTAGCCGTCATCTATTGGGTCTCAATCGTGAGGTCGAAGCCCGTGCCGCTCTGTCAGATCTCAATGGTGTTCCCCCGGACGATCCATTGATCCAAGAGCTCATCGAAGAACTTGAACTTGGTATTCGGGAAGAAAACGAAGGCGGAAAAGCCACCTGGTTGGAATGTTTCTCAACTCGCAACATGTTGTGGTGGAGAACCGGTAATGGAATGATGTATGTGTTCTTATTCACCTTGGATACTCAGAGAGACCAACTCGGAATAGGTTACAATTCATTCAGCAGTTGAATGGACAGAACTTCTATTGTCAGTCAATACTCCATTTTTATCATCGACTGTTCCTGTTTTGTTAACCTGTTGGCATTAGACTATTATGGTGATACATTCTTCAAGAGTGCTGGAACCACGTACGCCCTATATTCTAATATATGTTTTATCGCAGCTAATCTTTTTGTCATCAGACTGTCTCCTTATGTTATTCAAACTATCCTTGGAGGCGTCTCACTCGTAGGAACCGTCCCCGTAAGTCATATAGCCTTGGTTGTTTGCGTTGCAATATAGCTGACCTCCATGCAGGCCTTGGTCCTTATCGAGACTCTTGGTCGTCGCCAATCGTTACTGATCGGGTCTGTTTTAGAGGGAGTAAGGAATTCACATTTAAAATTTAGGTGAAATCTGTCTAACGCGACCTAGCTATGCTCCATAATCGCAGGCCTTGTCGGACATTTTACCCTCGCTGCACCTGGCACGCCTCAGAGTCAACTGACAAAAACAAACAAAAGAGGAGGAGACACACTTATCGCGTTCGCTGTTATGCACGTGTTTTCTTTCTCTATGTTCTGGGGACCAACACCCTGGGTATATCTGGGAGAAAGTTTCCCACTCCGTGTCAGGGCAAAGGTAAGCAGTGTATATTATTGATATTTTAGTACTGAACAAATCTCTCCTTAGTCAATTGCATTGGGTAGTGCGACGAGTAAGGCGACTATATTAACTGGAAGGATCCTGGCTAACCTTTGCTTCTAGACTGGCTCTGGAATTTCCTGCTATCTTTCTTCGCACCTAGAATTGCTAACGAGTGAGTATTCAATTCGTTTGGATTTGGTGCGAATTCTGATATCGATCCTCGTAGCATTGGTCCATTGATCCTTCTGATCTTCTTCGGAATGTTAGTATTCGGATTTATCTACGTATATTTGTTTGTCCCCGAGACGAAAGGTCTTACCCTTGAGGAGGTAAGTTTGCCTCGAGCTTCTTTTTCCGTATCCTCACTACTCTCAGGTCGATGAAATGTATCGTGCACGAGTGGCTCCTTGGAAGTCAGCAAACTGGAAGCCCTCCGGAAGGTTACATGTTCATCACGACTCGGACAGAGATGAGAAACAAGTACAAGAGATGGATCATTCTTCCAAAGAATGAAATGGATCTATGGAAGATTGTATACTTACGGCCCACTGGCATTCCATGCATTTGAACTACCACGATGTAAATACTGATTGCGCATGATATAACGAGAGTTAAATGTATTTTCTTTTACTGGTAAATACGGCGTAATCTAATTATAGATACTAGGAACTAGGAAGGAAAGTGTATTTTAAGGACGTGGGAGATATTCCGGCGATTGCCATCTATCCCCGTTTCACTCTTCTACCATGTTGGCCACTGCGAACCAGCGAAATACAACTCCAACGCTGGCAAAAAAACACAAGTCTTCGACCTTCAGAAGAATTAGGCATAGTATTGGTTCTATTTCAAAGAATCTCTGCTCGGGAAAGTCGGCTGTTGCCACCATACCTGCCACGAAAGTTCCGGAACGTATGTCCTTACTTTGCCCTCAGATTCTAAGATATACATATGCTGACTTCTGTCCAGAAGCCACGAGAATTTCTATACATACTCTAACGGACGAAATTTTGACCGCAATATTCCTCAATATTTTCCCCCAACTCCGCTATAATCCTCTAGAATCATTGGACTTCTTACCCACGATCTCGCTCACAACTCTCAAGCATCCATGCTTAATATCGAACGCATTAATGCTGGTATGCAAGCGGTGGGAAACGATCATTACAAAAACTCCCTATTTCTGGTCTACAATTATTATCAACCGCGTTGATGATTGCGGCGAAGACCTTATAAAGAGACAGTTGCAACGTTCGGGTGTCCATCCATTGGATATTTTCGTACGGCATAGTAAACGCTCTTTTACATCCGCAATACCACTCAAGGTCCTACAATTAATACGAGAAAATTTGAAGCGCATCCGGACATTCAGCGGCTGCTACCGCCCTGAAGAGTTTGAAACTCTATTTCCACCCCAGCAGATAACAGAGATGCCATCTCTTCAAATCTTCAATACTATCGCTCCCCTTCCTCCTACTCAGGAATCCTCACAACCTGTTATGGGTTCCATTTTGGCCCCTCAGCTTGTATTCTTGGCGGTTGCGGAAGTTGATCATATATTTCTATTCACGATCCCTGAACCTCAACCTCAAAAACAAGAATACCTCAAATACCTCTGCATTGGCAGTGCATCCGTTTCAACTCCATGCTATACCGTTTTGGCCCTCCTCCGCCGCTGTCCAAACCTGGTTCGTTTCATCTTTCATAACACCATCGCCGCTTTTCACAGGGAAGACTCCTGGGCAACTGTTAAGTATTTGTTGCCAGAACTCGTTGAGCTCTCGGCAGTGGTACACTACACTACGGATGCCAACTTCTTCTTTCAATCCCTAGATTGTCCTAAGTTAAAACGCCTTCGTTGCGCAGAAGCATGGGGACCAGATTTTCTCTCCGAATACACGTCCAGACAAGTTTGTTGGTACTTCCTCATGGAATATTCAGAGACACTTGAAGACATTGTGCTAGATCCGCATCTCTTTGCCTCAGGCATCAATGTCATTGAGCCCTTGGTTAGACGACTGGAAAATCTAACCACGCTGCGCATCATAAGCGTCCCAATAGCCGTGGATTTCTTCGAAATCTTCCTTCCTTGTGAGGATGGGCTATATGACCGTTGGAGCTGTCCAAAGCTCAAGACTCTAATTCTCCTGCGTCTTGACATCGAAAGTGATTCCCTCATCAGGGTTGTAAAACGAAGGTGTACACCTGACGCTGGACTGCTAGAAACGGGACCGGACGAACGACAGGAAGATAAAGACATCAAAGGACGCTTGCAAAGTGTCAGCGTTACAGCATGTTGCTTTCTCACGGACTCAGTGTATGAAGAAATCATTCAACTGGAAAAGTTGTATTCTAAGGTTTTCAAATTTAACCCATCGGAGTACTTGGTAGCTGCTAAGTATTACTTACCAGGTCAAAAATAGCCCGAAATGTTGTAATTATACATATCATCAATACATGCCCTTCGTTCATTTCGTGATTTGACTCAGTCACCCCCTCTGTTCGTTGACGATCTCACTGCTCTGCCAATCTTATGGCTGTTTTCCTAATATCGCGAATATCGTGACCTGGTGAAGAATGTGTTGAGGATGACACAAGTTCAAAGTTATACCAAGACAGTGCTTTCACCGATATCATCTTGACGAATTTCACCTCGCCGGGAGTGTCGCCTTCAGATACACTTGTTCAGAGTACTTGGTTTCAATAATGCGGAAGATTTTTCAACATGGATGAGAGAGCTTCAGCTTGGAAGATTAGGTGTCAAGTCATCAAGTTGGGATTGGCAACCTACGTGAAAGGAGATTCCATCAGGTGAATGCTGGTCGTCCATATTTGCTATGTCTTTCGCCATGGAACTCATTTACGCCACAAAGTGGCCAATTGTTACCCGTTGTGTTGGAGCGGTTGTCCCTGGTGATGCATCTCTTGTCAGTTGCCTTCCGAGCAGTGTTGATTGTTTCGTTCGACACAGGTGACAGCTTTAAAAGGACTATTTCTTCCGTTTGCGATACCCCTTGCCTGCCTATGCAGTATGAGTCTCCGTCCCTTCCTATCCGATTCTTACTACTTGTTTCAACATCTATACAAGTGCCACTCTACCTTATTGACACAGCTTTTAATGAAAAGCGCCTAGTCTTTCGAACCTATATTTGTCCGATTCATTGATAGGAGAAAACCGAACTGGCAGATTTCGCAGTCAAACTGTTGTTCAGCGTATCTGCTTCAATCCCTCTTCCGATATCCCATCTGTTGCACGGTAAAGTTTTTGACAGCCTTGTTGAGGTTCATCAGGAAACTTGTCACAAACCAGCTTTTAGCGCACGTGCTAGGAAGACTATACGGCGATATACACTGTATGTAGTGCTACCTAGTGCCATATACCCTCACTAGCGAATGGTACATTATATACCGCCGCCTATCTCGGCTATCGCTACTTAGTGCTATGTAGATTTTGCACACTTTACTGATGTTATCAGTACGCAGTGATTACGCGGTGGAGACTCCAATTGGAGCTCACCATCCCATCAAAGAAGACGATGCAAGGCTCAAGTGTCTCACGGATCCGGAAGGCTCCCAATAAGAGAGATCAATGAAAGTCTTATAAAGTAGTTCCAGTCAACGTCAAAGACCAGATCGTCGTGTTTAATTTTCTTTCATGTCGGAGTGCCCAGAGCATTGCCAATAATGTCTTTTTTTTTACCTCTTTCCGACGATTTGTTGTTGTCTGCTATTCAAACGAACCGGAATTATTCTGTATGGATAATTCCTTGCCCTGAACCAGCTCATAATTGACCCACAGACCACTGTTTAGTATTTCACAGGTGTGTAGCCAAGTTCTCGCGCAAAGAAAGTCACGGTCTAAGCCAAAACGGAAGCCATTACTTTAGTCATTCTTGTGAGTATAATTATACAGAATCTCTGAACGTCTCTGTTATGTATGTGACCCTTTGCCCCAGTTCTACGATTATGTTACCACCATTTCTGATGAAATCGCCTTGATTTGGACCGCTCCATGGACAATGGCACGTCTGCTATTTTTCCTAACCCGGTATAGTGCATGGATTGACACTATCATGTTAGCGATCGGTAGGAAACCTGCTTATAATTGAGATTTTATTACGAACATTCTTCTAGTACATTTTGCAAGAAAGGGTGACATTTCGGAATTTGCCGTGAGTCTTCCTATCAAATTACTTGTCAAGAAATAATCATTTAATTTTCCACCAGTGTCGCGCACTTTATGAGGCCGCTGGATGTAGGTAAAAAAGAAAATGATTACGATGTCGTTCCTCACATGAGATTTTCAGGGCTCATATTATTTGGAATCTTAATTGCGGAACGTACGTGATCCTGTCGGTCGAGAGCCACCTATACACTATTGATTGCTATATGGACTCTTAGTCATCTTCGTATTTCGAACGTATGCCATTTGGAACCAAAATAAAAGAATGTTATATTGCCTGTTCGCTATTGGTTTTTCCATTGGTGCACCTAGCCTTTATACGACGTATAAAGGCAATACAGCTCTTCCAATAGGTGAGTGACGATATAGACTTTTTAAATTAATTTCTCACCCCAGTTGGGCTGCAGTTACATTCTCAGGTTATCAAGGCTGTTTGATAATTCCAGAAAATTCTTTGAACAAGTTCCTGTTGTATGACTTCTCGGGCGTGGTTCTATTTGAAACCAGTGCGGCTAAATGCATTTTTTGATGAGATGAAGTCATTGACCTACTTATCTGCTACAGTAATAGTCATGTTAACGGTTACACCGGCTTTTAAACAAGGTGAATGATTGACAATATTTCTCTCACTTCGACTCACAGTTTCTAACTGATCTCCGCTATTCAGCGAACCTACGGAAGTCAAATATAGGAAAAACCCTCTACAGAGACGGTAAGGAATATCTTTCTATATTCTTAAGCACAGCTAATGAGTAGAACTTTTATAGGATTGATATACTACCTTTATCTAACTTTTTTTAGCATTGGGAATCTTGCCGCACTTGGTAGTTCTTCCGCCAGTGTGAGACATTATGTGTTGCTCCACTCATTCTATACTAATCAGTACAACGTTAGATGTCAGGCACGACATTCATTTTGTGAGTATATGTAGGTTACTCACTTTATGAACTCTAATATTGACTTCTTAAAGACTTCAACGAGTGATGCACTCCATTTTAACCTCGCGGATTCTGCTCCATATTCGGCGCGCAGGGGCCTTACAGGAGGCTTACAGCGACATCTACGATGAAGAGGACATCGAATCTCTGGAGCAACATTTTTCCACAATATTCTTAGGACCGAGTTCTTCGCAAGGAAATCAAGATTATGAGCCGTAAGATCAACTCTGTCGACCGCTCTCCCCCCATATGGACTTCCCGGATTGTTCTGGACGCTTCTAGTAGCCACAGCATCGCTTCTTAATGTCTCGTTAATTGCACCATGGACACTAATGCATATACAATCAGAATAATGTATTTTATAATAATCATTATACGTACCAGATAACATTACCAAGGACTCTGTGAAGGTGGATGGTAATAATTCTAAGAATGCGGTCACTGGTGACGGGCAGCGCCAAGTAGCTGGTTTAGGTGGGTTGCGTAGATTACGAAATCACAGCGGTGAAGCCTCCACAACGCCATGTCTTCCTCCACGTCTACTGATGCTACTTCTCAAATTTCGATAAATATTAAGGGTATGGATGAGTATTTCTCGGAAATCAGCTTAGTCTTATGGATATTTCAGGCCCTAGCGAGCTCAAGATTCAAATCAGTATAGCTACTGACAAGACCGTCATGGACTTGAAGCGTGCTATCGCAGAGAAATCAGACGTAGAGGCTGATAGACAGCGATTGATCTATAGTGGTATGTTAAATACTCGAACATATCTAACCGATTCTGATCCGTCTTTCTTAAAGGGAAGGTGCTGAAAGTACGTAACTGCGGGCTGAGTTCTGATTGATGAGTTGTAACAAGTGACCTCCATCTAGGATGACGACGTGCTATCTTCTTATAAGATTCAGTCCGGCCACACTGTCCATATGGTCAAGGGTGCTGCTCGTAACAATGCCACTACCTCAACCTCAACGCCACAGCCGTTACCTGCCATGCAAGCTGGCCAGAATCCTTCCGATCCATTGACACTTTTGAACAGCCATATGGGTCACGGTGCAATGGCAGGAATCAATCCTTTTGCTGGGCTCGGTGTTAATCCAAATGATCCGAATATGGTGCGTATTATTGCTTTATTCTGTATTCCTTCAACATGCTGACACCGTGATCGATATATAAGTTCCAAGGCATGCTCGACTCTCCTCAATTCCTCCAACAAATGTCCAGTATTATGTCCAACCCTGCTATCGTCGACCAAATCATCGCCATGAATCCTCAATTACAGGGTATGGGTCCTCAGGTTCGCGAGATGTTCCAATCCGAACAGTTCCGTCAGATAATGTTAGTCTGCATGGTTTATGTCCACAAGGCGGTTTTCTTATAACACTTCTTAGGTCAAACCCTGAAGCTCTACGGGGCATGCTCCAGATGTCCGCGATGATGCGTCAAGCTGGTATGGGACCGGGTGGAGCTCAAGGTGCTCAGGGACCGGGACTCTTTGGTGGGCCCGGAGCTGGTGCCGATACGTCTGCAAATCCCTCCGCAGCTGGTACAACGCCATTTAATCCTTCTCAATGGCCGCCATTTCCACAACCCAACCAAGGCGCAACAACCGGCGCAGGAGCAGGGACCGGTGCTACAGGAGCTGGAGCAGGCGGATTAGATCCAGCTCTTCTCCAGCAGCTTCTTGGTGGAATGGGTGGAATGGGTGGTGGTACACCTGGCGGTGGTTTTCCTGGAGGTGGTTTACCTGGTCTCGGTGGGTTTGGTGGATTCGGTGGGGGAGCTGCACCAGCACAACCTGCAGATTCGAGACCGCCAGAAGAAAGATTCCAAGTTCAATTACAACAATTGCAAGAGATGGGCTTCACCAATGCCGCTCAGAATGTCCGTGCATTGCTGGCGACAGCAGGAAATGTCCATTCGGCTATTGAGTATATTCTTAATGGTGGTGGAATCTGAGTTGTGTACCTCCTATATATCTCGTAGAATCTTGTGTCGATAGTGAATGGGGGTGACTTGTTCGATTAATTATTTACGTGTATAAGAATTATGATTCAATATTATGTCTAATACCGAGAGAACTACACTTGCTACATCAGTGGTGGTATAATATAAGGACAACCATCTAGGACATGGTGATAGACGGTGAAAAATAAAGAGTATGATACAGTCAGGTATCCAAACATTGCACACAGTGGTCCAGGAGTCCCATTAATGCTTTGCGCGCTTTGCATCTTCTTGGGTGTCTAATGGGTCTGCAATAGGCGAAAAGGGTCGTTTCGGGGAATCTACATCCTGCAGGCCTTGATTCACGGAATTTGTTACGTCTTTAACCGTTTTCTGATCGGCATCTATAAGGAAACAATTGTAAGACAGTCATGAATCTAGTATGTACGTGGTGACCCACCCTTACGAGCTTTTGTCTGGGCGGCAGGAGGTGACGGCCGGAAGTACGGCTGTGCAAGCCAGCGTGGTAAGACCCTCACCCCAGCAGCTTCGTCGAACTTTATCAGCTCTAGTAAATCGGTACCATCTACCGATTCGGCGGCTTCCTGGAAGGTACATCGATCAGTACTGTTACCCCGACCTTAATGGCGGGTGCGGGGCGCCGAGAGATCACATACATCCATGCGGGCCTTCATTTCTTGGCATAAAGTGACGTATTCGTCCAACGTTGAAGAAGTGCCGCGAATTTTCCCTAATTTGTCTCGCAAATCCTTCTCCGAGCTCAGTGCTGGACGCATGATCTTGAAAAGGTGTCCCTTCACTGCACTCAATGCCGTCGGTGTCTTTAGGGATTTGACGATAGATAAATATTCTAAAGCCAGATCCGCATGGCGAGGATGAGCTAACACATCCACGGCGTAGGATGGGAAGTCTGACGGATCGACCGGGTTCGGAGGCACGGCTTTGGCAATAATGTCGTCAGTCAAAACGTGCGGTAGAGCTGCAAACAACGCAGGGTTGTACAATTGTCCTTCTGCAGACATGATGGCGTCTGCACCGGTATGAGCCAAACAACGCAAAACGTCCGATGCATACAGGACATTTCCGTTTGCGAACACGGGAACTTTAACAGCTTGTTTGACGGCACGAATCTTGTCCCAGTCTGCAAGGCCCTGAAACGAATGGGATTTCAGCGAATGGAGACATGACAAAAAAAATCGTGCGCACAGCATTGACGCCTCTTTGCTCCCTCAAACGGCCATGGACGGACAAGATTTGGGCTCCTGCTCGTTCCATCATTTGAGCATATTCTACAGTTTTCTCTACAGAGGGGAAGACCCTAAATTTCGCCGTTACGGGGATGCTAAGGTTGATATGAAGAATGTTGACTGATGGGACATGTCAAAACATGATAAACGAAGACTCTGAGGGGAGAAAGATTAAGGTACGTACTCAGACGATAGATCAAATCCCAATCATCCTGAAGGAAACATCCATATTTGCCTCTACGGGCAATGTCCTGAGGACAACCAAAGTTGATATCTATGGCGTCGCAGTAAGGCTCCACCATCTTAGCAGCCTCTAGCAAAAGGTCGGGATCATTGGCGCAAAACTGAGAATACATAATATCAGATATGTACGTGATAGCAAAACGACAAACGTTCAAACAAACCTGGACGATGAGCGGTCGATCAGCTTGGCCACCTTCTTCGCCCAAAGGAATATTGAAGTTCAAATCTCGAAACTTCGGTCCCTTTTCACTGACAAAGACCTTGTGTTGTTATTAGATACCAGTACTTGTCCTAGATGATTAGTGGCATACTTTGGCATTGATCATCGGCGTATAAATCAACTGTGAACGTTTTGTTTAGCTCAGGATCCATTCCGGGAACAGGATTTCATTTTACTTGTGCTCCATATCTTCTAGAAAAAATACGCCATGGCTATACCAAAGACATCACATAAGTTGGCAGAATCAAGTGAATACGCCAGCTGCTTACCAGTTCGCTTTGGTCTACCATAGGAGCCACAACATATCTCGGACTTCCCAGAACCTCTCGATAGAAGTCATAGCCTCCAAGTTTAGATGGCTTAATTGCATCCATTAAGAGCTTTATGGCTGCCTCGGGCCAACGAAGCTTGGGAAGAAACCGCAGAATCGTTCAAAGTACACAGCAATTAATGCGCTAGAAAATTTGCCTCCGGCCAGCAGAGACATTTAGGGCGGCGCCTGAAATCAGTCTTATATTGTACCACCATCTTCAGAAATTGGTGTATTCTGTCACAAGTTCCTTTCGAATCAGTACTTGACCATTTCAGTATAGAACATTTGATCTGAGATGCCTCTGTGCCCTTAACCCCAGTGAAGACCGTCTCAGGTCACAGAGGATCAGAGCGGGCGAGAAAGCTGCAGAAGGCAAGTGTCTTGGCTCGATATGATTACAGCGATCCCAGTGTGATGGGAGAGGTCCGAAGAGGTGCGTTTCTCCTTTAAGCCGCGTTCCGATCAGTTTCTGTCGTGCCATCTCCCTTTTCTTGTTTTTCAAATTCAATTTTATTCTAAAAATACAAGGACAAACTCATATGACATTTCTCAAACTATTGTAAACAGAATAAATGAAATTGACTTTGAACCTGAGCACGATCTAAGTACAAGTCGTTTCGAAATCCGTTCCTCCACGCCCCGTGCTTTGACCACTACACTCTCGGCGCCGTTCCCGACGGCGCAGGCTCTCATCCAACATGCTATTTCTTCAAGAGGACATCTATGAGTCTATGTAAGTCAGCTATTCCCTTTAATCGCGCATAATACACGTTTGACATCGGCAGACACGTCTCAAAAGACATCCATAAACCCGACGGTCCCAACGCGCATACAAGAGATATAACACGTCTTTATCCACCGAATCATCGCCTTTCTATCATCATTACTCTATGGAATCTGTAGCTTTACTTAGTCATCTTTCTGCACAGGTGTGTGGGCTGCCTCATGCTTACTGTTGTCCTGATCCTGCCTGCCCTCTAGTCCGCGCACTGTACATCAATGAGCCTTATCTCTTTCTGATAGGTATCGCTGGAGGTCATCGCACATAGAGGATATTGATTATAGAGAAAGTATTGAGATATCGAGAGGAGTTCCTTTATATAGGTATGTTTTATGTTTCTAACGCTGATTCGCCTGTTGACTTATAATTCGACTTCTATAGGCTCTTTCCAGCCGTACTGGACGTTTTGTAACTTAGCCACGCCGTTGGATATTATAATTGGGAAAGGGAGTAAAAGGGGGTAGTGGGTTATTGCATACTGGTGGATCCGAGTCCGCTGTTACAGTGTAGACCGATATGTACATATTTGCTACCAATAAATTTATTTGAAAAAGAAAAATAAGGAAAAGGAAATATCAGAAGGGAACAGAATACAACAGTTACGACAACAGCTACGACAACCGATATGAACCAATGCCGATTGCCTCGACTCTCTTGCGTGTTGTAAGCGCGCACCATTTGCGCGTTTCACATCGGGCGGAACGACACGAACCTCCGTGAACCATTCTCCTGACCAGAGGCGGTCTTCACTGGCATGATGCCTCTGTGCCCTTAACATTTTGACCGGTCCTGACTCATATGGCGGACTAGAGTCACGCGGAGACGAATTACGGAACCCCGACTTTTACCAATTGATCTATTCCTTATTTTACTACTTACTTTCCCAAGAAATTCTCAACGCATAATTATTTGGATGACAAGTCCTTTACGCACTACCATTCCTCGTATCTTAAGCTTTCTACAGTATTTGATAAGGTCATTTTAAGTGCCATTTAACGCAATGGGCTTTGAGAAAAGCTTGAATTTTTCCTTTTTTGCTATTGTTCTAATGGAACATAATAAATATTTATCGATTCTTTTTCTGGCTAGAGTTCTAATGGAACTAATTTTATCTTCTCTTGAACAGAAAAATTTGTGTGACAGGCATCGCTTTATTTTGTCATGAATATTTTAGTCTCTTTTCTTGAGACAATTATAAATAATAACTCATAAATAATAGCATACAACATGGTAGTTCTTCTCGAACTTTTTGTACCTTTTTAACCAGATGTTTTTATGTTTAGTTTCAGTCTGGCTTCAATATGCATTATAATTGCATGACTGTTGATGAATATAAGTAAAGTAATTAGTTTCCTATGAGTTTCTATGTACTAAGTATAGAATTATCAATGTTATTTTACCTGTCTTTCACTGTGAGTGTGAGCGGAAGGTCTACAAGAGTTTTCAGAGCCCCTTTTATATGTTTTCATTTCGAAAGCTGACGTGTCAATGCCACATAGTCAACAACATAGCTGACCTGTCGGTATAACCTGTTGGGCTCAATGACGTGTCTCTATAAAGGGTACGTGGAAGAGCATGGAAGGGGATGAATTTACTTCGATCGTAGGTATAAAAGATTGTGTATCATACCGTAGCAAGGCGGAGCCTTGCGTCTTCGTAAGCATCTGTGACCGCATTGGCTTTTGGGAAGGTGTTACGTTAAATATGTAAGGAGGCTGCTTCAAAAGGCTCTCTCCGTACCCGGAGCGAAGCGACAGAACCTCTTGTTACGTATTATGGAGCTGCCGGAAGCTTACAGTCCTGGACTCGGTCATGAGTTTTCTTTAGGATGCTCGGATAGACCCGGGTCCCGCTTGAGCTTTGCGCCAAACACAACAGGGACCGCCATGTCGTCCTCTGAGTCGTCAAATGCTTTCCCCGGTAAACGCATCTGTCAAGTAGGATCCGCTTATTTCTTAAGCTATTCATTATTAAACATGCGATCTGGATCATAGGTTGTTGCCATTAGGAAGGAACACTTGGAGGAATACAAGGAGGTGGGCAGGTGATGATAACGTTGAAATCCTATCTCATAACCGACCGGCCGCCGTTGATAGATCCATAGCAAGGTATGGAGTACAGTTCTAGATGGCCTGCGACGATCGAACATTGTCGACTACTCTATCCATTTTCTACCTTCACCTCCCTTTGCCTTGAAGGCAGGCGCTTCGTCCACTTCAGAAATAGGTGGCCTCCTAATAGCGACTTTTAAATATATTGGGAACGATTTCGAGGGAGATATGAAACATGCTTCAGAAGACGAGGAGGCACGCAGATGGTGGAAAATTACAGATGCGATGCAGCAGACTTTAGTAGAAGGCGCTACCAGCAGTGAAGGGGGAGACTGGTGGTATCCTTGTGAAGAAGTTTTCAGATTTGAAAAATAGAATGTTACGGAATTGTATTCATTTCGCATCTATCTTCATAATTTATATCAAAATTTCTAGCAGGCGGTTCATCAACAGTATTCATTTCGCATCCATCTTCATAATTTATATCAGAATCTCTAGCAGGCGGTTCATCAACAGAACCGCTGCTGGGCAGGAACTTGGCAGTACTCATCAGCACTCATCAGCACATATATTCCAAAGGAGATCAGATTCAG
Source organism: Sphaerobolus stellatus SS14 (assembly GCA_000827215.1). Classification (NCBI taxonomy): domain Eukaryota; kingdom Fungi; phylum Basidiomycota; class Agaricomycetes; order Geastrales; family Sphaerobolaceae; genus Sphaerobolus; species Sphaerobolus stellatus. Next base: position 395,177 of record KN837080.1, read on the forward strand.
AGCCATCAGCTCAGCTCCTATGATCACCCCCGCATATTATATATGTGTGGTATCACGAACCTTGACGATTAGCCCCGTAGGGTTAAAATCCCTTGCGTATCAAAGTAAGTGCTGTATGAGAGCTCCCCACAGTGGCAGGCCCGTTGGCCATCATAATCCGTCGCCACCAAGGGATAAGATCCGCCAAAACACTTTTTTTTTAAACTTCATAGTAATATCATCATAAAGGGGTTATTTTAAGGTCGGTATAAAATACAAAGATGATTGGAAAATAAGATAGTAAAGATACATAGATGTCACAGAAGGAGAGCCAAACAGCTCATTTAGTCCATGATATTGGCTACACTACCTAAAGCCCCAAAGGAAAAATAAATAACTAGGTGCACAAGCAGTATTTAAATGAGTAGAATAAAAAAAGAAAACTGCAGTACTTAATCTGAGGCATAGTATTTTAAATCAAGTAGGATCAATACTAGTAGTTCAGATAAGGTTCTGATGGGTGAGAATGTGGAGCTGACAGATTCGACAACTTTGGCGATAGTTCTGATTCTTCGGAGAACATGCAGGCCTCCTCGTGAGTATCGCGGTAATTTTTCCTTGAGAAAGCCTGATGGCTAATTGACAGTCTGTCAGAAACGCAAAAGAACTACTTCACGTTGATTCACTCACCAAGCGCTACATTTGTACTTCCTACCGCTGTTCATGGACAACACGTGGCGACTGGCTTCTTGTTTCCGCGAGAACTGAACTTTACTATTCGGGGAGTCGATCAGTCCAGTGTGACCAGCGAGTTCTCCCGACAGCACATACCATGTACTACACATAAATGGTTTCTCCTGAAGATGTGCAGATCGTATGTGGGTAATCAATTGCGGTTTCTGTGTAAAGCCCACGGGATGCTTGCATCCTGTCCAACCACAGAAGAATGTCTTGATACCGTTATTTGAGAACTCGCACACCAGATGATTCAGCGCTTTGCTGGTGGTGACAGGCGCGGTTTGTACCCAGGCATGCTGTCCACTGTTTGATAAGGATGAAGTAGCTGAGTTTGGGGAGGGAGTATCTTCCTGAGAAGATATGTAAGTATTGGAGCGTAGGTATAAGGGAGACCTGAGCATACTGGGGAATCACGTCGCTCTGGAGGAACAACGCGAGAGGCAGGCTTGTTATATGCTGAACCGGGATTAGTATAATTAGATCATTCTGGAAAAGAGAGAAATAACTAACGCGCGCCATAACTTGAAGTCCAGGCTTTGTGTGAAGGATGTAGCGGGAGAAAGTTCGCTGCTGATAGAATCCTATCAGCGGATGCACGGCCGTCGAATACGTGAGATGTAACATGCCTGTTTGAACAGTGGGATGGGTGAAGCTCGTAGCTTTATATACAAAGAACAAAAATTGACGACATCAATAATGAGCGGTACGAAATGTAGCAGATGCGCGTCACAAACCTGATCTAGAGCTTGTGGGCAGTTCTCCAAGTTGAGTGAGCGGCTGAGTGTACATGTACTGAGGATACTCCATTTGCTAGCAGGGTAGCTGTTGGAAGTCGATTCGGGAGGGTGAGGAGGTAGTTCGTTAGTTGTAGGGCTAGCTGGCTACGTCGGTCCTTTTAATATAGTAAGAGGCTTCCCGCATGAGAACTTTGCCAATTGCGCAAATCTTGATGCATACTGAGGTGCCTTTGATCTGTACCGTTGCGAATCTAATCGATGGAACTAAGTTCCAAAGTTAGCATGCTTCGGCCAACCCCCAAGGACCACTAGGGAATTTGAGACGCCTGTCGGCCTTCACGCTTCCGCCGAATCGTCAGAACCCAGAATAAAGAAAGATTTCCAATCATGATTTCGCGCTTATATACTTCGTATACTTTAGAGTTTCCATATACATTAGAGTTTCCCCATTGTCGTGCGATTGAACATGTCGCTTCTAGAAGCGCCGCAAAACGTAAGCCCAGAAGGACAAATATAAACAGCGGAACTGCGTCTAGATGTCCATGTGGAGATTAAAACAGTTGACTAGGATTGTCGGTCATTTAGTCTATCATTGTCGGCCATTACAATTATCCTAGAGCCTGTATAGCCTTTTGACTCTTCTTGCGCGATACCCGAGAAAACGTTTTGATCCCTGTTCCTAGAGCCATTCACAGCCACAGATAGTAGTATTTTTAATTCGGTGTAGTAGGTGTCTTTCTTGGTGGAATAACTTATTTCTAGGTGATAAAATGATGAGCTATGTAAAGACATGTTTGGGAGCTGAAAAGGAATTGATAGAAATATCAAACCTTGGGACCTATATCGACTCCGGGTAAAAAAAAAAAAGAGAGACAAGGAAAAAATGAACGAAAGTTCCGCCGGGGACATATCCAGAATAAGAGTCATATACCGGTAGGAGTGATCCCAGCACTCTTGAGGAGAGCTTCCGATTATCCAATCGGAGAGCCCGATAGATATTTTTCTCGATGCCGGTGCAACTGAGCGCTTTCTGCTTGTTCTTTCCTCGAGTTTGATAGATGAGTGCTTGCGTCACTTTGTAAAATGAAATAAATTATCTGATAAATGTGAATTCTCGTACCAGTGCACGTCGACTACAGGTTCGAAAACATAAATAGTCTGGCGGCTCCCAGGTTGTGCCGATGCGGAGAATTTAGAAAGCGCCTGCTGCTAGATCCGTAGCGTACAAAACAGCTTTACGGACAACGAAACTGTTTCAGTTAACTCCTTTATAGATTCGCTATACATTTTATAATGCTCTCTTACCCGGGCTTGCAAGGTACGCTCCTTTCTAAGTTCTCTCCGCGAAGCAATCGACCCCTCCTTAGCTTGTTCCTATCCCTTAATGCAATATACGCCAGTACTTAGCAAGTGTCCGAAAGGAATCGCATTCGGACTACAGTTCACATAGCCTCAACTGACACAACTGCTGGCGTTGTTCGTCTTCACAGGCCCTATCGGACCGATGGTCATAGACCGGTACCGTGGCTTGATCGGGACCTCCGGGAGACATAAAGCCGGCACATTTACCATCAAATCCGTACCAGAAATGGAGATGAATGTCCAACGCACTTCTTCTCAGATCAGATCAAGCTGTTTTGAGTGGGGGAGAACGTCCACGTGGCTTTCGAACGCAAGTAACAGTTGATCTCGCTGACAGGGTTTGTATTCCTTACGATATCCCTTTGTGGTATAGAAAGGTCAATAAGCAGAGGCATGAGGCGGGAAGAGGCACCTGGCTTCTCCTGAATCGGAATTCATTTTGTTCTTGTCCATCAAATCAGTTACGGCAGATAATTTAAAATAAATAAATGTCGAATGTCATTCTCTCCAAAGAGCGAAATACAAGGGACTTCTAAATGGCTGTTCGGGTGGGCGATCATGGAGTACCTTGATTGACATCAATCCTCAGCGCCATTCTGAGCGAGGCATTCTTCTTCGTGAGCATCTCGGTCGTCTCTGCGAGAGAAAGCGCGTCCGCTGTATAGAGTCATATTAGCTACGTGCTTTTACATTAGTATTATGTGCAACTTACCAACCACTGCACTTGTACTGGCGACGATTCAAAGTGGCTACATGACGACTTGCATCTTGCCTGCGATCAAAGCTTGCATTGCTTGGGGATTGCTTGAACATTATTGTTGAAAATATGGTATAGACTCCACTTACCAGGTCGTGCAGAGAAACGGCTTCTCGAGCAAGTGAACAGAGCGAATGTGCGCAACCAACTGAGACTGTCTGGCAAATCCTACAGGGTGTTGACAACCTTGCCAGCCACAAAAATAAGATGTGACGTCGTCACGGGTTATTTCAACTAAAAATGCACGAAGGTTTTCCGCAGGTGTAGAATTGGTCCTTTCGATGATAACGTGCTAGTGAAAATCATTAGCATTGTATGTATTCGACGGCACTTGGCGACCATTTTGCTTACCGGCCTCGTTTCTCCCGCCGCAGCGGTTTGGGTTGGATGGCCATAGTAGCCGGATCCTAGATAGATTTTTTCAATAACACTGTAGGTAAGAATGTAAATATTTAATTCACCAGTACCAGTAGGATAGTTATAATAAACTGGATAGGAGGACCATAAGTGACCGTAAGATCAGGCATAATGAAAGAGCTGGAGAATATCTCACCACTGCGGCTGCCGTTATTTCCGTTGCCTCCGTTACCTCCATTATCTGATAATAAGGATACAACAATTAGGACTAAAATTCAAAGCAGGTGAAACTAGTATATACCTCCTGCGGCGCCGCCGGCAGAGCTGGAACCTTGCTGATATGACATCGTATAATGAATTTGTCTGGAGATTCGAAAGATTGTCGAAAGACTAGTGCTGGAGCTATGATGGCATTTCCTGTCGACGAGGGGTCTCTTTATAGGTTTCTATCTGTTGAAAAAGCCGGAGATCGATGTCATCCTGCAAAGCAGAATTACTCTATTTTGTGACTCCTGTGGCAAATTTGGACGCATAGCAGGGCACGTTGATAAGGGACCCTTTGGCGAGAATCTTTGACCAATGTTTGCCTTTGAAGCATATGTGAACAACACAATGACTCTCAGCGCTCGCCAGGTAGGCTCTTCGACCCTGTGACAAAGGAAGACAACATCACGGTGTTGATATTAGAGCTGTTATTATTCAGTCAAGGATATGGAAATAACAGCTTCGTGGTTGAACGTCGAAGATACGGGGCACGGCCTCATGTGAGTCACCTCGTGGTCCGGACGACGATTCAGGTTCATCGACAGCCGCTGCTACCGACGTAAAAATGTCCTGCAATATTATGTTAAAATTATTATCTGTATACTTTAGCAGTATGATCACCTCAAAGCATTTTTTTGATGTGGTGCCGTGAAGAAGAACAAGGTTCAAAGTGAGGTTCAACATGTCATAAAACATTTCAAACTCCGCCCGCTTTGTACTTTTGACACTGCCTCTATAAATTGCCTCTGATCCTGGATGTTTCGCTGTTCAGTGTCAAACGCGTCTCTGGGTAGTTATCGCTGTCAATATTTAACGGGACGCTCATGGTACATAATGTTCAAAGTCGAACTTGAAGCACGATGTGACAATAGCAAGACAATAGTAAGTACCAAGTAACTGGTACTTAACTTGACTGAGCCCTGTGGTCGAAACAATTGATGTCTAGGACTCAAGAGGCTGAATCAATCTGTGCATAATGTCAAGGTGGTATCTAGAGCCTACCTTAGCCACCATTATCACCTAGAGACTGGCTTGACTACGAATCGCTGGCCTGCAATACTTAGCTCACTTTTACAGCTTCGAGTCCGTTTTCCCGCTGATGGGTCAAAGATGCTTCAACATCCCGTTTATCCGTCAAGGTACATATCCCGTTTATCCGTCAAGGTTCATATCCCGTTTATCCGTCAAGCTTATCATATCTTGTCCATAAACCCGTAAACATGAGTAAATCGCGCACTTCAAATCGCTTGGAATTCCCAAAGCTCGTTGGGATTACGTCGGGTGAGTTTAGTTGGTCTGTATGTTCTTCTCACCTTTATTCAGATAATTCGGTGAGCTCCAAATTGAATTAATTGAACTAGATCATTGCGACGGCACAGCCTGAACTCCGTCTGCGCTCATCTTATGGTGTTCCACTGCTTGCCCGCAGGTCCGTTGATTTTACAAGTTCATCTCAGGAAGTTGGATCTCAAGGCGGCACTTCATCAGTGGCTTTCGAGAATACACCGTATCCCTTAGTCCGGACCCTTATGCATAACTTCTAAGAATACAGCTATGGCCATCCATGTGAACGTACTTACGCTTGCTTTGTTCACTCCGAGTCTAATCAGGAATTGAACCAATGGGTTAATACCTATTAGTATCAAATTTACAAATTTTCCATGCAATTTTTCTCAAGCTACAACATGGTGTATCAATCATGAATTTATTGAACGGTGAAGCCGAGACTTCCATAAAATTTACCTCAATTGGGAGTCCTTTCGAAACTTTGGATTTTGGATTTTTTTTTCCTTATCGTTTACCGTCATTAGATGAGTACATTTGGAGCTTCTTTCATGACGCAGCAGCACTCGAAGTTTCTAGTGGATCGCTGCCTATTTCCTTTTTCGGATAGGCACAAGTACGGAGCGATATGTTTATGACGTCATGCTATCCCTACGTCATGTCCTCCAATGTGGGGCCACTACGAAGCATGTCGTCCTGTCCAGTATATAAGAGCTACAGGGATCCACGATCCCATAACAAACCGATTTCTACGAACTCTTACGATTTCTGACAATCTCGAACATCAATCCTCTAACATCTCTCTGAACTCTCTAACCTAATCATCAACTATCATGGGTAGCGTTTTTTCTGCTATTGGTGCCGGTATGTCATCCTCCTTTCTATCATATCTGTATCATACTAACATTACAATCCAGGAATCATCGCTATTATTTCAGCCATCGCCGGTGTATTAGAAACCATTGTCGGTGCTATTGTTAGCGTAAGTATTCATTTTGCGACCTGCAGTTCACCCTGATATTGATTGACTCTTTTTTCAAGGTTATTGTGACAATCTTCTATGTAATCGAAGATATCTTGTGTTGCCGCTGCTTCGGAAGCCGTCGCCGTGCTCGTACAACAAGAACTGCAGGACGGAGTAGAAGATTCTAGTATTGAAGTGTAGATGACCCAACCAGTGATATCTGTGTATATTGTACCAGTTCCGGATACCTTAATTACTGCCTAGTATGATGTATATTTAATCAAACATGTCACTAATTATCCACCGCGTACAATGTGTTAATGCAGGGAACCCAACCCCTGATGTATAATGTTATCAAAAATTTAAGCTTATCGCGCAGATCTATTCATGGGGATGTTACAGTACATTATGTCATAATGCATAACATGGTATTGCATAATTCTCATAATGCATCGACTTCGAGCCTGAACCACGTAGGTTAGCAGGGCTCGGACGCTATTTTTGCATAATGCATAATGCATAGCCTCTGGCCCTGAATTATGCAATATCATATAACCTCGGCTAATGGTTATCATTGTCTGTACCTGCGTTGTTGCTATCGGAATGCTTTCAAAGGTCTCGAAATCTTTCAGAAAATGTCCGCATTCATCAACTTTATCATTTTAGGGAGTCTTTTAACAATTTATAAACCTGTGCATCGTTGTTTAGCTGTTTCCTGATGCCCGCTGACCGTACTGATGTGAGGCACAAGCCCCGCGCCGTCTCTCAAGCTCCGTATAAGTCACAAAAACCTAGAAAGCCTTCCAATAAGGATGCACCGAAGACATCAGCGAAGTCTAATTTTCCTGAAAAGCGTCAGAATATGACACCTCATGATTGGATGTCAGTCTTCGCCTACATCGAGGGGCTGACCGTCATGAGAGCATGTAGTTATATACATGGGAAGTGCAGTATTGGGAAATACACGGGTGTGGAAAATTTAGACAGGACTACTGGTTCCTTTTGTTGGGTAGAATGTTTTGTGTGAGCTATCCAGGATCTGCTATAGGAGTTAGCAGAAGGGTGGGTGGGAAAACTACTCCGCCTCGCCACATGGGGCCAGATCGCCGGGCGAACACATCAGGCGGGGCAGGGGGAAGGAGCAGGCGTCCCGCACGCTGATGGGCGTGGAGAAAGAGGGAGTGGCGGGTGGGCGCAAAACGAGCCGGGAAGCTCTTTTCGGCGGAGGTCTGCTGAGTGCTGTGGGTGGCAAGTGCAAAAGGCCTGCGGCGCCGCACTTGCTTACTCAGCACTTAGAGACCTCGTTAGGCGCTCGCCCTCGTACCTCGGGCTTGGTTGCGCCTACCATCTATTGTTACAAGCCCCAAAGTAGAGCGCGCTTTATACCTATGGGTTAAGCATATTTGACCTTGCCTTCCATTTTAAGTAACTACTGGTACAATGGTTAATTGTGAGAGTTTTGTCAACTGAATATACCTATAAGTTGCTCGTTCAAATACCTAGTGTTGCCGTGGCGTGACATAGCGTGACACGGGGCGAACTTCCCTAGACTCCCCCAGAAAATCAGGGTCTTTGGAAACATAATTTTATTCAAGCTCTAAGATATATAGAATGGTTCAAAAAATATCGAAGGCCAGAAGTTGCTCTGAGGACAGGAAATTGGAAAACACCGAAACGCCGAGGGACGCCACGGCGGCACCACGGCAACACTACAAATACCATAGTGTCCAATAATTTACTAATCATAAATAAGATAATTATAATTAATAAATCACCTTACAGCCGTTTTCAGATAAGTTTGCCAACTCCGATGCGCGAGTTGAAATTGGCGCTTCTATAGTAAAATACGCAGCCTAATTTTCCTCCGCAAAGACATTGTATTTCAGCCTAGTAGTAATAATAAAGTCTATTAGGATACTCTAATATAGTACAGCTGCGAAGAGAAAATTACGAAGTTTGAGCTGGGTGGCCGGGAACAGAAAGGCCGTCCATGAGGAGGCAAAGCCCAATTTATATCCAGAACCGCTGCACCGATCAAGTCGTGGCTGAAATATGTGCTGTACCATGGTAGAGTGGAAAATATCGCGAAGAAAAAATAACAGTAAGTTTCTCTGTTCTCATGTGGTAAGGTCAGACATGGTGAAGGTGGGCACAGCTCAATGCTCTCTGTGCTACCCCACGAGAACTGAGCAACTTATGATGATTTTTCCTTCGATAATCTTTTGAATATGTCAAGGTACAAAACATATTCCAGCTGTAACTTGATCAGTGCAGTGGTTCTGGATATAAATTGGGCCTTGCCTCCTCATGGATGGCCTTTCTGTTCCCGGCCACCCAGCTCAAACTTCGTAATTTTCTCTTCGCAGCTGTACTATATTAGAGTATCCTAACAGACTTTATTATTACTACTAAGCTGAACTACAATGTCTTTGTGGAGGAAAATTAGGCTGCGTATTTTACTATAGAAGCGCCAATTTCAACTCGCGCATCGGAGTTGGCAAACTTATCTGAAAACGGCTGTAAGGTAGACACTATAGTCAAGCAGCAAATGCATAGGACAGTACATTAGGAAGTTTTTTTTTTCTTTCTATTGCATTTGTCATTTTGATTACTCATCAATATTCAACGGATGACTACACAGTCAAAATCCATGGAATAGCCGTTGGTTTTCCATGAGATGAATGAGCTTGGGATCCGTTGAATTGACTCACAATTCGGGGGGGTTTCCAACAGCTATTCAACGGATTCAAAAAGATGGATAATCCGTCAAAATTTCTAAAACCTGTTGATATTCAACGTGAAAGCCGTCGCTTATTCAGGGAAAATACATTGAAAATGGACGGATTTTAGGTTCACAGTGAACACTTGACGCATTCCTTAAGCCGTTGTAGTTACATTGTAGTTATATAATAGTCACGCAATGTCACAATGTCACGCTTATGTCGTGTTGCATATTTCTCATAATGCATAAAGATTGGGTCCTTCCCGGCATTATGAATTATGACATAATGTACTGCGTATAATAGACTAATTAAGGCCACGGATAAGTTTCCAATAATGAAACTTGATTCAATTTAAATTTGAGAGTAAGCATTGTTTTACACATCATTAATCAGGCCTCATACAGTCGACTGAATCGTACCATTTCCCAGACATTCTACTAGCCGAATCTATTGCTTCGGCAAGTTTATTATATCTATCGATCGAAGAACTAAGATAGCGGACAAGGTATACTAACACGACGATAAATAATTTGAATTGTAGAAGAACCTACTGACATGATGTCAGCGTTCTACCTTATTCTCTTGCGAGGTGAGGTGGCATGAATAGCTGATTTCAGGTAAAATGTTCTGCATACAGCTAGCAGCTCAGCCAGAAGCAATACGTAGGGCCTCAAGGCTGCTGCTCCACCCCTTCACATTACTAACCCGCTACTAGCTACCAACTAGTGCTAAACAAATTAATTCAAAAGAAAATCAAAACGTAGTCTTTTCTCGGCTAGTAATGCGGCTGTGAACATTAGAAACAGCTTTGGTGAACCACGAAGTATACCTCCAGTTTAAAGAGAACTTTGAGTTTATATACTGTATACCTGTCAAGTAAAGAAGTCGGTTCTTGATCAGTCCCATGACGTCCTCCCGAGTCTTCTCCCCTAGTTGGAATTATCACAGGGACTAAGAGCGGGGCGAGTCAGGCACCTGACAGTTGTCCGACGTAATGAAGCTTCCTCAATTGCAAAGGTGGGACGGATTGGAAGCGCGTCCGGGCCAATCCGATAACCGCCCAGCACATCCACCTATACTGTATTGCTTAAGATACGTCTCCTTTTCCTCGTGTATGCACCAACGGAGAATGACATAGCCGCTTCCTTGTATAAAAAGCTAGAGGAAAGCTCGTTTTCCCTGCCTTCGAGCTCCCCATCCTCGAGTGCTAGCTGCTGGCTTAAAGAACTCATTTACTGCATCATTTTCGGAAATGGTAGCTCAAGTCAAAGCCATCCGTTCCTATAACGAGTTCACCGAAGTAGTATGTTTTGCCTTTATATTCTGAGATTCTGAGATATTGAATGTTTGTTTCGTATACAGATCTACTCTGGGAAAGTCGTTCTTATCGATTTCTGGGCGGGGTGGTGTGCCCCTTGTCGCACCACCTCTCCTATATTTGACAAGCTGGCGGCAAATGCACCGGCCGGTATTGAATTCTATAGAATCGATACTGATGTTCATGAAGTACGTATTGTTTACCTTAAGATAGAGTCATATTAATACGAGCCCCCACGTAATTAGCTCCTTACTGAACAAGTGGGAATAAGAGCCGTGCCTACTTTCCACATGTTCAAAGATGGAGAAATAATCCGAACGACGATGGGGGTCAATCCAGCGGGTCTGGAGGTAAGCTCTGAACTGCATATATGCTTGATAAATTGACGTCTAATACTCGGTTCTTTCGTACAGAGACTTACACGTGAAGCAGCACGCTTTGTATCATGAAGACTGACAGGTTCTATATTGCACATTATCTTTATTTGCCTTGCACGTATCTTTTCTTCGCATTTTTTTCATTCCTCACCATGCGTCTCCTGTACATGTATCTCTATGTCTATTACAACCCTAATTCAAAAAGTTCGAAACTTATCCCCATACGGACAGAAACGTCGGAGGTTAGGCGAAACCTTGAAGTACAATAACATGGGAAGGAAAGCACCATCTAACTTAAAATCTCAGACGCTGGAAGCATACTTGTGAACATAAGACTTAACTATTAAACTTCAAAAAGGGGACCTGGGGTCCCAGAGAAATACAAACTCTACGTAAATCATCCCAATCAACTGTATCCGCATTTGGGTATTGGATTATCGCCTATGCCAGGGAAAGGAACTGAGATAAGCTAGAGAGCAAATGGGAAGGAGCGACCACTACGCGAATAGCTTCTATCATCATCATCATCAACAACATCATCATCTTGAGTGGAGACGTTTAGAGGATTGAGCTCACTCGGTGGGAGGTAGGCTATGAAATATGGAATACCCTGGCAAAAAGAATACTGATCTGCCTGAATATCATATGTCGTTGTTCCAAATCTCCATGTTACTCCGAGTTCGCCAGACCTCTAATGACACCGTCTATTTCCGGTAGCTCTTACAGGCCGATAACTCGTACCTGTAGTCCAAGGCCTACGTGAAATATGCGGCTCAAGCAAAAGAGCATATTGGTTCTCATAAACCTCGTAATGCTGAACTCTTTTTCGACAGCCGTCGCTACCTAACGCTTGAAAGAATAACTGACACCCCTGCTCACACTGAATTCTGCCAAATGGAATTTGAAGAATCTCCCGCGCTAGGCATATGGAACGCCGTGGCTGTTCTTCCAACGTGGAATTTAGGGAAGAGAAAGTTTGATCAATGATCTGTCGAGGACCGAGCTCACTCAGTTCGGTAATATTTATATTTGGCACGGAGTGGTGTGGTGGTGGTAGTGACACCACTGAAAGCTTTGACGTCTTCTGCATCATGTTCTGAAGTGTGATCATAGCTTCCCGTTAAGTATCTCGAAGCATTCTAAGAGCCCATTCGAAGTGATCTGCGACAGTACTGTCGCAGATGTATGGTAGCAATGTTACAATGAATTTAGTTGATGGAGGATCTATTGATATCTTTAGAAACATACACGTTGAGTAGCGGTGAAAGCCAACGACTCCCTTTGTAATAAACATCTTCACGATACATGTGGAATTGATCGCTTGGCTTGCAGAACTGTAATAATGCCAAAATAGGCGACTATCAATCCTTCCTTAAGCAGTACATTCTTCCCTCAGGTAATTGCTATATTCCGTCTGAGAACAGGTAAAATGTAGTTCTACTTCCTATTATCCGGACTCCACGTTTCACCGTTAGGAAATCGGCTCGCGTAGATCTGGAAATTAAATTAACGAACTCTCTGGCAGGGTCGAAATATCCACATGAAGAAGCAGTGATTTTGAGGCACTGCAAGGGAGATGATGATCAATGGCTCGAACAGGGAAAGAAAATATAAGAGGTCGGATTTACTCTTTTTACCGTAGAAAATGGTCTGGATGTCCAATAGAATAATGCTATTAACCCAGATACACCGACATGTCTACGATGAAATGTTTCGGTGTACTGCTCTTGATGTTGCCCACAGGTGTGGCATACCAGGTATGTATATAGTCCCTGAGTTCGGGTTTTTAGGATATAAAGGGAAGGTTAAGGTTCTTCGAAAGTCATTCAATGAATATCCCTTGATATTCAAAATTGTCGCCATGGTATAGCATGTAGATAACAAGCAGACCTTTTCTGCATGATTGATCCAACGTGGCTTCATGCCGAATTAGCGAAAGCAGGGACTCACCCGCCGCATTTTTTTTATCTCCGGTCTGTCAAAAAGAACATAACAATCTCGTAAGACGATACATATTCTGTCATCTCAATGTCAAGCAGCCGTGGCCTATACCAGACCCGCAGGAGTCCCACGTCAATATTTGAGTGCTATGCTCCACTTTAACGAGACCTGGTATGTAAGGTAGAATTAGAACTGAGGTAGATATACTCGCATCACAAGAGAGAGAGGGGGTTAGTGGGTGTGGGTTCGCATAGGTCTGTGGTCGGGTTCTTGCGTAGTACCTGTGGCAAAGGTGCCACTCAGACTGGTTGCAGAAAGTAGATACGAAAGCTCCGGAATTCCTGGGAGGCCACACTCCTTAAGTTGTCGTAATCATCAATTTCTAAGTATACACAAATAATGAGGAACTTCGTGTACTTGCGATTGAATTTTGTTTCGGTAGCAGGCGACTTGAAAATAGTTGCTATGAGGAATTCCGAATTGTCCATTTGACAAGAGAAATGCTACAACATCAAAATCAATCGAACGATAATTGATAGATATACTTGCCGATAGTCTCCATAAAAATGACAATTATGGAGACATGAGGCTTCTGATTATGCAGGGCAGGGGCGTCCGTTCCGTGGCAGAACAGTTCAGGGATAAGTACGGTATTTGCCCAACCTATACTTTGTGATCTAGTATAATTTTCATAGATCTGTATCTCTTCCGTAAAGTCGGAAGGAATGCAGAAGCCACCGTACTGTACAGTGGTTGCAGGAGGGATTAAGATTGTTGTGACCTGTGGGTGTTTATGAATAGTGTTCGGCTCCATAAATGGTGATAAGTCTGAGGTACGATGATGAGCGCTTAACAAGGTCTGAGTGCTGAGTAAGCAAGTGCGGTGCCGCAGACCTTTTGCACTTACCACGGCACCCAGCAGACCTCCGCCGAAAAGAGCCTCCCAGCTCCTTTTCTCTTGCACTCGCCCGCCACTCCCTCTTTCTCCACACCCATCTCACCCGCTCGATATGTCCACCCGGCGATCTGGCCCCGTGTGTGTGGCGGGGTGATCTCTGCCTCCAGATTTCCGATAAAGACGTCTCTATTTTCTCTTTAGGTATCAGAAATTGGTGATCTCGGAGAAAGCCGAGTCGAGGAACTGTATAGCCGTGAATGTTTTTTTGTAGTTCCTTACGTGTTTACCTAGACCTAACCGCTACCTGGTCGAATATTCACGCATTCTCTCTTCGAACTAAGGTTTCTCTATATCCCTGAAGATCATCATTTCGCTACAGAAGGTCGACGCCTCGTTCTCATCTCAGCGCTTTACGATTCTGGGACATTTATTTTCCGATTGTCTCTTATTCTGTCTCTAAATTCACGGACGGACCCGTGACCATGGAATCCTAATGCCCCTTGTGCCCATCTGTTTTGTACTTGTGAGTTCTCCCTCACCTTTGCATCTTTTGCTCCCTACGGAAATTATTGGCTTACCTGATCGTAGCGCCGCCAGTCCTTGATTCCTTCTCGCTGGGTCAATCCCGTTCGGCGCATGCTTTGACAATTAATGGGAAAACAGGCATTCGAAGCAAGACAACGGAGGGGTTTATCAAGTAACGTCTGCTTTGTATTTGTCGGCCCGCCCAATCTTCACTTCTTTCGCTCGCTATAGAAATTATTGGCTTCACTGGCCGCCATCCTTCCCTCTGTCTTAATCCCGCTGGGCGCAAGCTTTGACGTTTAGTGGGAAAACGATCTGTCGGCCCGCCCCATCTTCACTTCTTTCGCTCGCTATAGAAATTATTGGCTTCACTGGCCGCCATCCTTCCCTGTCTTAATCCCGCTGGGCGCAAGCTTTGACGTTTAGTGGGAAAACGATCTGTCGGCCCGCCCCATCTTCACTTCTTTCGCTCGCTATAGATATTATTGGTTTCACTGGCCGCCATCCTTCCCTCTGTCTTAATCCCGCTGGGCGCAAGCTTTGACGTTTAGTGGGAAAACGATCATTAGAAGGAAGCAACGAAGGGTTTTATCAAGTAACATCTGCTTTGCACGCGTCGACCCGCCCTCGTCTTCATTTCTTTCGCTTGCCATGTACGGAAATTATTGGCTCGACTGGTCGCAGCGCCCCGCGCCATCCTTCCTGCTGGGCGCATGCTTTGACAGTTAGCGGGGAATCATCGGCCACTAGAAAGAAGACAACAAAGGGTTGTATCAAGTAACATCTACTTTGTATCTGTCGATCTGTTCCGCCTTCGCATCTTTCGCTTCCTAAGGAAAGTATTGGCTTAACTGAGCGCAGCGCCACGCGCCATCCTTCGAGCTGGGTCAATCCCGTCGGGCATACTTTGACGTGAGAAACCGAGTAAATTGGATACAGCACAGAGTTAGTAAGTGATATAAAGAGGTATGAATGACTCGACGAAACCCAATAACCGAGCTTAAGGACCCGTGGAACTTCCTACAAGACTTCTGGTCTATACCCCTATGTCGAATCCACAGCCCCAAGTAAGTGTGTATTCAATCATCATTGCCTTATCTCTAATTTTTCTCCCTGCAGAAGAACTATGAAGCCGCTTTTGCATCCTTACAAGCTTCGTTGGGGTTTAGCGGAAGTTCACCCAGTTTACCGACCCAGACCTTGCCCAAAATAAAAGACCAAGCCAATAATTCATCCCCTGGTCTTTTCTTGCGATTGCGCTCCTATATGTCTTCAATATTTCGTAAATCTGGGAGTTCCAAGACAAACTCCTCTCATCCTCCGAGTCCTCAAGCTACGAGCAGTGGACTAGCGATTGGCGACGGTCCCGGAGGCCAGAATGTATCACGTAAACTTTAAAGGGTCCATTATGCTTTATTCACAAGCTATATATTTAGTATAATTCGTATTTCATCCATCGATGTTTCTGTAAAATCGCTCCGGTATCTTGAAAAAAAAAATAACCTTGGATATCCTGATACTATTCCGCCGGCTTATATTTAGCTCGGGAGTTTTTTTACTGGTATGTCCGTATATGAGTTCACAATATTTTCCTTCAAAATCGTCCAAGTTATCTATCTACTTTGAGGGTCTAAAACAGCTTTTACTAGATGTTACAACGTGCTGTAAGAAAGAAAGAAAGGAAGAGGTTGAGTTAAATATACCTTTAATTATATCGTCTGATACATATAATAATTTACGCTAAGGGAAACGTTTAGTGTGAATAATGGCAAAATTAACGTGTGTCAGCTGGGAAAACTGCTGTGCGGTCACGCTTGGTAGGATGAACTCGATGTCACACTTGGTCACGCTTCCACAAGGCTTTCCTTCCGACCGCCCCCTTGTGTCGCCACCCCCAGCCCCCTTCCCCAACATCCTATTACAATGAGCGTATGTTCCTCAAACTTCAATAGCTAGTCCATAAGACTTATCATACCCACGTATAGAATCTTGCACCGCCAGCGGCACAAGAAGAGGACAAACTCAGCGACGTTATACCTGACAGCAACGACATTTCTCGTCAAGTATGTAGCACAAACTCCAATGGAATGTCGCGTAGCTAATATCATACACCTTGTATAGGTCAGCGAACGTGCTGATGAAGATATAAGCATGCATTCTGCGCAAGAGGAACGGGAGAGCGAGCTTGATGAGCTGGAATCCGACTTCGAGGACCCCGAAGCAGTGCGTCAAGGCCTTTCTTAAACCTTCCAGCCTTTCATTCATACTAATTAACGCGCGTTTGACGCGTTTTCACAGCCTGCGGAAGATAATTCATCACCCTCGAAAGGCCAACAAAAGCCCTCGGCAGCAGAACGTCGGCAGAAACGAACCGTGAGGAAAGGGCAAGAAGGAGATTTGGAAACCAAACGGAAAGAGATGGACAAGGCGAAGGTGTGTTGTAGCAATTTTGCACGATTAGCGCGCATTTATGTGGCCAACGTCTGTAGCTCGCCGACTCTATCAAGCGATATTCGTACTTGCTCGGTCAGACCGATCTCTTCAGACACTTCGTGGATATCAAGGTATGTAGTCTTTCAAGCTCAATGTATCTTTTCTGAGAGTTCAGGGCAGAGAGCACGCGACCCCGAATATGCTGCTCTCATGGACGCCCAGCCGAAACCCAAAGGCCGTGGACGCAAGAAGGCGACGTAAGCACTTTGCAGATCTTTTGGTATACATGACAACGTACTAAGCCTATCCTTAGCACTGAGGACGACCGAAGACACCGCAAGAGCGAGAAGGAAGAGGATGAGGAATTGTTGAAGGACGGCGAGCGCGGGTTCGACAATGATGACCAACCCTTTGTATTTGAGGAATCTCCATCCTGTACGTTGGTGATGTCACTGAGAACGTCCTTGATCTGATCTTATTTCCTCCTTCAGACGTCAAAGGGGGTAAAATGCGTGACTATCAGGTCCAGGGACTCAACTGGATGGTCTCGCTGCACCATAATGGACTGAATGGTATTCTTGCGGATGAGATGGGTCTTGGAAAGACCTTGCAAACAGTGGCATTCCTCGGTTATCTGAAACATTACCGGGGTATGCCCGGTCCCCATCTAATTGTTGTGCCGAAGAGTACCTTGCAGAACTGGGCTCGCGAGTTCTCCAAATGGGTTCCCGACTTCGACGCCGTGATCTTGACTGGTACAAGAGAAGAGCGTGTACGTATATCTGAACCTCTAGTGGAGAAACTTGTACTGACAGATAATCCAGGCGGTCATCATCGCTGAGCGACTTCTCACTCAGAAATTCGAAGTTTGCATCACCTCCTACGAGATGTGTCTTCGCGAAAAGAACGTCTTTAAAAAGTTTGCATTCGACTATATCGTCATCGATGAAGCCCATCGTATCAAGAACGTCGACTCAATCCTCTCGCAAATCGTTCGCATCTTCAAGTCCCGTGGTCGTCTCCTCATCACGGGTACTCCTCTTCAAAACAACTTACAAGAACTCTTCTCGCTATTAAACTTCATTTGTCCCGAAATTTTCTCAGACTTCAAAGACTTGGATAGCTTCTTGCATAAAGACGACACTGATGGTGGCTCAGATGAGGACAAGAGTAAGAGAGTTGTGGAGGCTTTGCATAAGATTTTGAGACCTTTCTTGTTGAGGCGTGTCAAGTCAGATGTAGAAAAGAATCTTTTGCCAAGTGAGTGTCCATGTGTTCTATTTCACGTTTAGGTTAGTTTTAGCTGATTATGGCTTCAGAGAAGGAAATTAATATCTATGTCGGGTTGTCGGAGATGCAGAGGAGATGGTACCGCTCGGTATTGGAGAAGGATATCGATGCAGTTACTGGATTGAGTGGCAAGAAGGAGGGCAAGACAAGGTTGATGAACATTGTCATGCAATTGCGTAAAGGTGTGTTCCGTCATATGGACGCAGTCTTCCAGTCTTCCTCACACTTCTTTCGTAGTCACTTGCCATCCTTATCTCTTCGATGGAGCTGTAGGTCTTATTTCTCATTCAGGATTGCATCAACCTTAATGTTTATGCATAGGAACCTGGTCCCCCGTACACGACGGACGAGCATATCATCGAGAACTCCGGCAAGATGATCATCTTGGACAAACTTCTCAAGTCTTTGAAAGAGAAAGGTTCTCGCGTCCTCATCTTCAGTCAGATGAGCCGTGTTTTAGATATTTTGGAGGATTACTGTATGTTCCGTCGATTCCGTATGTATCCATATTTTCCATCTCGTCCGATTGTACGACTGATGCCTGTTGAAGCCCACTGCCGTATCGATGGTGGTACAGCGCACGAAGACCGCATCGCTGCCATTGACGAATATAATAGTCCTGGTAGCGAGAAGTTTGTTTTCTTGTTGACGACTCGTGCGGGTGGTCTTGGTATTAACCTTACCTCTGCGGATATTGTCATTCTTTATGACAGTGATTGGTATAGTCATTCTCTCTAATATATCATGGATTATGCTAATGTCTTGAATAGGAATCCCCAAGCCGACTTGCAAGCTATGGACCGAGCTCATCGTATCGGTCAGACTAAACAAGTATACGTCTTCCGTTTCATTACAGAGGTGAGACAGTCATCATTATTTACTTTGGAGTGACATTGATCTCGAATCAATTTGCAGAACTCTGTTGAGGAACGTATGCTTGAGCGTGCTGCTCAGAAGCTTCGCCTCGACCAGCTCGTTATTCAGCAGGGACGTACGCAGATGCAAAAGAGTATGTCTTCATGTCGACTTCTTAAGCGCTTGCTAACACAATGATTATCCAGCTGCCAACAAGGAAGAATTGCTTGATATCATTCACCACGGCGCCGAGAAAATTGTCAATAGTACTGATGAGTATGTTCTGTCGCCTATTTGGATATCATCATCCTCATCTCATTGTATAGCCTTCTTATAAATGCTGATATTGACGACATTATCCACCGTGGCGAGGAACGTACTGCCGAGATCAGTCAGAAATACGCAGCATTGAATATTGATGATTTGAATAACTTCAAGTCTGACTTCAGCGTCAAGGAATGGGAAGGTGAAGAATTCGGTGGCAAGGTAAGTCTTGACCTTTCGCACTGTCATCCGCGAGGTATGCTGAACTATTTAATGCAGAAGAATTCCCTGGGCTTCGGCTGGCTTCAGCCTTCGAAGCGCGAGCGGAAGGGTAACTATTCTATCGATGGTTACTACAAGGAGGCCATGCGTGTGGGCCCGAAGACCGAGAAGGGCCCCAAGCAGCCAAGACCGCCGAAGCAAGTTATGATGTAAGGTGGATAATCTTCTGATTGAGTTCTGTGCTGATTTCTTTTGTGCTTGCAGTCAAGATTACCAATTCTATCCCAAGGAGCTCGAAGACTTGCAGGAGAGGGAAGCCAATGCCTTCAGGGTATGACATCCACTGCATACCTACTATACACACACTTATACCCGCTCTTTCAGCGTGCGCATGAATATAAAGTTCCTGTTCGGGAACCTCAAACTGAGGACGAGACACCTGAGAAGCTCGAGGCTGAAAGGGCCGCTGAGCAAGTTATCATTGATAATGGTATGTTTGCCGTTGCATACTGTCTATATAGCATCATATTGACGTTCTTCTTTAGCTGAACCATTGACGGAGGAGGAGGTTGCACGCAAAGAAGAGTTAAGCAAGCAAGGCTTCGATAACTGGAGCAAGCGTGACTTCCAGCAGTTCATCAAGGCAATTGAGGCGCATGGAAAGTGAGTATTATGGTCTTTTAGCAAATGCCTTCATCTTACATCATTCAAGGGATGCACCTTATCAAATACTGGCGGATGAGATCCAGAACAAGACAGCTGCAGAAGTGCAAGCATACTCCAAGGTCTTCTGGAAGCGTTGGCACGAGCTTGAAGGTAAGATTTTCATGTCCCGTTCCATGTCGCCAACTTACCAACCGCACCAGACTTCACTCGTATTGAGCAACGTATTCTGGAAGGTGAAGCACGCCGCGAGAAGCAACAAACGCTTGAGACACTGCTCGAGAAGAAGATCCAATCTGTTCGCTTCCCAATGCAAGAACTCGAGCTCAATTATCCCGTCGCTAAAGGCAAGGTCTACAGCGAAGAGGAGGATCGTTACCTCTTATGCCGTCTTAATCACTATGGTCTATCCAGTCCTGATGTGTATGACCGCATCAAGAAGGATATTTCTGAGTTCCCGGTCTTCCGCTTCGACTGGTTCTTCAAGAGTAGAACCCCTCAGGAACTTTCCAGGCGGTGCCATACCCTGTTAGGTCTCATTGCGAAGGAGCACGAGGATAAGATGAAGGAAGACCAGAGCAAGAGTGCTGCTAAGGGTATGCGTGGGCAGAAGAGGTCTATTGCGGAGGTTACGGATCCGGAGACGTCGAGGAGGTCAACGCCTTCCGCTGCGGCGCCGGCAGCGGCGAAGAAGCAAAACAAGAAGAAGAAAGTGTAGATTGATCGTTTGCTGATTGTTGTTCTTATTGATTTTGGTTTTCTCTCGTTTGTTTATAGTACTAGATGTAATGTATTTCTTTCTATTGATGCTATATATCGCTGTGTTTGTAATCTTGAACGTCCATGGTGTCCTTAGGGAACCTTTGCGTGCTTTTCTTAAATGAAAATCATACTTTTCTGGTACATAGGTATTTAATATATTTGGAAGGGTCACACGGATCCAGCTAGGGGTACCAAGTAAGCGGAAGGTCCCAGTCTAGATTAGCTAAAAGATCTATCAATCAGCGTCCTATTTAGTCCCACGCCCAGTCCATGCTTTAACATCTCTCTTCTTCTTGCCACATTATCATCTATTATCATTAACTTGTATACATATTAATCTGTTTGTATTTATCCAAGTAACCTACAAGCTGCTTCATCAAGCTTTCAACTCTGGCAATGCTCCTGTCAATCAGAAACGTGGTTCTCGTGATCAGCATATTTGTGCGTCGCTGCATCTCGTTCTCTGCAACCATTGTTCGCTCAACTTCTTTTATTTACAGATATCGTTATGGTATCTTCATCGTGTTTTTTCGAGTTCTTCTGAAGAACATACCAGCTGGAGGACTATCCCTGAACAATACTATCGAAACTTCACCATCACACCTCCCACTCGGAAGGCGAAAGCTGTCTTGCTCATGCATCCCGGAAACGCGGATCTCAAGCATGTTCTGGCGAGCATGAAGCAGGTGGAAGATACCTTTAACACGAAGCACCAATACCCATGGCTCTTCCTGAGCGAAGCGCCATTTTCTGCTGAATTTAAAAAGTAAAGATAAAAAGTCGTGCTGTTATCGCAAGCTCTTTTGACATTACACCCAGATATACTACGGAAATCACGGATTCTCCTGTAACGTATGGACTAATTCCAAAGGAATATTGGGTGCAACCGGACTGGATTGACGAGGAAAAGGCCTCAGAAGCGCGTGAGAAATTAGCGGAGACCTCAGACGCCCTTTATGCCGGTAAGTCCTCTCTTGGCATATTATCGCAGGTTTCTTATATTGAGGTTTTGTTTCCTATAGATAGTGTAACGTACGTCCATTGCGACTCTACCCTTCTTTTTTGTAACCTTTCTACTGCAGAGCCCGAAACTTGTTCCGGTTTCATTCAGGTGTAAGCATCATTCAGTAAGTTAAAATGTCGTTGTTTCCTGAACTATATTCCTGCAGTTCTTTTTCCGCCATGAATTATTAAAGGATTATGACTACTATTGGCGTGTTGAGTAGGTTCCTTCCAATAGAAAACTAAATTCCGCTGATGCTAATTTCGTAGACCTGACGCTGAATTCTTTTGTGATCTGGATTATGATCCATTCCTTTATATGCAAGATAACAAGAAGGTTTATGGTAGGTTTCGATGAGTTTCACCTAAAAGCGAGATCTGATGGTCTCTTTCTGTAGGTTTCACTGTCGTCTTTCCAGAAAATAAGGCTACGATCCCCACATTATGGAACGCGACAAAAGGTTTGTTATTCAAAAAATATCAGATAGTTTTATTGTTCTGAATGCATTACAGAATTCATGGCGCTGCACCCTGAGCACTTGGCGAAAGACAATGCCTTGGGTTTTCTTGCCCATGGCCCTGGACCGATTGGAGAATCTTATAACAACTGTCAATGTACGTACAGTGGCAGTCGTGTGCGAAGACAATTTCACTTCTTTTATTACGTAGTCTGGAGTAACTTCGAAATCGGTGATCTGAACTTCTACCGAAGCAAAGCTTACATGGATTTCTTCGAACACCTTGACAAAGCAGGAGGCTTTTATTATGAGGTTTGTCTCTTCACTATATTTACCGTTAGGTTTTCTTACAATAAGTCCCCCTAGCGTTGGAGCGATGCACCTGTTCACACAATAGCAGCATCTCTTATGGCATCAAAAGACCAGATACACTACTTCGAGGATATTGGATATCAGCACGCCAAGATCCAAAATTGCCCATCTGGAGATAGCCATGCGAAGGGAAGATGTTCATGCAAGTTCAGTTTGAACCGAGATTTCGCAAGGTTTGTGGTCGTATTTAAATACGTGGAAGCGTGTCACTGACATTCCTGTCATGATCAGATATGGGTGCTTACCTCTGTTTCAAAGTTTGTTTAAATGATTTACCGGGATTGAGCTCGAGCGTGTTCTTTTTTTTTTTTGGTTTGACAGCTGTCACTACGTACATCAGATCCGTCATTTTGAACCCTACTGCTTTGATATAAACTGCCATAAATGACCAGCAAATGGCCCATTAATTACAGATTCTACTGGTTTGATATTCGTCGTATACTGTCTTCCATCGTTGGCACATTCCGTGAGTTCCTACATGGGATGATTTGACTTGCACTCGGACGAATGTGACGTATACATTTCCTTTTGCTTGTCATAAAATAAGCGGAAACTAATACTCCTGAAAGACTTCATAAATTCTCATATGAGGACAGATTGTAGTAGGGCCGTTACCCCCGCTGAAACCCGATTGAAAAGTTGCATATTGTCTTTCGTCTCTAGGAATGATAGAAGCCTCATTTTATGCTTTGTCAGCGCTATGCTTCTACCACTCTAACACTTGAGAGGCTTCTATCTTACCAACTTTTCGATCTTCTCCCCAACATCCAATAGCCCATTCCCCCTCCTATCTAAGGCGAAGGTGAGGAAAATGCCACCCTCCTTAACAACAACGCCTTTAGTCATAGTAGAAGATCTCTCATCCGTTGAACGGTCATCCTGCATAGGCATATTTTGTGGCCCTCCACCATTGTCGTTTCCAAACCCACCAAAGATACCAGTGCCACCTCCATTACCTTCAAGTTCTCCCCCTTTTAATTTTCCTCGCCCTTCAAGTTCTAGTCAAACATCCCCTATAGCTACTTCAAGTCACACGACCGCCGCTGCCATGCTTTCTCCCAATCCATCGCCTTCGAGTATTCCCAGTGGAAGCAGTACAAATCCAACTGCTGCTACTTCAATAATTACGGACTCGGAAACTATTATCAGTAGTATGCAGGCAAGTCTCTCAACTGTAGAATCATCCGAGTCCCTGTTGGCTACGCCCAGTGAACTGAGTGCAATTGCAAGCCAAGGCGTATCGGAACCTGTCGCAACCACATCCAGCGATGTCAAAATAACCGCTACCCACTCTGCGACTGCTCAATCAAGTGGCATGGGAGACAAGGCTTTTCAAAATGTATCATCCTCCCTTCCCTCTATGGCGGACTCTAACCCGGTTGGGACAATTACGAACACCACAGTCTCTCCAACCAAGAAGTCTGGACATTCTTCTGTCGTCCCTCTTGTAGGAGGCATAATCGGTGGAATACTAGTCTTTCTGCTATTAGTCCTAGCTATTATTTGGATAAAACGAAAGCGGACCCGTAAAAAGGAGCGACTTTGGCAGATATTGCCACTGGAAGTGGCCGCAGTCCGAGCTGCCAACGGTGGAGATGCCCCAGACACTTGGACGCTTTCCGATACACAGACCGCAAAGTCCTATCCAATTGCAAAGTATTCTGGATATCGTACAGGAGAAGATGGGCAGCTATACTTCGACGGACAAAGTCAGCGATCAGCGTTTACCTTTTCGACGGAAAGGACCGCCGATTCGCATATATCTACTATTTCGCAGATGAGCAAATTTTCTGCGACCTCTGGGATTCCCAATGGTCCTCGCAAGGGAAAGGAAAAGCAGATCATTGAGGATACCGTAGGATCAAGGTATGGGGATCCTCGTAGCAAGTCTCGACCACCGACTACTATCGATGAAGAGACGACGTTTGACGATGTCTAGGCGTAATTCGGGCGGTTTACTAGATATATTACGAGAATTATTATATGTTATCTCATTAAACTTGACATTCCTTTCATTTTCCAACGTTTGAATCTACCACTCTTTAGCTATTTCGGACTCATCACACATTCATTTGATATACGCATCTTTTTTGGATAATGACAATACTTTATATGCCACATTGGCGCTTTAGTTTTACCACATGTAATATACCCATGCTACCAGTGATAAGCGCAGGAATTCTTATGTTCCTTTTGTCATGTTTTTAGAAGATCATATCATATCCCAAGCTTAGACATTAACAAGCACGACTGTTATTTGAGACTTCTATGTCCTTAGATTATGTGGATGGGAAGACTCCGCCTCAGCCATCAAGGCTTCTAATTTTTGTAAGTAGTCATATGTACGGTGCTGAACAATGCACTGATATTGGAAGGCTGCTGCCTATTGCAGCCTCACTGGGTGTCGGTCAAAAAGATTGATAGGACCAGTATGTATTCCTCGATGAACAAGAGAGAAGTTACATGATGGTGATGGTAGAGTTAAACAGTATGGAAAATGCTACGGTGCATCTGGCGTTATGTCACCGAAGCGGTACCTAATAAATGTGTAAGCATTCTGGCAGGATTATAGATAAGTATATCCGAATATATGACTTTGACTTTGACCCGATGTTCTCAAGTGTCTGGTCACTATATAAAATCAATCCTTAGAAATTCTTGCTTGTATGTGTGAAGCTTGCTCTCGCACCGGCAATTCAGGCTCCACTTGCTTCTCTGGAGTGCTCAATTTAATGCACAACCACCGTGACGAAGTAGGTACCAATAACGATTCCATATTGTAAGTGGTCGGATACCGTGGTTGCAGGGTAAAACCAAACAGTTCGCCCGAGTTCAAATCCACCCGTCTCGAGCCGTTCCCTTCCCGACTTAACGCTTTTAAAAAAGAGATTATATCTTTTCACTGTACTTAATATTATGTGACTCGAAGAAATTTTTTGACCAGAGGAGTTAAAATCATATTATTTCGTAGTGAGTTTAGATCTAATCCTCTGTCATCCACCCTAAATTGTTAGATTACTTTGAATCTAGCCATCGTCGTGCCAGGGAGACATAACATCGTGGGATACTTGAAAAGGGTTTGCTAACAGCTAGACACGAACTAAGTTGTTCGAATGTCTGACACTTCAGGCTGTTGAAAGTGATAGCTCAAGATAGTCATTAGTCCAGACAGTGTTCTTATTTACTCACCAAGGATGACAGCTCAAGTTTCAAGATCTTGACTTAATCAGATAGCAAGGTGCTTCCTAGGTAGCTGTGATCATAAGAAGTAGATGAAGAGGATCGGATACGACGAAAGGAAGTACCACTCGGACCAGAATGATAATTGCTGCCGAGACGATGGATAATTAATGCAAGAGGCTGTTCTGAGAGCCTGAAGGATGTGGAATCATTTCAAAAAATTATTAATACTGTATAGTCCATTTAGGGAATATCAAGAAGATGTATTATAGGAAGCAGTGGATTTTGGGTGAGGAGAGGTTTAAGTACAGGGAAGTACGGGAAAATGGGAAAGACATGGAAAATAACATTGACAGGGTATTATGCGTTCCAAAGACGAACGCAGCATATAAGGAGCTCGGGAGATTAGGGAGTATTGAAGCTGTTGTATGTGGCAGTCATGCTTATAAATCGCGTGCATTAAAGTAAATTAAGGGTACAGGTAAGAGGTCTCGACAAATTAATAGGTGTAGAAGCTATGAAATAGGTACATATTTAATTTTGAAGGAGTCGATGTGGGAAAAGGCGTAAGCGTCCCGAAGCACTACTATGGGTCACATATTCAACTGAATAATTTCAGACGTGAAAAACCACTAGGTGATAGGTGTGTGGATTGTTGCCCCAATCCCAAGCCAGGTTCGATATGCATTGTTTTGAAGCGATCTTATTTCAGGCCCTTCAACGTCTGGCCCCGCTGAAGAACGAACCGCCGAATCCGTACGAAGACTGTAGAGATGCGAAGGCCGCCGAGTAAATCTTTCGAAGAGGAAGAACCTTTCGAGGTGCGACTGGACTCGGAGCTGGATGAGGTGCTCGAGCGAGATTTGAACTTGGACTTGGATACTGCATAAGGAGGCAAGCAAGGCGCACTGCCTGAAGCTCCGAATGAAGATTGAAGGGACGTGAAAGCCGCCTCGTAATTCTTCTGAAGAAATATCGGTTATAATCGTGTTGAAGAACAAGTCGTATGCCAACTTACCTGGACGTTAGACATAGTAGTTTTAGTGCGGAGGTTTGGATAAGTGTTCAAAGAGGTCAATGCGAGTATCGAGTTGCTTTAACTAGTTGGTATTAATAAGACCACCATTCTTGGTCTTTTATACTACAAGTTCGGTTGCATTGAGTCTCACGTAGACCATGAACCACAGTTCGGGTGGATTTCCACCGGTGGCCACCCCTTCAGCGAATGTCTCGAAGCAGTAGCGGCACAGTCATTAGGGTCGTCACGGTCTTGTATGGGTGGGCACGGATTTCTGGAGTGTAGCAGTGCTGTCTAACAATGGGCAGGGATGAGGGTGTGGATGCGAATACGAGCGAAGGGGACTCCCTATATGCGCCGATGCGCCGATTTGCCCGTCGTTCTATCCGCCGGTGCGGTGAAGTTCGAGGTGGATGATAATGCACATCACCGGAAGGCTCTCGCATCCCGCCTCGCTAGGTTCGCCACCGTTAGGTTACGTCCTCTTACGCCACGGCGGCGCAAGCACTGGAACCGTATAGGCGCCTTGACATACCTCGCCCGTTAGCAAGCAAGCGAGGCTTATCTCCGTAGTACCGTCCGCTTCTAAACTCGCGTAGGGATACGCTGGCTAACGTAACGCCGTCCCTGAATGCTGCTCAACTCTTACAAACTCCGCGCATCATCCAATAAAGCCAGCTGAGTCCGACCCCGCATACACCAGACAACCTCAGACAGCGCATCGAAGTCCGAAGTTCGAAATGCTTTGCGGATCCCCTCCTGCATCCCTGGCTGGCACACCAACAGATTCATGCGTGATGAACAATAATTAAAAAGGCGCCTATTGCATATATGTCGCTGGCCTCTCGGGGTGCTCTCCAGATTCCGCTAGCCGATCATGACGTTATCCCAATGATGTGGCATGGCAGAGTATCTTTAACGAGAAGAAAACCAGGGCAGTTCAGGGTCAGTGCACTGCGGCACCGGAATCTGCACTAAGCGGGTGATGAAGGGACCAAAGCGCGCGCGCTAGTGATTTTGAGACTTCCTGACACCGGGATTCAACAGAAGGTATGGCAGAAAAGTAGAGAACCGGAGCTGTGTCCCGATGTGACTCATTAGGTTCGCGGGTAACAGCAACGACTGGCCTCGTAAGACCCCAGGAGAACACTATAAGCAAAGATCGATATCAATTCAGCGTTCCTGAATGTACCGCGGATTTGTCTCAAATTGTCTGCGGCGAGCACGCTTGACTGTGGCCGCAAAATTCTTCTGGTGTGTAGAATTCCGTTGCCACATGTTCTTCTCAAAAATGAAAATGATGTATGTAGTACACGTGGCTAAATTGCAAAATGTACAGCGGACCGGTGTGCACTGTGCAACTTGAGATTGACAATGGCACAATGTAGTACTGTGTTGATTTGGCGGCCAGATTTGAAGGTTCTGGATTAGAATAGGGTTGGACATATGTGATCATGAGAAGATATGCAGTTCTTGAGCCGAATGCAGGCGTTGAGGAACAAATACCTGTTAAGAATACACGCTTCAGGAGTAGTGTTGCCGCCGGTTCGGTCCAGTCCTCCCTAAACCGGTAACCGAACCATTTTTAGACCAACCGAACCGAACCAGTGTATCATTGGTTTCACTGGTTTGGTTTTATTAATAAACCGGTTTCGAACTGGACGGAACCGTTGGAATTATCGCTTTCCTTAGATAGTAAGAGCGTGACAGACTGGGGAGGTGTCACGCACCGTCACGTTATGTCACATCTACATAATTTGCACAATACTTTACAAAACAGGGTATGATTTCATTCTTGAATTTGTTTGTAGGTACTATTAAGCAGAATAAGACCATTTGAACCCTCCACCCTTCCATCCTAGGGCGGATTACCTGGCAAAGAAAAGTACTCCTCAGAACCATGGTTTGGCGGTCTGAAACCGGTTTCTAAACCAGACGGACCCACAGAAAACGGTTTCGGTCTCGAACCGTTTCTATTTTAAACCGAACCGTCGGTTCCGGTTCCGTTCGGGACCAAAACCGAACCGCGGCAACACTATTCAGGAGACTATAGGTACAAACAATGCCAAACAAATAGTATTAGATTAATGTATAGACGCTAGCTACGATTGTCTTTGTCTACAATATACATGTCGTAACCCTCGCACTGGCCGAGTCAAGCCAGCATTATTCCTTGCTGCTATTAGCACAGGACAGGCCGCCGATCTGTTTGGACGGCAACACCTGCGCATACCTCGCTAGGCATCGCGCACCTCCCCTCTTCATCCTTATTCCCTTTTCAACCTTCGCACTTTCCGCTTCCATTTCCGACAACGGCGACGACACGTTTAACAATACCTCCGGCTGGCTGAAGAAGATTCTCCGAATAACTTAGAAGGGAGTGACTCAGAGGTTGTGGGTGCCTGTGGGCACAAGGAGACTTTTCGCGTCCTCTTCGTCATGTTCCAGCTCTTTCTTCTTTTCTATACTATATTCTAGCGTCATACAACATTTAAATGAGAATAAGATAACGTACTTCACCTGGATTCCGGACAGATTTTGTAAAAATAATATCACATATTTTCAGGCTATAGTAATGAATACTATTATGTTTTAAGATAATATCTATACATATTATCTACCATCTAAAAAAATTCGCAAGGATTGCACCTCATTTCACAGTTCTAATGATGGCAGCAACCGAGAGTACTTTACAAGGTCAGGCGCTTGCGACCTGGGAAACCGGACAGCCTGCATCCTAAGGCAGAACTCATAGACATAAAGTAAATGTGGTTGAAACAAACAAAATGAAGACTATGTCTACTACTTAGGCGGTCTAAAAAGTGAAAATCTACGCTCGGTATGAGGGTAGCACCAGTAGCATAGCACCACAGGCGCCCGTACTGAGTACGAACAAGTAGAAAGCTATCAAAAGCTAAAAGGCCTCAAACAACATGATCAACTTGGCTTCATTCGTATTCCGCACGTTATATACATGTCTAATTCAATATTAATATATATATGGCCCCAAGTATTTTTTTCTCTATCTGTCCGGATTCTGGGTGAAGTACGTTACATGAACGAAACCCAGGAAAAAATCAGCAGTCGGCTAAGTAGGCCTGGTGGCAAGGGCAGTCCCAACAACCAGGTATAAAAGACGAAAGGTGAAGTATTGTTGCCTTATATGTATTTCTCAAATAAATTTATCACTAACAATCTGATATCTACCTGTGCTTGTTTTGCATTAATAATCGTATTTATGCAACATTACAAATGGAAACTCGAACAGTGCGCTCCTAAGTCTTAATTATACAGATAATAATTATTCTCGGATTAATTCAATAGGATTAACAAATGAGTGCCTATCTCGCATGGATGCGGTTACTCAAGCACCTTTCCATTGTCACTGCTGGTACACTGAGCGATTACCTCCAACTGCCTCTTCACAGAATCCTCCACCGTCGAGGCGCCTGCAAAGTTTGGATCCATCTCTTGGAAATTATTTGTAGCTTGCATCATCCAAGCTACATATTTTTCAGATACTGTGAACAGGGGTTAAATAGAGAGCTTTAGCAAAAAGCAAGGAGTGATCAGATGCTTACGTTTCTGGGGTAATGTCCCAGTAGTATCC
>KN837080.1:431219-535101 GCA_000827215.1 Sphaerobolus stellatus SS14
GCTGCTAACATAAATAATTATATTAGGTAGATTGTATTACATATATCATATAACTAACTTTTGACCAAATCAGAGACAATATGAGCTGCTGTAGTAGCTGAGTGGCCGTCGTCCAAGTTGCACGAGCGAAATTTTCCTAAGTCAGGCTTAATCAAGCGCGCGCTTATTCTCGTACGCCAGGCCCTGATTGAGTGATCCCAGCCTCTCCACTTTAGTGGAAGGCTGGTTTACGAGCCTAGGAGATGACGGAGGCGTCGGTGAAAATAGGAGGGTGGTCTAGAGAGTGGCGGGTGGTCTAGAGGTATGATTCCTTCGTAGGGGCCCACGCCGCTGTCGCTGTCGACGTCTCCTCGTCGCTACCGTTCCGGCATCAATAACGCCTACCTTTAAGTGGCTGGTAACCCTATGCGACGAGAGAGACTACAGAGGGAGGACATTGACGGAGACGACTGGGGAAACATTGACCCTGGGTTTGTTTCTGGCACTGCAGAGACACTCACGAGCCGGAGTGTCAAGAACGGTCTCTGCCGGAAACAAGGTCCCGGGTTCAATTCCCCGCTAGGCCCTTTCTTTTGCTCTATCTACTGAGGTTGAATAAACTTGGGCACGTTTATATTGTTCTGGAGTTTCGTTGTTAGAAAGAGTCGTTATATGAGTCCACAACCCTGCTGGGAATAACGAGAGTTCAGCCGACTATTATCACTTAGTATGTTTATTGTGACTTTGTCAACTGGGACAAATTAGATGCCCTAAGTGTCTCCTTAAGCCTTCATCGATTCATCTCTGGAGTCACCATTCCAAACTTGCTGATAAATTGTCTGATGATTACTTATACTGCATGAGACCACTACATTTCCCAATGTCAGTAAGCAGGATTTGCCAGTGGTTCAGTTAAAATCTTCTCTGCCGTGGCCTAAAGCAACACTCAAAGGAAGCTGGTTGGCTAGTGGCAGCATAAATTCAGTACTTTAGATCTATACGCACAGAGACTCACGTAATTGCCACATTGTCATATTCGTGAGAAATAAGTAGGTAAGATGTCGGAACGGCGGATCATGCACACCTAAGCGCTGGCCAGAGGTCCACCGTGTGCAACCGTTATTGCACTGACAAGAGATTTAGAAAAAAAAAAGTAAAACCATAGAATATTAAAGAGTATGTTTAGACAACTTTCTACCGTTTTACTTTTTTTAAATTGTCTTAATAATTAATTTTTTTACAAATTTTTATTTTATTTTAAGAAAAGGTTGAAAACTCCTTTTTGAGCCATTTGGAGCATTAATTCTTTTTTGACTTTCGAAGATTTTGGCCGCTTACATAAGCGCTTAGCGCGCTTAGAAGGGCGCTCGGCAAACTCCGGAGGGCACTGGGGTAATGTTATAGCTTGTTTGGACAAGGTTGATATAGGAAAAATTTGAAGGTAATAATTATTTTCTTGCCACAATTTGGTTACTCCTGTATGATTCAGATTTGCAAATCAGTCAGCTCAGTTTATGGATGCTTATAGGCATGGCTTGACTGGAACTCAGGCTGTTTGGGCAAATAAAAAACATAGGGGGCACAGGGTTCTTCCAAACACCATTATGGAAGAGTTAAACAAAGCCACTTGTATTTAATTGATCTCTTAAAATAATATTTGCTTCAATATTTACAGGCTGCAACCCCAGAATTGACTTGGGGTTAGGGTAATTCGGAATTTTTCACCGCCTTAACCCTAACCCTAGCGCTTAGTAAGCGGGCACTTAGGTGTGCATGATCCATCGTTCCGACATCTTATGTCATTTCCTTTTTCATCTTTCGCTGATATTAATACTGAACAGCTTAAGGATGGTGGCAACTGCTAAAAAGTTCATCCATTGGCCAGGTATCGTCCAGGACATATTCTGCTTTGAAGGCAAATCGTTAATGGGATACCTAATATTGAAGATCATATAGTGTAAAATCCGTACCTCCGTCCATAACCCCATTGCCAAGCTGATGGATGCTTAAGACCTGTGTTTAAGAAAGGTTCAGGGACAAAGTCCTCCTTGTCTGTGCTGTAATATTTGCTATCACGGAGAATACCCCTGGAAAATGGAAGAATAGGTGAATTGAATAAACGATGGTTTAAATGAACTTATGGTGTAAATGAAATCACTACGCTTCCCTTAGGTATGAAAAGGTTTCTTACACATCATCCTCAACGGTAACGTGGGCGAGAGCAAACGGAACGGCTTGATGGCAACATTGCAATTCTGTGTAGAACACATCTACATAGGGAAGTTTGACTCTATCTTCCAATATTGGAAGACGATCTCCCAAGACATTGTCAAGTCTTCTTGTGCTTTATTTGGGGCTTCCGGATTCAAAATGAGGTCCAAAATACGACCCAGCATCGCAGCCGAACCCTATAAATTCAATCACTTTAATTTTCCGCAAGAAACTATAAAAACAACTACAATTGAAGAACCTGCTGCATAAGCCACACCACTGACATTATAATTACTTCTTCATCGTCAGACAGAACACCCTTTGATTACATGTCAATAATGGAGGCGGCTGTAGTTGAAGGTCCTGCGATTCCATTTTCCTAACATGCATATAAGCCAATGGTCCGGTGCACAGTACCAATTCACATTACCATCGCCCTTTTAACCATCCTAAATGGAAGGGTTTTGACTTCGGTGACCGACTTTCAGTATTTCGCAGCTGTTCCTTCTCAGCTTCCCGGAGTCCATTTGGGAACATATTTACTAGAAATCAATCTGAGAGTCTGCATAAACCCATCTGCCGATATTTAAGAAACTTACAGAAGGGTAGGAGATCAATGAGGTTTAAACCAACAAGCATACTTTCATTTCCTTCTGATGCGGCTTTGATAACTTTAATGTAGGGATCATTTCCTGAATCCCGCCTCAAATCATAGTCATAGACTACCTGAGATAGGTAAGGTCAATTACTGGTTGTAATAGAAATGATCTAGATAATCAGTAAACCCTCAAAATAATAGCACCGGCAAAGTGCAGAAGATGAGTTTCTAACTCCTGAGGTGATCGGTGCAGATGTTGAATCAAATCCCTTTAGGGTTTGGATTAGTCTCCCAATAGATAAGACTGCTGTTATTTCACACCTGGTTGCTTGAAGCTGGATAGGCTCATAATTTTTGACAGTGTCTGCATTGAAATACTGATGGAATCCTTGTCTGTCTCAAATTAACACACGTACAAATATAGTCGGAACATTGCATATGCATAATGGAATTTGTCATTGATGTTAGACGGTTCAACTTCCCCACATATGGCAACTTCCTTCGTGAAGCGCGGGGCATTAGGCACTATCTAAGCCTGCCAGTGGAAGAGTTAGTAGTCGATCGTTATGGGTCGGCTAAGTCCCGGAGCGATCCGCGAGATCTACCCACGCCCACTCGTTATCTTAGCAGCTCGCCATCAAGACCCCAAACTCCTTGCCCGCCAGCAGCGTCGCAAGATTAGCTGTAAGTAAGTCATTGCATCCCATTAACCAAAGTATCTATATACATAGTAACTTATTTACAGGGTATGCTAGGATATCTCTTACTACAAGTCCCAAAAAGGATATCCTCAAGGTCTTTGAGAGGCACCTCATCCACGGCGGTGCCTCTGGTTAATCCAAGGTCTTCTATCACAAGATGTGAGTGACATAGTAGTCACAATGATAGAACTTCGTCTGACGGTCCTTTAGGGTGACTACCACCATTACTTGACGAAGTTGCGTGTGCCACTGCCGTAGGTCACCGCCTACCAGTGTCCTCCATACTGCTGGGAAGGTGGGTAAGGGTAATGTCTAGATAAAATGTGATGTAGTAAGTCCTTTTGCCTCGCTTCTATGGCTCTTGTATTCACTAGGATCAGCCAGGGACTCCCATTACCATGCGGAACTGTGACACATCGTCTACAGACAATAAGCTGGAGAATGGAGATAGTAGACAGCTTTACCGACTTTGGAGGAATGCACTGTGAGGTGAGAGTCATCTCGGTCTGATTGTTACTGACAGCTGACCTATATAACCATAGACTGCATGCTAGAGCCCATCCGCCACTGTTCATTTCACTCGCCCATCTCCACATCATCTCTCTTTTCTACCGGCTCTTTTAACTAGAATCATGTCCTTTTCGGTCATTACCGATGTAGGCGCTGCCGCCGTTGACCCCACGGTTCTTGAAGAATTGCTTCGGCCTTTGCTTGAGGAGGCGCAGACGTCTCCCAACCTCATTTTTTGACCGAAGCATTGGAGAAGTACTTGAATATCCTTAGTATGTTCTCTCAAAGCTGCTCGTAACATTTCTTATTCACTTTTCTTCTTATAGCCCAATGAGCGGTGGTAATCTCATATCACCTGACGGCATTCAAGACTACCTGGATCGACGGCGCATTGGTTTCCAATGCCCTCATATTTCAATCATAGATACAGGTTCTGGTACGTTCTTTAGCTTCGAGACTCGTCACAAGGAGACATAGCTAGTTTGCGACTTTTGTGGGTTTGACGGTAAGTGCCAGTGCTTCTATTATTGTATTACTCTAACAGTGTTCTAGTCTGTTTGAACAATAAGTTTCGGACGATCTACTGGGCAAATGATTATCTTGCGTATCTTAGGGGTGGCCGTAAGTATATAATGCCTTCGTTTGCATTTTGACTGATGGTTTTGCAGCTCGTGTACCTGCTCGTTCAACTCAAGATATCGAATTTGGATGTTTGCATGCACGAGAACGACGTGTATCAGGATGCACTCGGTCCGCACTCATTCATCCACGAGGACTCGCAGCCACGGCCAGAAGTCGAAGAGCGAGAATTGCAGGTATAACTAGGGAGCGGAGGGTTCGGTTGGCTTTCGGAAGGCTTGCTAGTGACCCA
The DNA here is from genome assembly GCA_000827215.1 of Sphaerobolus stellatus SS14. Taxonomy (NCBI): domain Eukaryota; kingdom Fungi; phylum Basidiomycota; class Agaricomycetes; order Geastrales; family Sphaerobolaceae; genus Sphaerobolus; species Sphaerobolus stellatus. The sequence goes on from KN837080.1 coordinate 436,090, forward strand.
AGCCCTTTCAGTACATTGCCGCTACTTTATAATGTTCATTTCCTAACTCATAATTCATCTAGGAACACTTATTCGTCGTTCACACATTTCCAGTCCCTCTCTCAGCTCCTCCTCCAACGCCACATGGAGTCCATCCTCTCCTACCCTACTCACCTGCAGGCTCCGTTCCCAACACAATGTCTCAAGCTACCACTGCTAGCTCTTCAGGTGGAAGTGGAAGTGGATCCAGCAGTAGTGCAGCCGTTGCCTCAGAGCCTTATGAGAAATGTGACGTTTGCGGTTTTGCATTCCCTTCCAGTGACTTTTCCGCCCATGTTTGTTAATATAATACAGTAACTGAAGAAACTTCAAGGCAACATACTCCGTTCACTGTTACCTTTATTGCTATACTCTATACCCTCGCCACACTCTTTTGCACTTCTCTAATCCATTTCCTGTTTATGGGCTTGATCTAATTCAGCTTACTTCCTCTTTTAATTGTCTATCATTGTACTATATTATTGCCTTCCATAGCTAGTTAAAAAGAACCATAAAATCTTATTTAACATACTTGCGCGGCCTTCACAGAACAGCGCCGGAAGGGCGTGGGTGTACGGGGTACGAGCGGCATAGGGCGCGCTCCATAAGATAATCACGGCCAAATGCCCGGGCGCCGTAGCCGACTCATAACGATCGACCCTCAACTGGCAGTGGAAGGTTCACATCATTCAGCAAAGCCCGGTTATAATTTTCAAATAGGGAAGTACATCACCTGAGCTCATGAGATACGCTGCATTTGTCTATCGCCAACATCCATATTACCCACGGTATCCGAGCTAGACACAAAAATAGCTAGGCAACATGGTAAAGTGTTATGTGTGTAAAGTCAGGCTTCTAGGATTTCGGAGAAAGGGTCCTAGGCAGATAGTTGTAAATGTCTCCGAGGTAACCCATCTTGCTGTCAGCTCCGAGTCGGGGGCAACTAAAGGAGCCGATGGTTGTTAAATACCATGCACATATCACATCGTGACGGAAGTCGCAGATTGAGATTGGACTTGTCTCGCGATTTTATTTGTTATTTGTAAAGCTCGAACATAAGACTTCTTAATTGCATGGATATACAAAAGCGATATCGTGACATCGTGCCGATAAGTGAATCAAATCTCTCCTATGTGCCAATAACAAGATTTCCTTCAGAGAGGATCTTTTCTGCAAATACAGAGCGTGGCGTAAAGGAACACTTGAAGGGCGCTGGTTGGCTAGTAGCAGTAAATTATGTCAGTACTTCAGATCCTATATGCACGGAGAATGCTCACATAATTCCACGACCGACATATTCTCAAGAAATTGGTATGTCAATTCCTTTGTCATCTTTCGCTGGTATTACATCGAATAGCTTGAGGATGGTGGTAACCGCTAGAAAGTTCGACCCACTGGCCAAGTGTCGTCCAGGACACATTCTGTGATGAAAACAAAACAAGCAGAGATCTAAGTTAACATTGAAGGCCTGATAATTGTTAAATTAGGTACCTTCGTCCATAACCCCATTGAGCTAATGAATGTGAATACCTCTTTCCGAGAAACGCTCGGGAACAAAGTCTTCCGCATCTGGGCCGTAATGTTTCCTATCACGGAGGATGTCCCTGAACAAAAAGGGAACAATTGGTGAATCAAATAAACAACGATGAGACCAAATTACTGTGTAACTCCGATTACCACGCTTCCCTTTGGTATGAAAAAGTCGTTATACACATCATCATCGAAGGTAGCATGTGCGGCGCCAAACGGCAAGACTGGTTGACAACGTTGTGATTCCGTGCAGAAGGCCTCGATATAGGGGAGATTGGGTCTATCTTCCAATGTCGGAAGACAATCTCCTAAGACATTGTCGAGTTCTTCTTGTGCTTTCTTTTGTGCTTCCGGATTCAATACCATGTCAAAAATAAGAAGCATTAACAGAATAGTACCCTATAAATCCAATCATTATGATTTATTGCAAGAGACCCTTGTATAACGTACGGTTCCAGCACCTGCAGCGTAAGATACGCCGCTGACATTCATAATTATTTCTTCATCATCAGGCAGTAAATTACGCTTTGACTGCATGCGAATGATGGAGTCAGCTGTTGTCGAAGGTCCCGCGGTTCCATTTTCCTAACATATTGATAAGTCTATAGCCCAGTACGAAGTATAGCTTCAACTTACCATCGCCTTCTTCACCATCTTAAATGGAAGGGTATTGACCTCGGTGACCGGCTTTCGGATTCTGGCAGCGTTTCGCTTCCAACTAGCTCCCGGGAACCACTGGGGAATGTGTTTCACTAGAGCTGAATTACATAAACCATGCAGAAATTTTTGATGAATACTTACAGATGGGTATGAGATCAACGAGGTCTAAACCGATAAGAAAATTTGGATTTTCTTCCAATGCCGACTTGATGAGGTTAATGTAGGGGTCATTTTCCCGCATTAAATCATAGTCGTAGACGATCTGGGATAAGTCCGATTAATGACTACAATAAAGATGATCTATACAGAGGTGGAAACCTTCAAAATAATTGCACCGGTGAAATACCCAACGTGACTTTCGAATTCGTGAGGTGATTGATACAGTCGTTGAACTAAATCTCTTCGAAACTTCGACTTAGTCTTCGTATAGTAGAGGGATTGCCGTTAATACTTACCTTGTCGCTTTGAGCTGAATTGGCTCATAATTCTTGACAATGCCTGAGTTGAAATATTGATGGAAACCTCGTCTGTGCCGTCGCCACCAGTTGCCATAATTAAATAAACCCATATTATAAGTCCAACCCTGGCTAAATTCACCGCGTAAGAAAATCCGTACACCTAGTAGTGAAGTTAAGGATGCACGCCAGCATCGCTGTTTGTGTATGACGGTCAGAATATTTGGCAGCACGTTTGTCAAGTAGTTCGGAGGCGATATCCTGAGAAAATATGAAGACAAAACGGGTTCCCAGGATGCTGAAGGAGACTATATCGCCTAAAACTAGGATTAAATCTTCAATATGTGACACATAGTATCATAGCTACCATATTCCTGCCTCCATTTCCTAATGCGGGAAAAATCGTAGATGTCGGTACCTAATAATCCTACAAGTGGCTTTCCTTTAGGACCTGGAGGGAACTTGATGTCTAGAAGTTGTTAGTATTGAAGTCGAAACATTGTAAGTTTAACAAGCAATCCATACATTTGCGATGCTGGCGGCGCTTCCACGAGTCGAAGAGAAAGACACTCGAAAGAAAGACAACAATGGAGAGAGCTGTTGAGACCATTGACGTGAGATTATGCAGTCCAGAATCTGTCTCCGAAGATGTTCCTCTATATAAATGCTTTTTTAACTGTGTGAATATTGTAAATAAACACGGATATTTGTCATTGGTATAAGACGGTTTTAGGATGTGTGGAACTTTGTGAGGCGTGAGTGCCATTACTGTGCATTGGGCAATATCGAATTCTGTCGGGAAAAGCCTATTTAGTCGCATTAGCCAAGGTCCTGTAATATTTTCCAGAATAGGGAATCATCTACCTGATCGTCTGAGAAACTTAAGTTAAATAATCCATCCGAGCTAGACCCAAAGATAGTGGGGAACGTTGTAAGTCCGTCGTCCTTATCAAAGATATCTAAAGCTGTCAGGGCGAAGATCTATCATAATCAGGTGAGATAAAGATAAGTACCCTGCAATCCTTGGTTAAAATCCCTTCCCGTCATTTAGTACGGTGACACTCAGATTCTGGAAGTCTCGTCTAAAGTATTGTCGTACTCTGGTTCTCGAGTTCTTCCAATTCTGGGATACTCCAGATCAGGTTGCAAAGCAGAAGCAGACGATGGATAGCATACTAGTGATAGTGGTTGTGAGGACTTGGAAAAGGCGCTGGACTCTGTTCACATGGACACATAAAATTGCTGGCTCGTCCCGGACGATCCGATGGCCGGTCAGGTCGTGTATTAATTCGCTCGATGTGAGCCTTTATATGCATCTCTGTATAATTCGTAGAAATGTCAATAGCAGAGGATCTTGAAGGATATGGTTAGATTGCTGAAGAGGGCAACAAGTTCTATTTATACAAGTATTTTATGTTGTTTATTTATTTATTATATTATATTATATACTATTACTAACTTTTGTCGACTACTATTTCTCTAAATAATGCTGTGTTATTTTTAATTTATTTGTATTGTTTCAGCTCATAATAAACGACTTATTTTATATGATTGAAGCTATAAATGACATAATGAAACATGCTACACATATAACTTTCCTTTCGCCACAAGAACAGTATTTCCTCGTATCTGGCAAATGCTCCTCTCACGATCCCAAATAATCCCAACTTCTCCGGAGCGTTGACTAACCTGTTTTCCAATCATCTCTTTGTCTTCAGGCTGAGTCAACCGACCAGACCAGTATGGCCCAAGCATGCAATGTGCACTGCCAGTTACTGGATCTTCCGGTTCAGTCTCGAGAGGACAGAAGACTCGAGAATGGAATAGGATATTGTGCCTGGTAGTATTCAATGGATTAAGCTGGGTAAATATTATAACCTCGATTGATGGTCTAAGTTGAGACTAAAGGAAGTGCAGATGTGGTCAAAACTCGTTTGCGCTTTTCAAGAACAATACTGAGACTCACTAATGTAGTGGAGTTGACCACAGCTTTCTCAAGGTCAATGCCTTCTACCTCTACAAGAAGGTATTGCCCAAAGGAAATCCCGGTGCCCTTTCCGATATAATTAATCTTTGGAATCTCAGAACCTTGAAAAGCTTCCTGAATAATTTTGTCCATCGAGGACTTTTGTGACTCCTCGATAGGGAAGGCCTCTCCAGCAGGAAGGTCCAATTCTATACGTTTATCCTGAAGCACCCTTGCACTCAATATGCCGGACATAGTCTCGAAGCGCAGCTCTGTCTGCTCCGGAGGCAATTTGAATACACCCGTGCGCTCTGCAAAAATGACCGAAGACGTAGCGAGAGTGGCATGTCCGCATAGTGGAAATTCAACCATAGGCGTGAACCAGCGTAGTTCAAACCGGCCATGATCTAGGTCAATGGGAGTCACGAAAGCGGTTTCGGCAAGATTGAATTCAGTAGCGATGGATTGAAGTGTGGAATCTGGGATATGATCGGAAGAGGGTAATATGACAACGGCAGCACTATTTCCTTTGAATGAAACAGTGGTAAAAGCATCCACTATAAAGTAATGTAACGGATGCAGCATGGTTCTGAGAGGGAGGAAGAAAAGACGAAGACAAAGAAAACGGAGGTAAATGGGTAGAAATTCCACCGTGGGAATAATCCCATCCGGCTATTTACTATCTTTTACTCAGATCACGTACACGTTGAATTGGATAAAAAGTGCATCTGAGTAAGATCTAATTTCTAAAGAGATTTAGAATATTATTGAATAAATAAACAGACAGAATGAGACCAGATGGACTTTTTGCATAACATTTGACGGTCACCGCTACCGGGAATTTTGCTGCGAGAACTTTCTGAAGATTCCAACCGATTAATTTGCCATCATGCAGGAGGCGTCTCCATGACAGCAAACGAGAATTCGATAATTATAGTGTATACATGAATTGACGGATATTTGCAATGATCCGATGACTATATTTCGGATATCAGTAATGTCCTTCAGATAGAATTTTCTCTGCAAACGCCGACTGTGGTCTAAAGGAACATTCAAAGGGAGCTGGTTGGCTAGTAGCATGCGCGGTGCATAAATTCAGTATTTTAGACCCTATACTTATGCGCGAAAAATGCTCACATAACTCCCAAACCCACGTATTCTCGAGGGATGAGTATGCCTTTTCCCATTTCGTCTGTCGCTGGCATTACATCGAACAGCTTGAGGATGGTTGCAACTGCTAGAAAGTTCGTCCCGCTGGCCAGGTGTCGTCCGGGACACATTCTTTGTCTAAGGCAAATCGTTAATGGAATATTAAAGGTCATAATTGTAACTCCGTACCTCCGTCCGTAACCCCATTGAGCTAACGAATGTTTACTACCTCTTTCTAAGAAACGATCGAGAACAAACTGTTCCGCATCTGTGCCATATTGTTTCCTATCACGGAAGATCTCCCTGAAAAGAAAAAAGGGAACGATGGGTGAATCAAATAAACAACTAACGAAAATAACTTACTGTGTAACTCCAATTATCACACTTCCCTTTGGCATGAAAAATTCTTCATACCCATCATCTTCAAATGTAGCGTGTGCGAATCCAAACGGCATGGCTGGCTGACAGCGTTGTGAATCTGCGCAGAATGCCTCAATATAAGGAAGATTGGCTCTATCTTCTAATGTCGGAAGACGATCTCCCAATACATCGTCAAGTTCTTTTTGAGCTTTCTTCTGTGCTTCCAGATTCAAGACCATGTCAAAAATAAGAATCAATAATATGGCTGCATAAGATACACCACTAATGTTCATCACTATTTCTTCATCGTCAGAAATTACCTTTTGACTGCATACGGATGATGGAAGCAGCTGTCATTGAAGATCCTGCAGTTCCCTCTTCCTAACACGTATATAAGCCGATAGTCCAGTACAAAATACAATTTCAACTTACTATCGCCTTTTTTACCATCTTAAACGGAAGTATATTGATTGCGATGACCGATTCTCGAAATTTCGCAGCCTTTCGCTTCCAAGTGGCTCCCGGAAACCACTCAGGAAGATATTTCAGTGGAACAGAACTTACATAATCTCTGTGGCTATCTTTTATGTCGGAGTACGCACTGATGGGTAGGAGATCAACGAGGTATAAACCGACAAGTAGATTCTGATTCCCTTCCGAAGCAACCTTGACGAGCTTGATGTAGGAACCATTTTCGCGCATCAGATCATAGTCGTAGACTGTCTCTGGTAAGGTCAAGTTAATGCCAGCAACAGATATGATTTGCGTAGAGATGGAAACCTTCAAAAGAATTGTACCAGTGAAATGCACAATGTGATTTTCTAACTCGTGAGGTGATTTGTGCACTTGTTGAATTAAATCCCTTCGAAAGTTTCACTTATTCACTGTCTTACTATATAGGGGATTGGCATTAATACTCACCTTGTCGCTTTGATCTGAATTGGTTCATATGAGATAATCCCATATTATAGGTCTACCCCTGGTTAAATTCACCGAACAACGAAATTTAAATCCGTACACCTAGCAAATTTTAGGGACGTACGCGTTCATCATTGTTTGTGAATGACGGTCAGAATACTTGATCGAACGTTTCTCGAACAAGTCGGAGGCGATATCCTGAGAAAATATAAAGACGAAACGAGTCCCAAGAGTCCCAAGGATACTGAAGGAGATGATATCACCTAAATCTAGGTTAAAACCTCGGCAGGTGACGCATAGTACCATGGTTACCGTATTCTTGCCTCCATTTCCTAAGACGAAAAAAAATCGTAAATGTCGGTACCAAGAAATCCAACAAGTGGCTTTTCTGGAGAACCTGGCGGGAAGTTAAGACCTAAAAGAATATTGAGGTACGAATATTGTAAGTTTATAAGATAACCCATACCTTTGCGACGGCGACGGCGCATGCATGAGTCGACGAGAATTATAATTGCAAGAAAGACGGCAATGGAGGTAGCTGTCAAGACCACTACCGTGAGATTAGACGTGGTAACATGTACTATTATCGTAATAGTAAGTATCGAGGTCTGTCAGGAGAAGTTCAATCATATAATTCAGTAAAGCCAGGTAAATACCCGTTTATATTTTCCCAGACGGGGAATTAGATTTGGCTGAGCTTCCGAGATAGGCCTTGCTCTGCCGCAATGACCCATATTGAATGATATTCGCCACCATCCGAGCAAGGCACAAAGCGTAGCAAGATACTAGCGCAGCGTGAGAGATCTGTGTTCGAGTCTAATCGCGAGAATCAAGGCGATGCTGAACTTGTGTGGACCAGAAATACGGAATGCTGCTTTGCCATCGTTTGCAATCTCATAAGACCTTCTGAAATCAACCAAGGAGGCAAGAGCTCAGGTATGGAGCCGAAGTTCAACAGTTCCAGAAGATCGTTGCAGAGTTTGGGATAAAGATCGGAGAATATGGCGGCCATAATGTCAACGAATAGAATTTCCATGGAGATTCCCGCGACATCTGAAAAAAAATCAACATATGTATCTTCAGCATATCCTCCTCAAGGAACTAAATTGCTTATTGTGACAGGCGTGGTACCACTGGTGGTTACAACTAAGTTTTGATGCATTGGATAAGTTCTTAGAAATTAAACCAAGACCTTTTTTTAAATTCTTCTGGGGGAGGATTTGAAATTATTGACGGGTGTCTATAATGCTTGCATTTTTGTCTCGATCGACATGCATGGTGGAAGGACGGAAGCGTCGGAACTTGGCATAGACAGCGATTACCGAAACCACCCGCCTATAGAATGAAGAATAACTTCAACTGACATATACAAAGCTTGTGTTTCTTGTTTTTAGACTCACCAATTTTTTTTTTTTTAGGATCTTCAAAGTCGAAATACATTGAGGTGCAAAAACAATCTTTATCGGGCAACTCGGAGATTACATAAGGGCGTGCCTGTCAGCGATCCAATCTTATCGATGGAATCAGACGCCCATGACATCACCTTCGATTACAACTTCAACTTCAAACATTAGAGGTTATTCGAACCTATTTTATTTTCGTTTTAATTAACTATGGGTGACGTTGAATAACTTATATATCGAGTTGTTTTTTTGCTCCACACGGCTCCACTCTTCGGTATTAAAGCTCCACCTGAATCAACATCCCTCATCGATGCTCATTACCTTTCAAGTGCCAAACTCAACCACTCTACAACCATAACTACAACCATTATGGATCTCTCTAACCTTCAAACTGAAGAATCTACTTTCCATCATGACTTTGATCTCCCCCCTCCCTATTTCCCTCCATCCAGCCAAGTTGCTCTCAATGGTACATTACATGCCGACGGCAAGACTACAATGCCATGATACACAGAAAATCTATGGTTCACTCTGTTTTTCACTAGAGTGGAGCATCAAAAATCTAGGCGTAGTAAATTAAACAGGTTCGAATAACCCCTATTATCTTAGGGAAATTTAATTCACTAATCTGATATTAAAAGGTATAGAATACCTTTTATATCGGTTTCTAGATGACAAAAACATTCTAATCCACAAATGGTGAGTAATATCCCGCCGGTCCGACGTCATAAGCTACTGACCGAGCATCCATTACTTGTCTTTTGGCTGACAGTGACTCCGGTCTTTCCTCCATGGCGGACTCGCCGTGGCATATAAAACCGGAATACTCAGGTCTCAACCCTTAGAACAACCACCCCCTTCGAACATCCTAGCTTCAGATCGATCTTCACTCGGTTAACTTATTATAATCGCCATGGTCGGAACTGTAAAGGCTATCAATTCACTCGATGAATTCAACCAAATCGTATGTCTCAAAGGTCTTTCACAAGTCGGTTTAGCTTACAGTCATCTCCAGATTAATCTGGCAAGGTCGTCCTTATTGACTTCTGGACAACATGGTGTGGTCCATGCCGTATGATCTCTCCGATTTTCGAAAAATTGGCCGCGAATGCACCTGAAGGCATCGAATTCTAACAAAGTCGATACTGATGAGCAGCAGGTATGTGTTATCCATTTTACAGACCATGAACGTTGTCTTGCTGTTTATTTTATGATAGCAAATCGCCACCAACGTCGGAATCCGCGCTATGCCTACGCTCCATATTTAAAAGATGGAAAGATTGTCAAGACTGCTATGGATGCTAACCCTGCCGCTCTTCAGGTATGTCATAGTTATACTCACCTATACGGATGTTACTTACGGTTGTCGTTTCAGGCATTGGTTGATGAAGCTGGTAAGCTTGCATGAAGTCCCTGCCAGTTTAAACACTCGACTATATTACCAATTTCCGTGCTGAGTCTTATGCCTTTGCTTGAAGTTACCGTATTGTTTATTAATACCTTCCCTTTATACATGTATTATATATGTGCAGAATTTACAACATTATATAAAAGTATATGGCGAATACTCGGACTGTCTGAACAAGAAGTGACAACTCAATTCGGACGACCGAGGCCTTGGCCTCAGGGGATAAATCTGTCACGGTGACTTTGCAGCCTTTCGCCCCCTTTCGTCCTGTTATTGAATAGTGTCATGTATGCGCCTTATGACGAATGCATTATTGGGAATGAATCCACCTCCAGGAGACATTAATTTGCTTATACTGTCGACATAGCTCGCATACATAGTCTTCTATTGTCGTTGTTGAATCTGCAATAGAATTTGATCAGATAGCAATAATCACTCTGTACCTGCTCCACCGATGCAACGCGATCGGAATACGCGCCACCATAAATTACAATGGTACCTCCTCCTTCACATCGATGGCCACAACTTCCGTGCATTCAAGGAGTACTCAAGAAGATCCGAACGCGGTGCTGACAGGTTTTCACTATGCTGCTGTATCAATGCGGTACCTTTCGATTGAAAAAATTGTCTCTGGGTAATTTCTTGGACAGAACGTGTGATAAAAACTGAATGATGCGTCAATCAAAGTATTGTCTTGGTGAAATAATGTACGTCACGATCTGGGCATCGATTAAGGCGCGAAGAATAACATGGTGCAAACAGATCCCGATGCCCGAAGCCACTAAGGCGGACATTGGCTAGGCTGCCTTATGATGTTCTCCGCGATAGGGATCAGGAAGAGCAGGAACGGGCTCTCGTGGGGCTATATAAGAGTGGCTGCCATTTGGACATCCGACATACCACTCTAATCCTCATCCACAATGAGCATCCAATCCGGACAAACCTACAACATCGTCAACGTTAAGTCTGGCACTGCCATCGACTTGTCTGGCACCGACGAGAGGTCCAGTAGGTTTCTTCAATAGCTTCCACGCACATATATGCTCATTTTGACCTGTAGTCCTCGGCTGGCAAAGACATTCAGGCGAGAACCAGAAGGTTAGTCAAGTATGCTACATCTTTGAGGTATATGTATTGACAATATCATATAGTGGGTGGTTGAACAACACCAAGATGGTCACTGGACGTTCCGCAACGTTAAGTTCGGTACCTACCTAGGGTACGGGGGCAATACTCAAGAAGGCGCTGCGCTTGTCGCCTCTCAGGACGCTACTAAGTGGGATATTTACAAAGACGACCAAGACAGCAGTGTCTACAGGTAAACAATAGGCGGTTCCATCATTATACATTATATTTACCTCTGTATGTCTAGGATCTTTGTCCCTGGTGCAAACAAGATCAACATTGACCTTTCCGACAACGGCAACTCTAGGGATGGAACCCCCGTTACTCTCTGGGGCCAGTGGGAGGGAAAGCACCAGACCTGGAGGTTTGAGCAATGATTTCATAAGAGCGAAATATGGACTTGTATTTTGGAGAAATAGGAAGATAAACAAAGAAGTTGTTTTGTAGCATCATGAGCTGAATTGTCCGATAAATAATTAAACATACGCGAGCTCAGAATAGCGTGTCCATAAGAGATTACAATGGGAAGCAACGTACGCAGTCACGGTCCATGCTTTCAATATATTTATAAGGCCACCCAACTGCCCGCCATACTGCCCGAAGAACCAGGCTTAAGGCTTTCCGGTATAGTTGCATCAGCCGCATATTCCTTTGTAGGTCCAACACCTGCACCCTGCGGACGAAGTTCGATAGACTCTTCCGTTCGGGGAAGAGTCAGATTCCGAGGCGGTAACTTGGGTAATTCACCTGAGGCCACCATATGCTGTCGCTTCTCTAAATCATGGGCCCACATAGCAGCACCGATGCGGTTGCTTATGGTGAGACCGAGGCCAATGATAGGAAGACCTTCCAGAAAGCTTGCGGCAAGACCGAAAGCTTTATATGCGTTAGGCACAGCCAACCAAGTATGAACTGCGGAGAGTACGTACACCGATAATCCCATTTACGTTCTTCCATAAACAGAGCAATCTCTTTGTCTGTCATCTTCTTGGCTTTGAAATAGGGTTGATGGAGGTAACGCGCTGTCCCGAGAGCCTTGAGATATGAGGATATAAGGGTGCCGACGAACGGATAGAGATCTAACGGAGCGAAGACGACTAGGAATAGGACAGTAAGTACTGTGTTTGTGTCTAGCAGAGAAATGATTCAGATATACCTTTGCGAATAATAATCCTAGCAAAGCTATTCGTGACCCACTTCTGCCAACGCCTTCCACCAGGCTGGACTTGTGGTGGAGCCTGCCATTCCTCAACATACGGTCCCCAGAAATCCGGTCCCTTTCCACGAGATTGAACAGTCAGATCCCAGGCTCTGTCTCGAGCTATCCGAAGATTTCGTGATAAGAAGAACATGAGGATGATATTGAGCTGTGAGGACAGGAACATGAACGTCGCATCTAACAATGTACTTGAGCATCGGAGACACTGAACCGGTGAAATCACTTACAGGTAACTAAGTCAAAGGGTAGTGTATATCCAAAGATCGTGTCGGAAGATAGACCTGTAACACGAGGAGAGCTGGAATGCTCATCAGCACATGCGAGGCCAGCGCAACGTCATAGACACGCACTTCTTCAGAAAGAACCTAACAAAAGCTCGTTGTATATTGAACGTCAAAACAGACTTAAAAGATAGTAAAGTTAGTTAGGTATCGCAGAAAATGGATAAGGAGACATACCCAAGTCAATCCGACGATTAGCCCTCTCCGCGTGCCATGCTGGACTTTCGCCCAGATTGGGCGATATAGGTTGGGGTCGTTGATGAGTCTATATACACCTACAATAGCATACGATGGAGTAAACCGTAGACGGCTTTCACGAGAATTAAAAGACGGGTCTGAGGCTCGGATTGCTGGCCTGGAGGTGGTGATGGCGTCAGACATGTTAGGTTCAATTCACGTGATTCAGGCTCCAGGCGCGTCCATAGGGATCGGTACAATGGTTCTTCCGCGACCAATTATTTACCGGCCAGTGATGTGCTGAGTGCTCCTTGCAGTAAAAAAATCTTACATAAGGAAATTGCCATCGAGACGAGGAATTTCGATTCATGATAGCTTGGTATATTGCGGAACCTCGGAGCCTCGGGGCCTCTACAACTAATATAGTCTGACATGAAGCTGTACAGCCGTATCCGCTAAGAGTCAATGAAAAATACAATATGTATGAAACTGAGTCTTTGTACTTTATATTCGTCTATTTAATCCGTAAGCGTTGAGCTATATGTTTTCTTCAGTTCCAATATCGCGCCAAGAACTTCATCTTGAGCATATGAGCAGCATATAAGCATAACGCTTCTTAACGCGGCTGATCCTCTAAGATGGGGCGCTACCGTAGGACTTGGGATCGCGACGACTTCTGGATGCATGTAAAGAAGCTGCCATTCGAAATCCGAAAGGCAGCGACTTTTAATAAGCCGAACCACAGAATCATCTTCGATATCGACCTCCCTTAGAATCAATCTGATGAGCAACGGACATAGGCAAGGTCGATGCGGATTGCGCAGATCGGGAATGAAGGCCTCAAGAAACCCGGACGGAAGGTGTGTCTTGCCAATGGAAAGAACTTCCAAACTCCGTAGCTTCCCAAAAAGATAGTTTATAGCGGTAATTTCGAGAGGGATCCTGGTGTACTCCATTACGACACAATCCAATGTCTTCGAGCATTCATTCGCAAAATGGTGATAGAGGGCACGTGTATGTTCCGATGGAGGTCTCCCAATGAGATCCTTCGTCGCAGCCTGGTCGTGCAGTCCTAGCCAGGCGAGAGAAGGTGTAATCAAGGAGCGAACAAAGAAAACGGTGTCTGACGTATGGAAATCCCGAAGTAAAAGGCCCTCTAATTTCGGCAAGGAATAACGAATCTGGGGCCACGGATTAGGGTGATAAGCATTCTTGTTTTCTCCTTCCAATTTTAAGTCCTGCAAGTTGGGGCAGCATGCCAGGAGCTGAAGGAGTGTAGACAGCGGTCTGCGATGCTTCAGGAAGATATCCCGAATTGAACGGTAATCATTAGAATGCAGATGTCCAAGAACCTTGTCCGCCAATGAAGCGTCTGATAACTTCAGACACGCTAGGTTTGGAGCCCAAATAAATCCTCCATGTGGATATCTGTCAATATCTGGCTCATCCTCGTCGTCAACTACGCATGTAATCTCGATCACTGTTGCTACAGGCATTTCGTTGATTTCCTGCAACAATATAATGGAAAGATCCTTAGGACTGAGCCTGGCAAGAAAGGTCCGAACACGGTGAAATTCCTTTCGGAGACAAGCCAAGGTATGAGAGAATTGACCATAAAATGGAAGGCCGATGAAAATGTCCAGAGGTTCCTCTTTGGAGAGTCGTAGAAAAGGATGGACAACATAATGGCAGAAATCTTCCAGCTCTCCAACAAAAATCATAGTCCACAAGGATGGAGTGCTCTCAGCAATCCTTTCCCAACGTTTTGACACTTGACGGATAGAAAGTAATATCCTGGATGGTTTGGTAGCACGGGTTATATATGGCCATATTAGATCGCTGTCAACAACTGGAAGACAGCGACCAAAGACTTTCCTGATAAGGCTGTCTGGGAGCGACTCGATGCTAGATGTAGAGTGCCTTACTGGCTCCTGTTAATTGCAGAGTCAGCTAAGGTTCATGGACACACCTGAATATACACAATAATACTAAGCTTAGGTTAGAAAGAGGCTCACCTGTGTCTTTACTTGATGGGAAGCAAGACTCTGAGATTGATACATCGATGCCGATCTCTCTGAACGATCTGAGGAAGTGAAGTCTAGCTCCTGCTGAAGAAAACGAGAAGCATATTTTTAGAATCAGAATACACTAAAATGGTCCGGGGCACTCACTGGATTGTAATAAATACCTGTGGGGAAACTCTGACCCTGAAGCCTGTTCGGAGTCAATCGAAGTCTGATTTACAATCTCGATACGGAGATGGACACGTAGTAAATTGTTCCACGTCAGCAGACACAGAGTGTAGAACGGAGAATTAGTCCGCTTAAACCTTAGGATAGGTAATAGATCCTATTAGAATAATTGGAAGCATTGGAAGCATAGGAAGCATATGATTTCTGAACCAACAAATTGGAAGGCGATAACCGATTAGTGCCTTTGAACCTCCATTTTGGCATGTCCATGGAAAAGGTTTTACTTATAAAGAAATGATTAGTAATTGAGCCCCTGATATTATGGGTATGGGCTCAGCCGACATACACTGTGTGTGATTATCTACCTGTTGAATATTATTCAAAGATTAGTAATCAAGTCCCTGCCCCTGATATTATGGGTACGGGCTCAGCCGACATACGCTATGTGCGATTATCTACCTGTTGAATATTATTCAAAGAAAGGGTTTCGCCCATATGGCCCATGAAAGTTTTGGGAAAGAAGCGCCGGCTTGAGCTCGGCACAAGAACTTTCAACTTCAGCTTTACACTCCTTGCCAGATTCTCGGAGTGTAAATGACGTTACATCGGATAGTCATCTTGGATATTATCCTCCATGGTGGCATGAAGAGCTCCGAGGTGGTTGTGAAATCGGCCCCTTGATTGCCCCACGGCTATCGATTTTATTTTACTTTACTTCTGTTTTTCTTTCCTTTCCTTTATCATTTCTGTCCAAACCCTCTCAAAAAAGAAGAATCGGACATTTCTTGCTCCCTTCATAGGGCATACTATATTCTCTGGCTTCGGCCTCCCCATTTGGGCACGCCCCCCCTAACTATGAATACTTTATCTTCCCTACACTATTACTTATATCCCTTCGAAACCGGAGGGCTTATTAGAATAGACCTTTGAATAGTTGCTGTATAGGCCATAAAATGGCCTCAAGTGTAAGTCTTAAAAATGGAATCAATCAATTCCCAACTAAGCATGTCGATTCTTATGAGATGATAACGGCTGCTCCATTGTTCTAAACTGTAAGGTTGCAGTGTTAAAGGTAGCAAGTATGTTGTCATTCTAGCTACTGGCTACAAATATCTCCGATAGCAAGCAATTAATATTTTATCTAATTCGAGATATCATTATCAAGAATAAGTACCTTCGCTGAAAAAACTCCAAATGCATATCCTGACGCAGAGCAATGGGCTCCACCCATTGAACATGGTATAGCATCAGCAAAAAATTATTAACCGAAAGGGGATTTGTAAATCATTGACAGTCTGGAAAATCAACCTTTCTAATTTTCGCTAGTTTACCGCGAATAATGGATATTTCTTTGATGTAGCTTCGCATTAGATTTCGTCATATTTCCGGGAAGACAAAATGCGACTGCCCGAGACACTAGAAGAAGTGTTCTGATGTACCCCAAGGTGGCCACAAGCGACTGATCAGCTTGTCGGTGACAGGTACCTGCCAAATATGAGGGGTGGCGAAACTGGGTTACATGGCCGTTCAAGGTAGTGGATTCATCCGAAAGGAGGCAAACAGACATTGATTTTGCTTGATATCATTTCCCAGTGTTGTCTAGTAAGCCCTTCTTTGGCATCTATCTCTTTGACGTAATTGTTCTTCAATAATCAGAACCATGATGAACAGAAAGTCCACCGCGAAATGGTGGCTGCTCAATAAATTAAAGCATAAATATTCGATAGTTTAACCGATATTACAACTACAGAGAATCACCACGCCTACTATTTAGGAGTTAAGCAAATATAATACGATAACCTACTCATTCAGCTTACTATTTGCGTTAGACATCAAGGTTATGAGTGCTAGTACTTTGGCAGGTACGCTTAATCTACTTCAGATCTGTACTTCTCCCTTAGACCGTTCCTGTTTGAGCTCGATCGATCGTTTCGAAGCATCAAGTGCGTCTTTTATAATACCATTGAATGTTTGGGATTTTTGCCCATAAGGGTCCGAAGGACTTACCATCAATAGCAAATGATGTCAAAAGATTGGAAAACATCTTCTTACGGATATGTTTCTTGCATTTAAATTACAAGAAAATATTTGTCAATGTATAAAGCATTAGGATTTGAAAAGGATTTAAGATACGAGTATAAAATTGATATACACTGAACAATGACTAGGTTCTTTTCTTGGGCGGATCGAGAGTTGAGAATACGGTTTAGATACCTTGGCCGACTCCCTAAAAGGGTACAGCCCAAACAAAGCTTTTTCGAGCAGTCACCAACTAAAGAGATGCATATGAAATCTTTTAAGGATTACTAACCAAGCTGAGAACTAAATCATCTTACTGTAATGAGAGTGACAATACCAAATGCACTTGCAAATCCCGTATATTTTGTGTCGCCGAGAGAAAGGAATCAATGACCTACGATGTGACGAGGCCTATTTTGACTGAATAAAGCACCAATTGTTGAATAGCGGCGCGTGTTCTGGACGGGTTCATCACGATATTCAAAAGAATATATAATGAGAGAACTCACGAGCGATAGGTGGGCCATCCCCTGCGGCGGAGAAAATAGAAACAGCCGCGCTAATGAAGGCATCGCATAGAATCGAACAGCCTACAGAAATATACACGACAACCTGACGGGGTTCACTGTCAAGTATATGTCATATGTGCTGATCCTTACAAGAACGAATTTTGAGGAAGTCGCTGGTATTGGGTTTCTCATAACGCTGTGATCGTTCAATGTCAGAAACATGTTCCAACTTCGGTCGGTGTCGCGTTCCTGCGTGGAACTTACACGACTCTCCGATTAGGGCCAAATATCCCAATCAGTCCTATAAATACTAGAGAGGACAAAAGTACGAACTGAGACCAAAAGCTGTAGCTGGATAAATAGGATAATACTCGCCAATGTAGCACAAAGAACTCTACTTTGAGCGCTAACTACAACAGTAATGTCATAACTCGGATGGCCAAACGTTGTTCACAGAGACACACCAAACCATACGCGAAGAATATAGAAACTACACATAAGTATTGGCAGGCTCTAGATTAAATGTGCAAATAGATACCTTTACCTTTGAGCCATGAACAACGAAATGAACTAGGAACGTTGAGTATTATAGTTATATCACATCTTCAAAGGGAAACCCGTACTTACATGTAGGTATGTGGAGGCCTGATATTCTGTGAGCGGGCACAATGACCACGTATTCAAAGACTTACCCCGGCTCTATCACGAAGGATTACAGGGTGAGAGATAGCGTTTATCGAATGTTATTAGAAACGGATAAAAGTCCGGCGAGCTTGGGACCTAGTCGGCAAGTAATGACGTGGAAATAGAGTTGAAGACATGCCGAAGTGATTTGCGCTATTCCCAGAACGCTGAAACTATTTTTAGTTCAAACTAGGATTTCGTTGTGCATGTACCTACAAGGCGAGCAATACCTGGGAAGAAGTTAGGAATTCGATTCTCATTCGCACGGATGATACTTACAAAAGATTTTAGAAACCACGAATCATGAAAGCCAGCTTTAAAATAATACACCAACTGACAAAGGGATATAGCCCATAGCCTGATTAATAACGTCAATAAGAAGAGGAAAGAGTGAAGTCAGCAAATTAGGAGACAACTATAGTGGCCTGAGTCGCTACTAGCCGACACTATTAAGATGAATAGCGACCACCTCGAATTTGGCTGAAGTAATAAATCATGACCATGTACGGTGTAGAGATTGCCTGGGCTGAATGCTTACCAATAAAAGCAGTCTTCAAGCCAAGGTCGACACTGGACATGTTTTGAGGGTGTATTTTGAGGGTGGAGGACTGTGCAAAGTCCACCGCGTCCGATTCAAGTCATATCTTAGTCAGGCTGAGTCCCAAGGAGTTTCTAGAAGTACATTATTGTACGTCATATCTTCTATTGTAGATCATTATTACATTCGGTCATTATAAGTAGGCAAGCTACTGGCCGGAATGAACCTTGCTACCATGTCACTAGATACAGTACTACTGCGTGTACCGTCAATGTACCGACAGTTGTAACGTTGTCCTCTCCACAACTTCATAACTAGCTCTGTTCCTTCCTGCTCCCCATTCCTACTTTAAACTGTTATGGTTTGTCAGCACGTTCAATTTTCGCTGTGAAAGTCAAACGAAAGTCACTCCGTATTACGCGCGACGATGACGCGGGTAGCCAATCCGCGGATTACGATGAACCAATCCTGGCTTCTGCCATATTTCCAACGGATCCGCCGCCTACCCCTGATAGAATTCGACCATTTCCCTGTATAAAAAACGCATTTAGATATACCTGCAAATTGTTATACCTGCGTGACTTGATATGGCGTGTTGAGTACGTAGTTGCCTTGGCTACTAGGAACCCTTTAAGTGGGATTTTAGACGCAGTACCGCTTCTGTATTACCGTTGCCTCCTTAGCAGCCCTCACGCGACGAAACTCCAATGTCGTATCTTTGGAGAAGATGCAATTATACATGGACGTCAATAATATAATCTAGGATAGGAAACTGGGTGGGGACCAAGTGCGGCTGAAAAGATGGCAAGTGGGAAGGGTTGAATAATCGGTTAGAACTTAATAGGGCTTCTCAATTCTGTCCCTAGTGACTGTCCCTAGCCGGCAACGGTCTTAGACCACCGGGTGGGGATGCCCGGTAGGACGGCGAGCCGTTCGGTCGGGTGATTTTTCTTAGGGAGAGTAGGAACACCTCTAGGTGGTGTTCCTACTCTCCCTAAGGCACGCTTGACCATGCTTGCCCCTGACAAGCACATGCGCAGCGCTTATGCGCCTTTTCGTGACACGTCCGACTACGTGACAACTCGTGACAGATTCATTCCGACATGGCACGTCGCGCCTCCGTTCGCACTCGCCCTCCTCTGTCACCGCTTCTCCTCCTCGCTATCTTTCTTCTGACCATCGCAGAGGAGGATGAGAAGGAGCTCCTCGCTCTCCTCGTCTTTTTTACTCGGCTCTCCCTGGAAGGAGTACCATAAAAGGGTGTTTGGGAATATGGATACATGGTGTGTGTGGGTGGGGGCGGGATGCCAGATGGCGGCGGGACGTCCATTGAAGAAGCTGATGGCCAACTCCCAATCGGTATTCTAGTTGCTTATGCAAGAACTGTATATTTAGTGCCCAAAAGGCTAGGGAAAAGTGCCTCAATTCTTAGTGTCCCTATGGACCCGGTGGTCCGGCCGCATCACTCGAGAGATCATGCCGAGGAAATTTAGGGAAATTAGGGACACTTAGAATTGAGAACAGCTAATATGCCAGCGCCCTCAGCCTTGGTGGCAATGTGGCCTATCTTGTTAAATACCTGGAGTACGCCAGTTTAACCTGTTTACACTGGGTATTATTAAATCATCGCCGGCGAGTTTCATGGAGCTCCCGGAAGTAAAGCCCTTGACGATCTCAGGTGCTGTAACGTCACTTGACGCAGAAAGGAGATTTGAGCACCGCGTGGCTCTCGGAGTTCCTACCAGGAATCCGGACGTCTACGCAATTGGGCCTGCGCAAGCAACGATTTGGTAGCTCAGTTGGTAGAGCGTGGGACTAGTTACCTGAGGTCACAGGTTCAATCCCTGCTCAGGTCATTTCTTTGCCCTCGGCACCGGTCCGGGAAGTTGTGCTATAATTAGACAATTTTGACAACGTCGGCGGTAGGGGGAGTTTTGCCCACATTCCATGGATAATGGAAGCGGGATTCCTATACGTGGCAAGAGATAAAGTTCCAGTCTGCAACCAGACCGTAACGCACGATAGGTTATAACCATGCCGCCACTCCCCGCCCCAGCGGAGTACAGACGTGTCTCTCCCCAAGATATTGCATTATCTCTCTATTACGGCCTCATGTATATTACAGTTAGCGCACCATAAGCGCCCTATGCGCTTCGAGCACTCTAATTTGAACTTCTCTCTCTCAGGTGCTGTAAGCTGCCAAACTATGGAGAAGTTATCGCCAACTTCCTGATCTTCTCAACCATTCATCTGTCAAAACATTGAAAATTTCCAAACGCTTATCCCTGGCCCTGCTAGCGTGAGAGCGTGATAAGCCAATGTCCAAGTTCACGAAAACCTTGAATGTGGGTTTACATCCATCCGGTCCCCACATCTCTTCCACGACATGGACGCCGTAAAGTCTGAATCAGTAGGAATCATTGGATCTGGCGCAGCAGGTATCATTAGCGCATATACCTTGCTGCAAGATGGCTTTCAAAATGTTCAAATCCTCACACGCGACAAGTCGCCTGGAGGTATTTGGGCACGAGAGCGTATATATCCTGGCCTTATCATCAACAAGTAAGTCTTGAATAGCATCCATACTGGAACTAGGTTGATCAGTGTCTCCGACATAGCGTACATGGGGAATTTCGGTTCTCTCCGTTACCCATGCCTCCTCCTTCCGACGCTGCAAAAACGGGAGGTCGTCTATCTGGAGAGGATATGTGCAACTACATGGAATCATTCTCTGACAGATTCCTGAAAGGCCGTTTTCGGCTTCAAACTGAAGTCTTGAACATCCGGCGAGACGATGCCTCTGGCATGTGGGTGGTGAAAGTTAAGAATTTGCAAGATAACGCGGAAGAGACATTGCGATATTCTAAAATCATCCTTTGCACCGGAGTGAGTGTTTATCCTATGATCGGAAATTTTATTTAAATTCATTTTGTTTCATTCAGGGTTGCAGCGAACCTTACATTCACCCGTCACTTTCTCCCGGCGCTGCTCTGAAGGCCAAGTTTACTGGACCTGTTTTCCATTCAAGCCAGTTTGGAAGTCATACGGACAGTATTATGCAACAAATCAAAGAAGCTGAGAATCTGCAAGACGAAAACGCTGATTCAGTCGTGATAGTTGGTGGTGGGAAATCCGCCCAAGAGTAAGTCACTG
The DNA here is from genome assembly GCA_000827215.1 of Sphaerobolus stellatus SS14. Lineage (NCBI taxonomy): Eukaryota > Fungi > Basidiomycota > Agaricomycetes > Geastrales > Sphaerobolaceae > Sphaerobolus > Sphaerobolus stellatus. The sequence goes on from KN837080.1 coordinate 457,854, forward strand.
ATTTGAAATCCGTTATTCCCTGAATTATCGAATAATTTTATTGTGTAGTATATCTGCATATTTAGCAAGCAAGGGTCGGAAGGTGACCGTTGTATTCGAAGTAACTGATGCTGTACTTGCTGCAACCTCACCCCTGCCCGATTTCATCCGCAAGAGTCGGTACGTAACATCACTACTCATCATTAATGATTATACATTAAATAGGATGTTATTTTAAGCTTTTTATCGATTCTCTCGCCACATAGTGACCTAAACACACGCTTAGAGTAAGTATATGCACATCTGAAGGCATCACAGCATCATGCTAACTCATCATTTCCATTCAGACGGTTCTTCCATACAACCTGGTTAGGAAGTAAAATGGCTCATGGAATTTGGAATGCAATTGGGAGTAGCTCGGTAAGAGATATTAATATCATTCCATGACGCTGCTAAATTCGGGTTATGCCTAGTTTGACGCTCTTAAGATACCCAAGAATTCTCCCCTTCGAAATGCACACTCCATCTTCTGGGGAATCCGCACTAACGATGAAGGGGCTGGTCGACCGACCGGATTCCACACTATGGTCAGTGCTGGAAAAATCGCCTTGGAAGCTCCTGCTCGAGTCGAACGTTTCGGCGATGACGGCCGTTCAGTTGTCCTAAATAACGGTAAAGTCCTCAAAGCGGACGCTGTCATACTAGCTACCGGTTACACATCATCGTGGAAGAATATTTTTGATGGTGAGTAACTAATGTTTCACGAGGAACTTTTCTGAATGGATACAGAAAAAACCATGGCGGATATTGGCATTGAGAGGCACCCTCCGAGTCCAATCCGAAATACCGAGAAGAACTGGGAATACACATCCCTAAGAAACCCTCCTAAGGCACATCCTGATGCAAAGCAGTGGGCTTCTTCGATTTACCGAGGTATAATACCGGCGAAAAATATCCAACGACGAGATTTCGCCATCAACGGCGCTGTGGTGCGTAAAGCCATGTTGATCTGGGAAATCAAATTTTCAAAATTCCTCTAGTTCACTACGAACAATGGATATTTCTTTGAAGTCACTTCGCACTGGATTTCTGCATATTTCCTAGGAGATAAGATGCGACTTCCGTCGACACCGGAGGAAGCGCTCGAACACACTGAGCGAAATGCTGCCTGGCTGCGCAAGCGCTTCCCTGATATGCTTCTCTGGGCAAATGAGAGCTATAGCAGTAGCTTGAGCTCTTGGACGTAAGTCAACATCATCTATTTTATTTTATTGGGGAAATCCTCAGGCAGTATACCCAGATGGCCCCAAGCTGCTGATCAGCTTCTCGAAGATATGTACCTGGTAAATATGAGAAGTGGTGGAAATTGGATCACCTGGCCCTTTAAGGTCATAGATCTATCGGAGATTGCTCATTTGAAGGAAGAAAGGAACGCAAAGAGACATTGATTTTCCTTTCATCATCTTTTGCCCTGTTAAGTAACCATTTGGGCAAACATAGACTGCTAGATATCTCGATATTTTTTTTTCTAGAACCATGAGGCTGCTATCTTCTATTCCCTTTCATATATTCCTTTTCAGGAATTAGGTTTATACAACACGCGCCTTTGGAACAATGAATCCCGAATTCGAGTGGCCCAACGAATATAGTGAATACAAATCTAGCTCTTCTTTCTGCGTATTTATCACAAATACCGTCAGTACAATATCGGTACCGGCTCGTCCGCCTTGCCAGGATCGAAACCTTCGCCAGGCTCCCGGCGGCAATCGATGCTGGCCAGTGCTCGGCACCACCTGGTCAAGGCCGCGAAAGCTCGTGGATAACTTTCTATCAGGATGCGCATTCTTCAATAACTGATGTGCCAGACAGATAGATGCTGCTGTGCTGCTGAAAGGCCACTATTACAGAGGATGTAGCTTCGATTAACAGCCTTGGATTGTCCGAGCAGGTCGTATCATCCAGTGAATCAAATACCTCGTCAGCAATCATCAGTTTGCCAACGCCGAAATCCCTTCCTAAGGTAGATTAAGCACATCTTATGCCGGTGCAGGCGGATTGAGCGGCAGTTAAGACTTTCGACGAGCACCATTCTGGAGTATCCTGAATGAACCGCGAGGACGTTCCGATGAACTAGGGCGAAATATTTAAATGCCGTCGGGTTATCCATTCTGTTTGAGCACATTTGCTGTGATTTGTCCGCCGTTGCATTGAAAGCATCCTCGTGGATTCTTGTCGATACATAGTGCCGCGGACATCTCTTCAGAAGTTTTAGGTATCCTCTTGTGGTCTCTCGCGCTTGAGGAAGCTTACTTCTTAAGTCACGAAGCGGTAGCCCTCGTCGCTGGCTACGAAGCCAGACGGACATTGGCTGGTAGTGGATGCGCGGAGATAATGATTGCTGTACTGGCTAAAAGGATACTATCGCAGAGGATCCAGTGTCAATGAGCAGGTCCCTGACGATAAGATCTCTTCTTGATCGAATATATCTGACAGATCATCCACTCCAGCAAATGCTTCACTTTCAATAGTCGAGTTGGCCAGCGCAGGTGCTTTCCACTGCAGATCTGACTCTATGGCCATCATCAACCTGGATCGCCGAGCTTGGTTCTTCGGCTTGAGAGAAGAAATTCTGTCATCTTCAATAAGGGATCCTAGCTCTTGGCAAGTGGTTATGAAGAGATCGGCATGGGAAGTAGCGAACTTCAGATGCTGGGACCGGCACGTTCTACTCGTTGCATGTTTCATTGGTCGGGGGATTGATCCAAACAGCATAGGCGGATGCCAGTCGCATATGTAATCGTAATCCCGTGCAACAGCCTCAGATAACTCTCCAAACTATGACTGAAGCCAGCGTATGCAAATATAGACCAGGAAAGGCGTCGGTTAAAGCTTTCGATAACCTCCATTCTCGGCGCATAGAATAAAACGCGACGATGGATCACTTAGATCGACTGTGGGATGTGCAAGGCGTAGATGTGACGATGTTCTTCAACTTGGGCTGCTTCTGGCGCAGGCAGCGGTTGCATTAAGCGTGCTTTCGTGGATCCTTCTCGAGACGTTTAAGCAAAGGCATGAATAAAAAGATGATAATTATGGTAGGTTGGCAGCAGTGGCGCCCACTTCAGGTGGCGGATGGTATGTTCTACTACTGGCATGCTTTATTCGTCGAAAGGGAAGTCAAACCCGCCCGAATAGGTGGATGACATATGTGATCTGCAGCGCAAAGACCGATTATATCTTCCAAAGTCTGGCTAAAAGCAGTTTAGGTGTATCTCAAGGCTTTCGATAACCACCATTCTTGTGTATCCTGAATGGATCCCGATGACACAACAAAAGATCATGACGGGGCATGTAAGTGTCCACGGTTTATCAAGTCCTTTTAGGTATATCGGCTGCGGTTTGTCCAAGATATGCAATGGCGTTTAACTTGGACTACTCTGGCGCAAGGAGTGATTGCATTCTCGTCGATCCTTGTCGAGACCAACTATTCAAGCCAGGGTGTGAATGATTGTGCTGGCAGAAATTGGTGGTTATGGTAGGTTATGACCCCAGATGCAGTTGCAAATGACGCCGGATTGGAGGAAAGGCCTTCCAGGCGTGTTATCTGAATCCACACTATCCGTCATGACAGTATTGTATGTGCTTGAATCGATATATGATCTGTAGACCGCGTAGAATGCCATGTGATAAATAATATCCTGGCATTGGAGCTGACAAGCTCTGACACTAGAAGCGTAGGCAGGGCAGTTTGACGTTCAACGGTAAAACCCAGCTTCATCAAAACTTTCATTTTGCACATAGACTGCATATGAATCGCATGAACATGCGATGTACGTCTGTATAGATTACATCAGTAAAATAGAGAGGTAATAGGAGAATGTCACATACCTGCACTGCGCGGTTGTCCCGTTCACGTTAGGAAGAGGAGACATAAGTTACAGTGAAAGAAGAATTGGTACTGAGGAGCTATTCTTCCTGGTTGATAATCCTTTAAATATAGGAGCAAAGGATTCCCAATCAGACTGGTAGAAGAGTCCGGTGAAGAGGGCCAAGACGCGTTCCAAGATACCCTTCAAACGGCTTGTGTAGCCTCCATTGTGAGAACCAGGGAAGAACGAGACAGCTAGATCTCGAGTTGAGTTGAGTTGGCTATCTTCTGCTTCGAATATAGACCAATATAAGCAACGACGTGGAAGTTTTGTATGCCAGCCACACACCAACTGCCGATGGGATATGCGGTAAGCTACATCCTTCGGACCAAGATCCTTCAGCCGTAGATAGGTTTATCCCTCATATCTGTACTCTTCTCTCTCCACAGTCCCTGCGAGAATATCCCTATCGACGAAGCCAAATCTTGGCCAAATTTCTACACAACGCGTGTTTATCCGCTGCTTGACCCTAACTCAACAAAAGATCTTGGTAATATTATATGCCGTTATCTGTCCACATTTTGCATATATAAATACACCGAAAAGATCCACCTTGCCTTGTCGTTGAGATCGAGTGGAGAGCGTGACAAGCTAGCTGTGACTCCAGCGGGTCACAGGCCACCGCATGCGCTTTCGTCCCTCTCTCATGTCAGCTCGTGCGCTCTCCACGTCGCCGCCAGGCTCGCCAGCCCCTCCAGCGAAGCGTATCAAACTCGACGATGGGACTGTACGATGCACAAGGCCAACTTCCGATTTTAAAGATGGTCTAATGCTGGCACCAATGGTGCGATCAAGCAGCCGTATGTTTTCTTCCGTGACTCAAACATACTATCTACTGAAATACTCGGAAAAAAACCAGTACCAACTCGATTATTCGCCCTCAAACACGGTGCAAAACTAGTATGGGGTCCAGAAATCGTCGATAAAGCTATGCTCCATGCGGAACGAGAGGTCGATCGTATGTCTTGAGGCTGACTGCTCTTAGCTTAATCTGACAATTTCCTCCAGCCATATCAGGTGCAATACACTACAATGGCGTCTCAAAAGCCATTTTCTCTTGCCATCCTATCGAAAAGCCATACCTCATCTACCAAATCGGCTCTGCAGATCCTGAATTAGCAGTCCAAGCAGCCCGCACTGTCCAACAGGACGTCTCGGGTATCGACCTCAATTGCGGGTGTCCCAAACCCTTCTCAACGCACTCAGGGATGGGTGCAGCTCTTTTGTCTAATCCCGATCTGCTATGCTCGATCCTGACGGCCTTGCGAAAGGCAATGCCCCCAGAGATTTCGGTAACCGCGAAGATTCGGTTGTTGCCTTCACAAGAGGATACCTTGAAGCTTGTGAAGCGAATCATAGATACTGGTGTTAGTGCCATTACAGTGCATTGTCGGACGCGGAACATGCGGCCGAGGGAGAAGGCGTTGATCGAGAGGATGAGGGAAATTGTAGAGTTCGTTGAGGGATTGGGCGTCGATGTGGCCGTTATCCAGAATGGAGATTGTCTTGGATATGAACATGCAAAGAAATTAAAAGAGATAACACGTATGTATTTCGGTTTGTATTCATTCTTGGACCTATGCTCACTTCCTCCCTTCCTTTAGGTGCTCATTCCTTCATGATCGCAACCGCGGCTGAATCAAACCCTACGTGTTTCTCTCCTAATCCATTTGTAGACCTTGAAAGCACGCTCTTACCTGATTATATCCGCCTCGTAAGTCCGCCTCTTCATCTTCTGCACACCTGGTTTAACACCCTAACCTCCAGGCCCGATACCTAACAATCCACTGGTCCAGTCCCAAATTCTGCGTCAACGGATTCAAAGGACCCACTCCAACACTCGGAAAGGCGAGACGAAAAGAAATCAAGGAACAATTATCCCAGGCGAAGACGTACGACGGGATGATTGACCTTTGCGCTCCTTGGGACGGAGATAAGGTTTTGAAGGAGATTAAGAAGATAGTGGAGGCACGGCCAGAAGGTATCAGTGTACCATGGAAAGATGAAGAGGTTGCTGTCGCGGATAAGAAAGAGAATGAAGAAGTAGAAGTTGTTGGTCAAGGGAAGACGGAAGATGTAGTGATGAAGCCTCCAGCATTGCGCGAAAAGGACTCTAATCAGGAGCAGACTATTGCGTCGGAAGAGCCGGTACCTCAGTCTATGCTAGTGTGTTGATATCCGTCGATACCTTGAAATTTGCTGATACCTAATATTCGTTTTTGATGTTGAGGTTTAGTTTGTAGGTGATATATTATATCTTTATTACATTTCGTTTTCTATTTTCATGACGTATTCATTGTGTGGTAATATAGATATAGCTACAGTAGTCCACGCTGTAAGTTCTGGGTTCTAATACTTAGCTATGCACAGAGGGGAAGTCGGCGATACCTTTTGCCATGTCTGGCGTCCTCATCCCGGGCCGGGCCGGTCCAATAGCGTAAGCCTCAACCTCATCTTCCGTTCCTTCCTTCAGGGGTCGTTTCCAGGTCTGACTGCGGTTTTCAATACCCCTAATAATATCTTGCTAAGTAAAAATCAATAGGTCGAATCTAACCATATACTCAGACTCAGAGCTTCCCACAACCATTCACGTTCCCAAATGTGACCCCGCCATGTAACGCTCCTTGGAACTTGGAACTCGCCAACCTATACATGAGCTGGCGTAGTCTGCAATCGAGTGAACTGGGCAACACAGTTCCACTTCCACGTCTGGTTCTCTGGTTTGAGTTCTACGTTTCTCGTGATCTCGGTCTGATCGTGCCTTGGATAGGGTAGGTAAGTGTTATTTTTGTCCATCCATCCATCTATAGCTGATAGCCTATCAAGAATTGACACCATAGTACGTGTGGAAAAAGCTGTCGTTGGCCCACTTCTAGTTTTTTGGGACGCCTTAGGATTGTGAAGTTATGAAGTAACAGCTTGAAATCGCAAATTCTATCCGAATATCCTTGGGATATCGCTGCCTTTTTTGTTGAGCAGGCATCATGATACTCGTACAACTGGCATGGACCTTACGGCTTCTGTCCTTCCCTGTTACTCGTGCGTCACTTCCCCTTTATATTACTAATATATCTCCCAACAACAAGGAAAAAATCAAAACGTCAGCGAACGATCGCTGTTCAGTCTAGTCTCCAATGACCGCAGCACATCCGCAAGCGAGCTAAGAATAGCGCAATTTCTTTTTTAATAGACCATTCAAATTCCCATGGTTGGCTCAGCTCAGTTAGCAATACATTGGAGCCGCGGTAGATATGTCAGATATGGGACTTAGGGTTACCTTAGTATCAATCCCAGGCTAAGCGCTGTCCAGTGACTGCAATTGGTGTTCGTCAGTGTCCGTCTCTTCCCTCTCACGAGAGTCTTGCCGTTCCGCCTTGCTGTCTTGTCCTTGTCCCCTACCCTTCCTCCTCGCCCATCATGCGCTTCAGGCCTCGGTATCTCTTGGCCCTCTCTCCCTCACTTCTTATTCCTTCGTTTACCTCTGCTTCCGTCACAGTCTACACCAACAATCTGCAGCTTCCCCTATTCCAGACGGAGGCAATCGATCCGAGTAGCAGTACTCCTGCGTTCCCCAAGTACACCAATGCCGCTGGTTTCGATCCCGTTCCGGTTGATGCTCCTGCTCCCCCTTCACCTGCTATAACCACAAGCTTTCCGGTGCAGCTTTTCCTAGGGGGGATGAATGGTCTGAGTATCCCACAAAGCGGAGCGTTTATGGGATTTAGTATTGAGTTGTCGGTGGCGAATACAGTTTGTAAGTGGGTTTTGCTCTTCTATAAGGCATCTAAGCTGATTAAATACCTCCTTTTAATAGTCGGTAGTAGCGGGTGAGTCCCCAATCCCACAGGCGCCTACCTGCACATATTGATATACCAGGTATCATTAGCTCACGAGTCGACCCAATCTTCTTAAATCTTCTTGCCAACATCAAGGCTCGTGCTGGTCGTTCAGTAGTTCGTGTCGGAGGAAACACCCAGGAAAAAGCCGTTTTCTTCCCTGACGGTGGGCTTCCTAACGGGTCGACCATTATAAAGACTGGAGAAGTCGGCAATGATCCTGTGCGTTAATGAAACCTTATTTCGTTACACATTTATACTTAACGATGCTAGACCGACACACCCACAATCGAAGTATCGGTCGGCTTAATAGAAGCAATGGCCACCATATCCAAGTTGGTCAACACACAGTGGTTTGTCGGCGTACCTTTCAATGATACGTCCAAGCCCCGCCTCGAGATTGCTGAATCCAGTGAAAAATTACTAGGAGAGTTTCTCCTCGGTTTTCAACTCGGAAACGAACCTGATCTATATCCTGGTGTAAGCCTTAACCCTTTTCCCTTTTATTATTCCACTTATGTGAATGCTTTATTTATTTAGCGTCTTAGACCTGATACTTATAACCAGACCGATTATATCAATGACTTTACGACAATGGTACAGGCCATTCAGGATGATAACAATATTTCCAATAAAACGAATCTTATCGGGCCCAGCGTGTGTTGTCAGTGGACTCCCGATTCGGTTTTCGATGCTGGCTATTTGGACAAATTTGGCGATCAATTGGCGTATTTGGCTGTCGAAAGGTATCTAAACCTTTCTGAGCCATGCTGAAACTATAACTAACCTATCCTCTAGATGTAAGCGTTAAATTAATTGAAATGAGTTACTATCCGCTAATACCGAATTCAAACTGAAGACCCCGACACACATTGTACTGAGGTAACTCATCACGCTTTGTAGTATTTAAGATCGCTTTGTTCACAGCACTTTCTTTGCAGAACAATGTTACAAAAACCGGTGCCCAAGCTATCGGCGAGTATCTTTCCCACGCACTCTCAGTCGGTCAAATGCAAAACTTCATAACGACGGCCAATCATTCCGTTCAAAGTGGAAAACCCTTAATCATGATGGAAACCAATACTGCATCTTGTGGTGGCTTCCCTGGATTTTCTGACACCTTCGGTGCAGCACTCTGGGGAATCGATTGGGGCTTGCAGATGGCGTATTATAATTTCAGTGGGGCCATGATGCATCTTGGTGGTCAGAATGTATATTATAATGTGAGTTTCCATGTTCTTTCTTTTACAATACTTATAGCTTTGATCATCCTAGCCTTTCACTCCCCCTCCTACCAATCTCGCCGGAAGGGCAAACTGGACAGTTGGGCCGACGTATTATTCCGCCCTGATTGTGTCTGAAGTCTTTGGCCCTTCCAACAACTCGCGTATTGTCGATCTCTTCCAGAATAGCAACAATCCGTTGACACCAGGATACGCCATCTATGAAGATGGTGCTGTCACGAAAGTTGCTTTGATCAACTTCATTGATGATCCAAGTGGGGCGAATAATTATACGGCCAATATCTCGATCGGTGGAAGTGGAGCGAATCAGACAAATGGCAACCCATCGCAGGTTACGGTTAAATACTTTACTGCCGACTCCGTGGTGGCTAAGGATGGCTTCCAATGGGCAGGTCAAGTAAGTTCATCACATTAAATATCCTGATTTTCAAAACGCCTTACCTTACAAAAGACATTCGGTGGCATCCTTGAATCCAACGGTATCTTACAAGGCAAAGAAAACATCGTTACAATCCCTTGTCAGTCGGACAACGTCTGTTCTGTTCCAGTCCCCGCGCCAGGTTTTGCACTTGTCTTCTTCACCGACGATGCGTTCCAAGCATCATCACCCAGCAGCACTGTTGTAAAAGCATTCCCCACGACTGTCACTACTGTCACAGTTCACACTCATGCGACGATTCCAATCGGGGTGCTTGAGACGTCGAATGGACATGGAGGCAAGAATCAGCCGCAAGGGAGTACGAGTGAGGAGAGTGCGAATGGAGAAAGGAGGTTATATGCCATTTCAGGCATTGTGGGTTTCGTTTCTGTCGTTCTTGGGGTGTTGATGACCGCCATGACTATTGCGAGATAAGACTAGAATGAGTAATGGACTGCTGTATACATATTATGGACAGTATTGTATACTATGGATTTGAGATTATCGTTAGAGTAGCTTTAGTTGCAAAATATAATTAATAAAAAAGTCTTGCGGAGGGAAGGGTTGGGAAGCATCGATAAATAATGGGTCAATTATTATGCCATATATGCTGAAGACGTATTAAAAATGAAGAGATGATATTACATGAATTAAGCACCCGTGACTATGGAGTGAGGATAATAGAGTACGCTAAACTTTGAAATATATGCTACATAATCGGGGGATACATCGTCTCTTGGGAGCTTGCATGCGGTCCCTTTCCACCATTTTCCCGAAAGGATGTCTCCTCTCCATCTTCCTAGAAAACCGGTGTTTCTATCTTGCTTTTGTCATCAATAAGTTATTTCTCTAATTGTAAGCATTAGTATCTAATGGTGGAAACGTGATACAAGCTTCTTACGTGTCAAAATATTGAGTGAGAATTTTAGAAGTATTTTTCGATGAAAGACGAAAAGCCCTTAGAAGGATGTGTAGTTGAATATGAGGGCGGCAGACCCTTTGAAGCGCTGGATTTCGAAGGTTTCGATGAATCTGAAATAAATGGTGAGTAAAGTCAGTTAACGGAGCTCGATAACAGAGGCTCAGTGGAGGGCTTACCTGCTTTGATTTTCGAAGCTTTTGAAGAATCGAGAGATGAGGGCTTCAGGTTCTGGTAGTAGAGAGTAGCCGATGAGGGGGGAGCGTGAAGAGGCATTGTTCAGATGTGTTCGAGGGTGCTGTTGAATGAGGTAAGGTGAGCCTCGAAGAAAGAGATGTAAAGTGAAGATGAGGCCAAACACAAGCTGGATGCTCGTCTTTATACGATTTCCTTAGTGCACAGCAACTCCGCACCCCAGATGCCTCTGCACCGGACACGAACTTAGAATAAGGGTTCGAATGACTCGATGAAATCCGCCTAATTGAGAAACTGACTCGTTCGTTGAAAGCGCCCTGTAAATAGCTAGTACATCATCTCAGCCTAAGGGCGCTCCCTGTCACGGTGACAGCCAATCCCATAAGGAGGAACGGCGGTGAACTTTGCAGACCTGTACAGTCAGATAAGTACGTATGGGTACTATGAATGATCAAAGTTATAATTAGTGATGAGCGTTTGTGTAGCAGTTGTAATTATCCGTGCAGCGGTTGTGGACCTTAGGAAATTTATCACGAATTTCGAGATGCTCTGCCCAGTTTGTTGGCCCGGGCTGGACATTTCACCGCCACAGGAATTGTGTGAGCGATTGAATATTCGAGGATTCTCCTGCAAAGACTTTTCTCTCAATTTGGAAGTCGCTATCTTAAAGACCCGACGGTGTAGAAGATCTACGTATTCCGGCTTCTGCAAGAGCGTCTCCTTGCTATATGCTATGTCTGCGATGCCAGGAGATAGAAGATGTACTGTCCGGTTAGGGTCCTTGGATTCCTTATTGGCACTTTGATGGATATAGGCTATACGACGAGTGATGAGGCTTGCATCCATTGTCATTTCCCATTTCTCGCCCCAATAGCATATCAAATAATAAATCCAACAACCCCGGGAACTCTTTTGAGCAGACGATGGGCTTGGATCCTGGTTTCTTTTTATCTTCCCGTTCTTCTTGAAGAATTAACTCTGTGTGTAAAATCTCAATGGTGAAACATAGTATCCTTTTTTTTCAAAGAACGAGAATACCGAGGGCGATGACCTAGTGAACTTATGGTTTGTGGCTCTAGAATAAATTACTCCACCGGTTTACCGTGACGTTTAACGCTAATATAAATATAATTAAACTAGCTAAGAAGAATAACTTGCGATGTCCCATAGCATACGACTCCTGATGGTAAGATCGTGTGTTAAAATGTGAGTTCTTTCTCGATAATACTTGTGGCTTGAGAGCTACTGGTCGTACAATAGGTGATCACAATACAATCTTGTATATATATCGAAAAATATTGAATTGATTATTGCGTAATAATAGGCTTAAGATAAAGAATTGCAGAGATTATATGAATTAAGTACCCAAAAAATATGGGGTGAGAATAATAGTACGCTAAGCTCTGGGTATATGCTACAGATTTTGTGGATCATTCATTCTTTAGGAACTTGCAGGCGGAGTATTTCCATCCGAAGGCTCCCGCCATCGACCACTGGTATCTAATGGCGAGTGTCAATGTCTGTCATCTGAGGCAGGAAGCGGAGATCTCTTACATGTAAGTGTTAAGTTGAGACCTTAGAAATATTTTTTGAAGAAAGATGAAGACCCTTTAGAGGGATCTGTAGCTGAATAAGAAGGCGGCAGACCCTTCGACGCGGTGGGTTTCGAAGGTTTCGATGAATCTAAAATACATGGTGATCAGTACAATAGAACGGGACAACAGCGGGTTGGTGGAAGGCTTACCTGCTTTAATTTTCTTCGAAGCTTTGGAAGAGTCGAGGGATGAGAGGTTCAAATTCTGGTAGTAGAGAGTAGCCAATGAGGGGGGAGCGTGAAGAGGCATTGTTCAGATGTGTTCGAGGGGCTGTTGAGTAAGGTAGGAGTGCACCTTGGTGAAAGGGGATAAAATGAAGCTGGAGCCAAACGTCTGCTCGGAGCTGGTTTTTATACGATTTTCTTGTGCACAGCAACTCCCCACACCACTAGATGGATCAGGGACCGGGTACGAACTACTACGGAGCAGCACTTCCGCGTGTCGAATAACTGCGAATGACTCGAAGATATGTGGCCTAATTTGGAAAAAACTGACTCGAGCGATCTCCATGTACATACATGGTTCTAAGTTAGTACGTATCCGAAGGGCACTAAGGGACAGTACTGCGGTTGTGCCTTTCATACGATAATAATAGCCATCCGCCTGAATAACCGACGATGATAATTTGGTTTTCTGTCATCCGCAGATGCCGTATACTATGTAGTATGTTCTTGATGGCGCTCGATTCAGAGTTAATCCAATGATACGCGGTCCAGCAACATGAAACATCGAGTGCAGTTTGAGACATTCACCGTAACGGGAAATGTGTGGCCGATCAGACGCTGAAGTTCTTTTCTCTCGATTTGGACCGACAGCGTAAAAGAGCTGTGCACTGCAGTGTGTATTCGGAGTTCCGTAAGAGCGTTTCCCGGCTATATACATATGCTTTGTCTGCTATGCCAAGAGATCGAAGATGTAAGTACTACCCGGTTGGAGCCTGAAGTCCTTGGCTATGAGTCCTTCTCGACACGGCGTCGATACACGACGAGTCTTGCGGTCATTTGTCCCAGCAGCACCCGATAATACCCGTGGTCTTGGTACAGGCAATTAAGCTTTGTACTTAATAAAGCCCTTTATCAATAATAAACATGGTTAACATTTCGAACACTCGGGAATTATTGCCGAATGCCATCCATACGTGCTTAGTCATCACTTCGTCTTGTGGTGGTTTCTCTGGCTACGCTGACACCTCTGGGGAAAGTGATTGTGAATTACAAGTATTGTCTTCTAATTTTACTGAACGAGGATATATTCAAATCGTTATTACGACGTGATTTCCCCATCATGATGTAAATTCTTTTCTCGTCAATACTTATGGCTTGAGAAGTACTGCCAGTGGTCGTATGATGGGTAATCAAAATACTTGTATATCTATCGATTATCGCGCCATAGAATAGGTTGAATATACAAAGAAAAGCAGAGATATTACAATTAAACACCAAACAATAATGGGTGGGTGTAATAAAGTACCCTTATATGCTACAGAATTAAGGATTATTCGTCCCTTGGGAGCGGGTGCAGGCGGTCCCATTCCACCTTTCCCGCAATCTTCTCATTAGTCTCTTGAGAAACCGTATCTCTATCCGATTGCTGTCTTCTTCAGCTGTTTCTCTAGTGATGAGTGTCAGTATCTGAAGCTGGATGAAGCAAGTCTCTTACGCTTACGTATTCGCAACTTGGAGGAGTTTTCAAAAGAATTATCTTTTGAAAGATGAAGATCCTTTAGAAGGATCCGTACTAGCCAAATATGAAGGCGGCAGACCCTTCGAAGAGCTGGTTTGACTGGATTTCGAAGGTTTTGACGAATCTGAAATAAATGGTGATTAGTACGATGAAGCGCGACAACAGCGGGTTGGTGGAGGGCTTACCTGCTTTAATTTTCTTCGAAGCTTTGGAAGAGTCGAGGGACGAGAGGTTCTGGTTCTGGTAGTAGAGAGTAGCTAATGAGGGGGGAGCGTGAAGAGGCATTCAATTTGTTCAGATGTGTTCGAGGGGCTGTTGAGTAAGGTAGGCTGAGCTCGGTGAATTAGATATAAATTGAGAATGGGGCCAAGCCTCTGCTGGGAGCTGGCCTTTATACGATTCTCCTCGCACAGCACTTGCGCGTATACTTGCGCGTACACTGACCTGCGTATACTATACTTACGCGTATAGAATAACTTCGAATGACTCGACTATATAGCGGTTCTGGACCCTGTAGCTCGAAGCAGCTAGTACAAAAGGGCCGTAGGCCGTAGCAGTAGCAGCCATCATTCAGTCATCCCATATGGAGGACCGGCCATTCATCAGTGTGGCACATCCGTACTATGAATAATTAGTGACGGTGATCAATTGGGCGATGCGCGGCGTTTGTGTCGGGCGCAGATCATCGCGTATGCTTACAGTACTGCGGAGCTTGAGAATATTATCTAGATTTCAATAAATAATGCTGAAGGGTATACTGTGACTTACCTAGCAGCGAGTTCGATGAGCCTGCGGCGCATGTCATGGCATGCTATGGCGTGACGCTGTTGCAGGGCTGAGTTTCCTACAGTAATGGGAAATTTGTGGCCGACAAAACTCTGTTCGGATTCTTTAATTGCTTGTCTTCTCTCAATTAGGAATCTTAAAGATCCGACAGAGGGTACAAAGGAATTGCGAATTACGGCTTCCGCAAGAGGGTCTCAGGCTCCATATGCGCTATGCTTGCTATCCCAGGAGATAGAAGTCATCAGTAGTATCCGGTCTAAATGCCTTTCTAGATGTCTTGTCGATATCAGCTCGATAATAGAAGATACGTTTGCCGTCCTTGTCAATTAGAGTCTTCGACGATTATTTATCGAATATAGACCCGGCAACGCTTCCAAGCAGACGTCCGTTCTACCGCCCTTTAAGTATTTCTGATTTGCCTAGTTTCCTCCCAGAATCTGAGTTGTCCAAAGCATAGCCTTGTTCCAATATTGACGAGCGCCGATGCATAATAGCTTGGGATAAGTATCGGTTTGCTATTCTAGTAAAAATCAAAGGTGCTGTAGGTTTGGGTTCAACGTTAAAATAAACGGAGAAAATAAGTACCTATAGAATCTTCCATGTGGCTGTTACAGTATGGTGTACCTTGGACATTGCTGTATTGGAGAAGAGAAGGGTGATATAAAGAGTGAAACTGGATTCGTAAGCCTGTAAAGCAGAGTTCGAGACTGAATTAGAGTGGAAAGAAAGCTAGATGGTACAGATCATAACAAAAAGATACTGCCATCCATAAGCATTCTAGTAGTATAGTAGTAGATATTGAGTCATACTCATTATGATAGTAGAGAAGATTGTGCTTGCCTTTCCCCTAATTTGCACACAATTCTGCCATATAACCTTCTAGAAAGTCTTCTCATGAGTTTCGGTTGGCTCAATACTTGTCGTTGACGGTTTGAAAAATATTCTCTTGAAGGTTCTGGGTTGGCTGCGCCACGCGTGACAAGTGACAGCTCATGGCCGAAAATAGAATTTTACACGTGCCATCCTGCGCCATCGTGCTCGAAATCATCCAGAAGATCCGTGCTGCTGGGCGGTCCACAGGTCTACAGGTCCACAGTAGACCGTGGACCTTAGACCTGCCACCACAGTCGTTCATATCGCGTCCACAACGCGCCGCGCGATGTACACAACACACCATCGCCGCTGTCTTCCATCAAACGGCGGCGGCGATCGAAAAAAATTGCTGAGATCAGATCACTCCGTCGTCGCCGTCGTCCTCGACGCTGCCGCCGCCTCTCATCTCATTTTCTCCTACTTCTCAAACTATTCACATTGCGTCGTAATTTTCATACTATTTATATAGCAATATCACAATTACATGGCGCAGCTGTCAATCAACATCCCTCAACTGACGCGGATCTGGCTCTGCCCTTCTTGCGGGCATCCGAGAAGAAGGGGATCATTTATCAGCAGGTGTGTATGCTGCAATTGCCGATACATAACCAGAGCTCATGTTCAATTGCCTCAGTGTACGAACAAGAGAGGCTGTCACAACACTTTCTACCACATCATACCTTACCTAAGTTATGAGATAGCGGAATATATTCCCCAATGCCTGAATTCCGTCCCACAACAAGCAACCGCGGGGGGCGCGGCTGAAGGAGATGGGCGGCGAGAGATTTACAACTTCAGAGCAGAAACCAGTTGAATAAAGAACGATAAAAGATGATACATTAAGCTCTTGAGATGCACAGGGATATAAAGTATCAAGGCGAGTGAAAAAAGACGTGAAGTTAGAAGCCGGTGAAGCCTCGAACATCGCTGGAGCGACGCGCGCACAGGCTGACGTACGCGGTCACGTGTATACACCCACTTGCGCCCATTGGTCCACGGTCCCCAAGTCCACAGGTCCACTGTGGACCAGCTCCCAGTAGCACGGACGTTCTCAAATCTTAGTGGCATCTTCTCCTGGACCTTGACGTGAGGATTCATACTCGAAATCTACGTGAAAAGCACTGCGAAGATATGAATAAACATTTTGCTCAACTGCTCTCTGTCCGTTCGTTTATTATTACTTAGCCCAAACAATTGACCGATTCTGGATATTTGTAGGAACGATATGTAGCTATCAAAGCACAGTATCCAGGAGAAGGTCGAAGAAGATGGAAACTACGAGCTTTGCAGGACCTTTGGTCAAATTTATCTGAGGCTGATGCAGGAGCGAATATTGACCAGGTGAAGTCAGCGGTGAGTGCTTATGCTTATCTGGTTCCTCGAGAAAGGCTTGACGCATCCGTCAGGAAAATTTCACGACTGACGACGATCCACTAGATTCATTCCTGGAAGGAGAAGAAATAGGCGTACTTATTCGTACTGATTTTTCAAACGAAAGCGCATGGGGTGCTTTCTACGCGAAGTTCAGGGACGCGGAGAAAGAAATAATTGACGTAATGCGAAGTCAAGATTCGACAGGTGAAAAATCTGGCGCAAGTGAGACAGGAGACGTGGAGGTGAACGATACAGGCGGGGATAAAGACGAAGGTGGAGAGTCGGATGAGGAGTCAGATGAGGAATCAGCTCCTTCGTCCATCATTAAAGTTCTCAATCCGGGCAATGAAGACGAAAGAAAAATACTCAACGGAATATCTAATCTTTCTGCACTGCGGTTGCTGAATGACGTTGACATTATGCCCTGCCCCATGCGCCCCGCAACGACAAAGCGTATCTCCCCACAAAACCGATTAATAGACCTCCGCGGATGGCAAGAAATATATGAAGGGAAGAACATATGGATATATGACGCGCGGTCCAACTCAGATGAATCGGCGCGAGTAGTGAACCAAACTGGCGATTTCTACGGTACAGCAACGTAAGTGCCCAGGCTTTCATCGGAACATCAGCTGGCTAACGGCACCATTTGTTCTTTAGGGCAGACAGCTGGCGGGCACGTGTGTTGCACATATGCGAATTACAATTTAATCTTACATATTTCGGGATGAAGATTGATTTTGGTGGATTGGACAGATGGGATTACGAAGAAAGGAAACGGAATCTCGACGAAGCGAACGTAAATATATAGACTATATCCATGGAGCGTCTCAGGTGAATTTTAAAAAATGCATCAATCCGTTGTATCTTTTTCATCATCCATATAAATAAAGGTTTGTTGAATTCATTTACCTGATAAAGATCTTGAGTATAAATTATAAATTATATCACGCATTTTGGATGCGGAGATGTAGAAAATCGTAATGCCTCGTTTGTTCCAAAGATATTTACTACATGCATTAGACAGCGTCTAAGTCCAGCTTGAGACCCATAGAATTAGTTATGGCGAACAGCAAATTTTCGAGCGTAGATAACCGCGCGGCCATAGTGTCCTTACGGTCATGGAAAGTGCGTTCAAGGTTGTTGAGACGTTCTTCAACGGATGACATGCTATTGACTTGGACAAGCTCGGTGCAAAGAACAAGGTCATGCTAGACACTATGTCTGGATCTGATTTTGTGTTTATGTGCTAAACTTTCGTCAAAGAAAGATAGAATGATCTGTTCTTCTGTGGCTTCGTTCTCAGTCTCCTTTACTTCTCCCCCACCGACGCGATATTTCCAGGTCTCTTTGTCCCAAACAAAAGTGGCATCCACCAGGAAATGGATAGTTGCCGCACGCTCCACCTTGAGTTCGCAATTGTTGCAAATAAAGGAAGGATCTGTGTTAAAATTCTAGTGTCAGATCAATGAATATCAAGTAGATATGAACAATTTACCTTCGCATTGTACACAAAACCAATACGGCTGTTCCGGCTACCTTTTACAAACAATGCAAATATGGGGTTTGGGATTGTTCTCTTTATATCCAGTTTGATATGCATCACCCTTGATGCTTCCACCTTCAGTTTTAAGGTTATCATCGTTTTCGATCTCGCCACCATCAGAGCCTCCGTCATCGCCGTGCTCAGAATCGCTGTCCTGCTCTCTCTCTCCCACCGCTAGCTTTCCCTCACCGTCTTCCATGTCGCGGTGAAGGCGTTTTGATCTTGTCATTATCTTTCTAGCCCTTTTGAGAGCGGCAAGGGCGGCGCATTGAAGAGCTCCTCTATTGCAATCATGCAAAGGTCTGCGAACCTTTGCCATATCATGTGTCGGAACATAAGGCTTTGATAGATCATCCCTATTCATCTCTTGCAGCCAATAATCATTGTTACCATGGAAATCAACAGTTCCCTCGGATCTCTCAGATTCGCAACTAAGACACAGGACCCGAGAACCAACTATTAGACCATTACAAGTATCGCAATAATATCTGTAGTGAAAATTTTCAAACGAATACATTAAGAGTATAAAACCAACGAACTTACCTGCAGTGATACAGCGTCTTTCTAATATGAATCATTGCTAAAGAGAACCAGAACCGACTCTCCCGTACAGTAAATATCCCGATAAGTTCCCAAAGTGTTTACTGTTCGTCGTCGTTTAGTGATTTACCGAAATGATCATAACGAGTCCATAGATCAATGAATCTTTTCTTCTCGTCTATACGTGTCTGTAAATGCGACCGAAAAAATAAATCTTGCCGGATATTTCCACGTATGGCCAGCCTTGCATAAGCTCACAAGGCCCGAGCTTTGTTCTCAGTGAACGTGAGTGGTGCAGGACGGAACCGTAGATATTTCGGAGGGGGGCGACGTAGAAAGAAATCCAAAGGAATATCTTTCTCCTTGCTGTCCGAGGAACCATTCTCAGATGAGTCCGAGCCCGAGCCGCTATCGCTATCGCTGTCATTGTATTCAAAGCCTGCGGTGCCTGTAATGGCTCCCTCCTTCCAATCCAGCTTTCCGTTACAAGATTCGTTACAATGATTTCCTGATAGTACCCTTGTGAGGGAGACAGCAAGAAAGTTTGGATCTTTTCCAAGCTTGCATGTCCCTGAAAGAGTGAATTTTGTATCGTCCGAGATGCCTGAGGCGTTAAGCTCAATTTCGTTCCCTTTGACTTCACTTAATACTATGGTCATCTCGATCGTCCCTTTCTGAGGGGTGTGGAGATAGTAAATATATCCGTTCCAAGTACCCGCGATCGCTTGTAAATGCTCGAAGTCGGAGCTATCGCTTGTCACGAAAGAGGAAGGAAGATCGATAGTAGAAGACGTTGATTCGCAGGTGGCATAGTCGATAATGGAGGTATCCAGCGGATAATTGCAGATAATCTTGGGATCAAGTTCGTCCTTGAATTCGACTTAATAAGGATATTCAGGAGAATCCCTCTGTAGAATCCTCTCAAGAGACCCACAGTTCAGATCCATCACTATAATATGTGAACTGGTTTATGATTGATGAGATACAATAAGTTCAAAATTCTCTAATGAATACGTACTAAGCCATGAGTAAATGTGTTCAACTGCTGTTTCTCTTCTAATTTCTGCTGCTTGAAAATGGCTAAAGGGGCGTTATAAAGAAATAAATAAAAGACTCTGCAGTGGACATATAGTTGACGAACATTTAAGAGTCTCTACATGATCATGAACTTCGTCGAGAGCATATTGAATAGAATCCGAGGCATCCTAAGATGAAGATCAGCTACTAAAAATTTGTTGAAATAATGCAAAAGAATTTACAGAAAGTTCATCCGGATCCAGAATATGTGTCTGGGCAACACGGAAATTTTGAATATGACATTCTAGAAGAAGATAAAGCATTGGGGATAAGAACTATTCGAATTAGCCGAGGAGCAGGCTTGAGCTAGAATAAAATACTAACCTTCTCAACATAGCTCTGGAATTTTGCCTTGAGACCTTCATTTTTGTAGCATAGATTAAGAGATACTATCAGTGTATAAACTGCTTTATATACTTCGAGAAGGTATTCATTGACCAAGGATTAATTTTCCTTCTTGATAGATGTGGATAAAGACTACATTTTAGAAAGTATCTCGTTAAGTTTACTCCGATAGTCTGATAGCGTCATATGCCAGCCTAAGCGAATTTAGGAGATTTAGCAGCAAGTCAGCTAACTAGACAAAGACTACTCACCAACCGCCCAATATGCGATCCAAACAGGTAAACTAAGACAGCCACATATTAATATCCACCGTTTATATAAAGAAAAATGGTCATACCTCCAGTCAGCTGGTCGAGATGTAGTGAATGCATTGACCTCTGCAACAGTGACGAAGCCTGAAGCGTCATCGTTGAAAGCTTCAATTATAGGTTGTAAGTGGATAGCAGTGTCCATTCATCAGCTTTGTCGGTCTCAAGCGATGCTGCATTTTCAGCACCATCTTCGGAAACGCTGGGTGGGCGAGTGCCACTTCTCGTGGAAGTAGTCTCTAAGCGTCGTAACAAAATGTCTTGTTTTTACACTTCCACGCCAACCCTGCCAAAGATGCCGTCTTATAAATATAAATATTAACAGTTTAAAAGGGAGTCTTGCTTACTATTTTCTTCCAGATATCGTACACATCCTGGGAAAATCTGTGTAAGAGAAGGTCTTGCAAGTTTTATGTGGACACACTCATGGGATCCTTGATCCTATAGCGTGGACCGGCAGTGATAGCACTGATAATACGCTCACCCTGCCGTTGGACAATGCGATTTACTTCATCGACGATTTGATTCTTTTGAACTTCAAATTTGCGGTCGAATACTTCCAAATTCTTTGCAGCGGCTGTATCGGGATCGGTATGGAGATCTTTCCATATTTCATCGGTGTCGGCTTTAGCACCTGCTTTACGATCTCGACCTGTCCCTCCTGATTTACCCTCGGTATCCTGGATTTCCTTCAGTAAGCTCCTGTTTTGCATAACCTTTTAGTTACCGCCCATCTTCTGAATCATCTTATACATGTCTCGTTCTCTGAAATGATAAGCTACGCAAAGTACGCCTTCGTGTTGTCAACCTTGGTCAATATCTCCTTGCTGTCAATGGCAACCTGAGTAAACGTCTCGTTCGCCTCGTCGACAGTGCGAGCAGTGTGAATTACCAATGCAAATTCCAATTCTCGACGACATTTGTCAAACCTTGGTGAGTTTACTGTCCCAACCATTACTAGCGATTATCTTGACTGAGTGTGCCAATATTACAACCTTATAGACGGCATGGAAGGATATATATATATACCAATCAGCTTCTTCTTCATATACGCATCGCAGGTATTTCCACATGGTTTAATGTCCTCGGATGTGGCTTTGCAAAGCGTTTCTATACGGCTCTTAATCGTCGAGCCATCTGGGCCAATATCTTCTGGGTCCTTCACATTTCTTAATCTTCGAGATAAATTTAGTATTATGTAGACCCTAAGCAAGATTCAGACGTACTAAATCAATACTGTCATCATTTATTTCATCTCTTTATACAGCGCGAGAACTTTCTTCTCGTTCTCCCGTCTTTTCATCTCCAATGTCCAGACAGTCTACGAAATAATATGTAAGCTCAATAAAAAGTTGTAAGCATAAAACAAACCTTGAAGGCAAGAACCGCCACTATAATTCAACAACTTAAATTGTCAATAAGAATGGAAATAAAACATGATCAAGCAGCACTGACCTCCTATGAAAGGATGCAGCTTTGCAACCTCATCCAAAACCTTGATAAAATTCTCACTCCCTTCTAACAAGGTGCCTATACCCTTCGAGATAGCGTCCATGACACCAACCGACTCAATAGTATTCTTCACAGTTTCAATTATTGCCATGCCCTGGGTTCCCTTGGCTTACATACCCTGAGCAGCGGTTACGCTGTCCTCTGCGTACAGTATAATGTTAGACATTATACAATTACATATCAATACATGTAAGACTTACCAATACGCTGTAGCACCTTATCGCTCTTTGAGGGACCTTTCAAATCCTTATACGCTACATTCCAGGTTTCGGTGAAATAATCTTGTTCGCCAGCTGGCTGTTTAGAACTAGTAGTGTTCTACTATGGAGGGGCCGCCGCAGGCTCGGACTGGGGCATCCTTCGAGGAACTTTCTCTGAGGGAGTAGGATATGGGCGCACAACCGGCATCGTTAGTGGAGAGACAGCTAGCATCGCCCGGATACTATGATCTTCCTTTAACGGAGGCGTAGGTGGAAAGTCCAATGTACGATCTTTCGATTAAGGACCCGAATCTACATAATAATATGGGTCTTGATAGCAATCCATGGGGGTATTTCGCCTTGAGATGAGTATTGCTTCGTGGGGAGTGGTGGTGGAGGCTCGGATTGGGCGCGTAGTCGGTCGAGCTCTTCTGGCGGTAATATTTCTGAAGTCTGTGATGCCCTTTGAGACGGACATGATGGTAAGAGGTAAGAAGATAGCTCTTAGCTTCGTATTACTCCCATCGATGTAGGTTGGGCAGCGTTCTTATTCGGTAGGGAAACCGCATCTACTTCTGTCTTCTCGTTAACGGAGATATGCCTCAATGGGGATATTTTGATGGAAACAATGAGCTGTAATGAGTTCTCCAATGATAGGTAGGTGGATGTATGTATACCCACGGAATATTTAGTCATAGAAAAGTGCGTTAAAATCGATCAGGGGGGCAGTTGGAAAATCAATGACGTTGGTTTGGCATCACTTGCTTGTCTAATGCCTAATCAAAAGGATGTGCAATATTACCTGTGCCATGCGATGTATTACTGAAGTCTGGGAGATTTGACTCTTTCCTGGCTCACAAATATCGTCGTCGATGCCACCAAAAATGATGTAGGTTATCACTATCGGTATAAAACTCAGGGACACCCATCGATTGCGACACCGCCATGATTATTCACCGAGCCTCATGTAGGTTTCACTCCGGTAGGCTTGAAGCAAGGGCCGACCCAACGTTGCAACAATATTGCAGCAAGATACCATCAGCGCCCATATGGGGTTCCAGCAGACTATTACACAGATCGTCAACATACTGTTTCGAGATATAAACTGATATACAAACTCACAACAAGCTGCTGAACTATCCGTTGTTGTTCCATCGCTTGTGGTGGTGGTAAAAAGTCTAACAGGCCGTGAGAATATTTGATGCTTGGAAAGGTGTGCGACTTACACTTTATTTATTTATTTATTTATTAAAAATAAAAATAAAAAAGTATGCAATACGACGCATAAAAGACAAGAATCAAAAGGCGACAAGTTCTCACATTCTTCTACAAAAAAGTATTTCCTCCGGAGGCAAAAGGAATGTTCGTAGCAGGTTTCGAACCTGCGGCCTTTTGCGTGTAAAGCAAACGATCTAACCACTGATCTATACGAACTTGACAAGGAAGTCGGCCTGCTTATTCTTCCATCTGCTGCTATTGATATTTCATTTATATAATTACAATAAAAACTATCCTGAGTCCAACCCTCTTAGAGCGTAGAAACCTTCAGAATCACCTTTTCCCCACTAATCTTGTTGTGTCGTAACAGGTCAAGAGCCACCTCTGCTCGCTCCTTCAGACTACCCTCCTCAAGCAAGCGAACACGATTAGGCTTAATCAAGCCTTTCTCAAGAAGTTCTGGTACGATGCGAGGCATAAGATTCTCCTTCATAAACTCGTTCTAAAAAAGAAAGGATCAACAGTTACTCTTAAACCACATAAAGATGGACTTACATTCTGATATGTGAACGTTTTTACACCGATGCACTCCACTCCTTTCGCGAACGGATTCTTTTCATCTGGCAATACAAGCCACATTTCTCCACTGGTAGTGAGACTAGATCCTTCTTTGATTGGTAATAGGAGGCCAACAAGGCTTCTCTCAGCAACGACCGGGGCTATTTGTTTAAGGGTAGACTCGGCGGAAATACAATCCACAACATATTTAATAGGCTTCCCTTTATTTGCGGAGAGTATCTTTGAGGACAGTTCATGGTCTGCATAATCGAAAAGGTCCGAGGCACCAAGTGAACGGAGGTACTCGTGATGCCGTGGGGATGCTGTTGCAAATATTGATTTGTATCCGGCTAAGTGCAAGATTTGGATCATAAATTGGCCAGCCGTGGAGCCAGCACCATAAATAAGGAACGACGTCTCCTTTTCGGGTGGCGGATTAGTAGAAGGCAATGAGGCGGGGATGGGAAGGCGAAGCGAGTCGAACAACGTGAAGTACGCAGTGATAAAGTTATCGGGAACAGTTGCAGCTTCAGGTAGGCCAACATTATCTGGAACCTAACAAAATATCTGGATCAGCAATGTGAAAGGAAGCTGAAGAGGTAACACCATACCTTGGCTACGCTATACTTCGACAACAACGCAAACTCCTGCATAGATTTGCCCAGAGCTTCATCTGCTCGTGCGAAGGTAGCAACCTGCAAAGATAATATCGCTATAATGCAATCAAACAATCGATAATGTTAAGAACATACTCGGTCGCCAGGCTTCAAACCACTGACGTTCGGCCCGACCTTTGCAACAGTACCGGCTGCATTCAACCCCAATGTCAGAGGAAAACTTGAAACATAATAGGCCTTGTCTGATATGTATGTGTCAAACGGAATGACCGATGAATATTCCACGCGAACGAGTACTTCATCGTTGCCAGGTTCAGGTGTTGGGAGTTGAATTATGTCGACCACACCAAGAGAAGTCGTAGCGATAGCAGCGTGAGTTGTGGACATTGTAAGGGAGAATCAAGCTTGATGTGTGTGATCTAGCCATCATTTTCAAGCTTTTATAGCTTTGGTTCGTAGGCTGGAAAGTTATTGCGAGACCCGGCCCCAGCCTACGGGGAGGTGTCACGTGTGACCGTGATTCGTGATCGTGATCTCATCTTAGTCGGCGCCTGCTGACTTATAAGTTCTTCTTCATCTGTAATGCTTGGTCGTTACGCACGGTTATGGAGTATTTCTTGCAAATACAACACGATCATTAGCTCTCAAATATCATGCGGTTCGTCTACAAAGCGTTATAGAACGTTCCATAATAGTCTTGCTAGTTCCAAGTCCAAAGCCGTCGTTCGTTGTGAGGAACTCTCGGCACTCCTTTCAGCACAGCTCAAATCCACACGGGAAAATGCAAGAAAGTTGACAGATGCAGGAAAAAGAGCGAATCAACAATCAGTAAGTACATGTTGTCGAATAAGATTCGATTATCCACTGATTCTAGTGTCCAACGTTTGGAATCTTCTTCAGGACCAAACGAAATATTACAACACTGTTAAGGATGAGCTAGAGAAGTTAGAAGCATCATATAAGCATCTCAATGAACTACTGGGTACGTTCAGTGCCTAAGCCAATACTGCTGCTCTGACTTCGAATTTTCTTTTTGGTTCCGTCATCCAGAATTGACAGAGTCACTAGGGGACAAAACAGTCCTTCCTGAGATCGAAAGCGAACTTGCAGCTTTGTTAGCTTCCTCGGATGACATATTAATATCTAGTCTATTATACGAAAACATGGACCTTAGTGATGCCTATATTGAAATCAGGGCTGGATCCGGTGGCACTGAATCTTGCGACTGGGCTTCAATGCTGAGTCGAATGTACACTCTGTGGGGCCAATCTCAAAAATATTCTGGTAGGTTTCGCAAATTAGGCTCTGCCCCTTTCCCGAATACTAATTTACATTAGTCGAAATCCTCGACGAATCGCCTGCTGAAATAGCCGGGGTCAAGGCGGTAACATTATCAATTAAAGGACCCTTTGCTTTTGGTTATTCACAATTTGAATCGGGTATCCATCGGCTTGTCCGCATCTCGCCTTTCGACAAGGCAGGGAGTCGTCATACCAGTTTTGCTAGCGTTCAGGTCTCGCCTCAGATCCAGGAATCGCAGTCTCCCATTGAGATTAACCCTTCTGATTTGGAGATTACTACCATGCGCAGTCAAGGTGCAGGTGGTCAGCATGTAAACAAGACCGAATCTGCTGTTAGAATTCGTCACATACCTTCTAATATTGTCGTCGCGGTATGTTATCCCCCTCGCTCTCTCAAGATATCTTATGTTTATGTCCTTTCTTAGTGTCAAATGGAGCGTAGTCAACCCCGAAATAAAGCACACGCATTGGCAATGTTGGAAGCCAAGTTATACGATCTAGAACGGCAGAAGACGTACACTATTTGCTTTTGTTTTGGTGACCTACCTTGCTAACGTCGCTGTATAGTGCGCGGAGTAAAACTCAAGCTCACACGGACCTCCCCGAAAATTCTTGGGGATCCCAAATACGATCTTATGTTCTCAATCCGTATCAGATGGTCAAGGATTCAAGAACAAAATATCAAAAAAATAATGCCCAATTTGTCTTGGATGGTCATGTTCATGGGTGAGATTGGGACGGGACTCTGGGATTTTTGCCGTCTGAGAACTTCGCAGATTTATGGTGGCCGGATTGCGACATTTTAGGATGGTTTCTGATGAACGTTAGGACCACTGCGACTTGTTTCGAGTAGAGATCTCCATTGCACAGTCAAGGTACGCCTAATGTGTTATCTCCACGGATTCCGTCTGATCCTATTTATGATAATGACAGTACTATGTCGTGATAACACAAAGCCGAGCCAGCCAAGATGATGATGAAAGCGACACTGAGATTTATCGAAAATATCTCAAAAGTTAAAGTCGAGGTATAGGGTCATGTGTTGCAGATATGACCAGTAGCAGAAGAGATGATCTCTGTAGTATTTTGAAAAGCTCCCGTCCACCTATCTTTTATTTGGTCGGAAGTTAGATATTATCATCATATCTCTCAGGATCTAGGGACGGTATAAAGAATAATGACTTTATGTTAATACAGATGCGACAACACTGGCAGTATAAAGAGCACAACGATCAAAAATTAAAAAGCGACAGTTAAACTACTTCGATGTATGAGTAGATGGAGAAAGCATATCAATCATCGTAACTGAGAATTATCCAGTCAGAATGGGCAAGTCGATGAGAATACACGATACTCACAAGACCAAAGCACGTAACTCAATACTCTCACGAAGAGGTGCATCTTTAGGAGACGTAGGATCTACGAAAGCAGTATGAGGAGTGAGAATTGCGCCGTCCTGCTTCGAATCAAAACTGAGGAAGCAACAGGTCAGCATCTATTGAACTAAAACAGAGAAATAACTTCATACCATTTGATCAACACAGCTTCCTCGGTCGTCATATCCCTCAAATACTTCCACTTGTGATTGGGATTATAGACGACACTGAATGTTTCGCCATCGCGGTCGGGATATCTCAGAGCAGTAGGAACGAGGTCCGTATCCCAGTTAATAGAACGATAATCACAAAGGGCGAGAGGGTATTCCTCGGCAGCGTGCGTGATTGGTCTCCAAAGGTTAATGATCTGGTACCGATGCTTGAGCAATTCTGCTGCCTGGTCAGGCGCATGTCTTCGAACTCGGTTTGCAGCAGCTTCAGGAGTCTGGTCCACATGAACGCTGGGGACCTGCTCCGTCGTTAGTAACAGAGTAATCAAAACTAGCCAACAACATACTGGTTGACGGTTTTCCTCAGAATCATCGATCACGCCTGGACGATGGCGACGAATAGCTATAAGAGTACATAAGGCTGTTAATCGGAAGCCATCAACATTATTCGTGTTGGGCTTACTATGATCGAAGATGATTACTCGTCGAGCGCCAGTGAGTTTCTTCAAGAGAGCGATGCTTTCTGCATAATATTCTTTCCTAATCTCTGCGTCATCCGTGAATTTGGTATGGGTAGCTTTGTTCTTCACGAATAGAAAGCCAGCATTGTCTGTATTATACTGATCTTCCTTGCCACGGATATTCTCGATCTCGAATATTCTGGGAACTTGAGTGATATTGGTTGATCGGATTCCAGTGACAGGATCGGCATTGATATAGACGAAGGGCTTGGAACCATCCGTAGGCAACTGCGAGTAATTGAGCGTTGCAGTAACAGTATCTGCGGCAGACATTTGGAAATATGAGTAGTGAGGGTTGTAGTAGGAGAGCTGGTGTTATGAAAGACTTTGTGGATAAGTGACTTCTATATATGCTCGTATTTCCCAACCCGCTTACATACCGGACGTTGTAGCACCTATGGCGTCAGCGGCGGAATGCCGCAGTGATTAGTGATCCAGAAGGCCGCAGTGATTAGTGATCATGGCCGATTGCTCGAGAGCTGATAACAACATAAGTAGATCATTTAAGTAATCTTGGTCCGCGTGACGTGTCGGAGATATGTTTATGAGGCAGTATAGAAAGGAGACTCGACAGCGGCGGCTGAGGAAGAAAAACCAGCTGGGATTTAAATGCATCTTAGTTTTTGAAGATGTGAGAAAACTTCTATATAATAAAATTAATCGATCTATACCAGCTTCGTAAGCAGTAAACCCGGACCCAAACTTGTCTAAATAAAGGTCTGTCGAATCAATCATTGCACTCCATTTCTCAAACGAATTAACCGATGGATTAACTGCTGCCGTTATCGGACTGGAGTTAGTCATCTCAAGCAAAATCGAAGTCAAGTGATTAAACTCCGAAGCACAGTAAAAATTGGCCTATTACAGTAATTAAAGGCGGCGAGGAACCTCCACTGGTGCCATTCAATGCACTATCCAGTAAGTACTGGAGATGAATTGAAAATTGGTCCTGTTAAGTCTGATAAAATATGAACTGATCAGTATTGAAGTTTTGGAAAATTAGCTGGGATAGTATTCAAGGAAGGTTTTTCTCCCCCCAATGAAATGAAATGAGCTGGCTTCAAGCAACAATTGAAATTTAGCCTGTCAGGAGTCTAGTAGTTTCCTGCATGGATTTACTTAAGTCAGGTTTCCTTCAATCCTTATCCATCGTGCTGGATGGGAACAGAAGAATGAAAGCCATGATCTCCCATGCAAGCGGTATCATTACTATATAATAAATATCAAGATGCGGATATCGATTCTTTCCGGGTCAAATATAGTTATGATATCTGGACAGGGAATTTAATGTCTCAATCTTCATAGCTAGGGATTGTGGAGTTAGATGGCAAGTATCAATAATAAAAAATCAAAATAATGATACTCACAAGACTAAAGCTCGCAACTCAATACTCTCACGGTGAGGGGCATCTTTAGGAGTCTTGGGATCCACGAAAGCAGTGTGAGGAGTAAGAGTTGCTACTTCCTTGTTCGAATCGAAGCTGGTAACAGAATTACTCAGTTTCGACTGATGCAAACCAGAACTGAAGTCCGTACCATTTAATCAACAAAACTTCCTCAGGTGTCATCCCCCTCAAATATTTCCACTTGTGGTTCGGACTATAGTTGACACCAAAGGTCTCTCCATCGTGGGTGGGAAACCTCAGGATAGTAGGAATGAGGTCGGTATCCCTGTTAAGAGACCTGTAGTCACAAACCGCGAGAGGAGACTCGTCAGCAGGATGGGAGATTGGTCTCCAGATATTGATGATCTGGTAGCGGTGCTTGAGCAATTCTGCTGCATCATCAGGTACATGTCTTCGAACTCGGTTCGCAGCTGCTCCGGGAGTCTGGTCTACGTGAACCTTTGAAACCTGAATGCATGTTAGTATCCTGGATGATGATTATTAAAATACCACAGAAACATACGGGTTGACGTTTGTCCTCAGAATCGTCAACGGTACCAGGACGATGGCGACGAATAGCTGCAAGAAGGGTAAAATGCCAACTGAAGCCCTGAAACACTAAATCGTATACTCACTATGATCAAATATAACTACTCGTCCAGCACCAAGGAGATTCTTCAAGAATGCGATGGTTTCCTCGTAATATTCTTTCTTAATCTCTTCATCGTCCGTGAACTTGGTATGACTAGCTTTATTCTTCAGGTATTGAAATCCTGCATTGTCAAGGTTATATTGATCCTCCTTGCCGCGAACGTTCTCAATCTCGAAGTCTCTCTGAATAGTAATGATGTTGCTGAGCTGTTTTCCGGTTACGGGATCAGTATTAATATGGACGAAGGGCTTGGAACCGTCCGTTGGAAACTGGGAATAATTGAGGGCGACGGCGACAGTATCTGCGACAGACATTGGAGATGTGAAAAATGAGCAGAGTAGGCGAATTGGATTGATAGAAAGCCTTGAGATGGGTTCTTATATATGCTCTCGCTTCCCAACGTGTACAAGGTTATGGTGTCAACTTAGGAAGGCTCACGCTCGGCGCTCGTGGTTAGGATTTAGTGATAAGTCCGTTCGGATCCCTAATCTTATGAAGAACCTTGACAGCTAGAGATATCGGACATCTAATTTTTGAATGATACTCAATGATCTATAAGGCAAACTTGAATACAGGAGCTGCTATCTTTGGAATACGTAGGCTGAGCAACTTAGCCTGAGAGCATCGCATCTTGTGCAGTCCCCAGAGCACTTCAGACCAGTTTTGTCAGATAATATTTTCTTAGGAAAGGTGTTATATGTACCTAATTAAAGTTATACTCCATCAGTGTTCTTAGGAATCCGTTTTTTATTGAAGAATAGAACGCTTCGGAGTCCCTCCGAGTTATCGGAGAGATAGGATTTCTTCTCCGCAACAGTACGTGAGATCTACGCCACTAGATATGAAATTCGGATATTAGGACTAGTTGTATTTTGAGCCTGCCGCGGAATTTTTTATATACTTATATTTTGAAATCTGAAGTATTTCTATACATTTAGCTGGACCGAGCGGGATGGGGTTAGTAACTCATCTTATAATAATCCTCTCACTTGCCCATATTCTCATTCAAGACTAATCTAGGAGCGTGTAATGTTCTTCAAATGCAGCTCTCTTATTGGTGTTGGATATTGCAGGAGTGCGAGCTTAGGCTCACTGGCACCAGTTATTGGTCTGCCGGATAGGTGTCTATATAACGGCAAAGTATGTACCGTCCTTGGTTGATCCACCGTTTGCTAATAGTCCTCAGTTGTATTTTGAATAGGTCGACGAACGCAGCAAGTAAATGATAATATTGGTCTATTTACATTAACTAGAGGAAGCACTATTGGATAATGGCTAATAAAATGCAATATTGTGAAAGAGTACGATGGACTCACTTAAAAACAGGAAAGAATCGAAGACGGCGTTAAAGAACGCGTAATGCGGTAATAAAATCGAATTGCAATGATCCTAAAGAAGATAAAAAGATTAGGTCTCTCAGCATCTCCAGTAACCGACTCAGAAGATCTCTCGAGGAATGCTCCCTTTCCATATCATCTCCAATTGTAATACTTCACCCCCAATTGCAATCTTCGCGTGCATCTTCATGGAGATGGACTGCCGGCACCAGGCTCGAGTAGCCATCGGCGTGCGCAAATAACAGCAGAATAGTGTCATCCACCCCATTCTGGGACCACAGGGCGAAGCGTATGGGGCCGTAGCACAGGATTTCTTGAAACAAAGTACGTTTGGACCCGCAAATCCATCACTGAGGCGCCAGGATCTTGGCTACTCCAAAGAATAACCAAGGGGCCTTGCATAGATAGCGAAGGAGGCGACGACGAACACGGGGAATGAGAGCGAAAGGATTCTGGACCCACCCAAATATTGAATACTTAAAATGAATTGAAGACTGTGTTGAAGAAGGTCGTTGACGGCTACGAGGAAGGATGGTGGCGGATGTCGACGGCAACGAGGGACTCGGAAAACGATCGAGGATGTCGAACAGGATGATGGGTAGAATGGATGGATGGATGGATGGATGGATGGAGGGCAGGAATGGAGCATGGATGGAGCATGTAAGTAAGGATGGTGGTGGCACCAGGCAGGAGGCATTTAAAAGAACGATGACGCTTTTCAATAGTTTAGAGAGGGAGTATTGGAGCGTCCATAGGAAGAGCGGGATCTGCGTCAAGCGGAAAAAGAAGACTCTCAACTGGACAGTGCGCATCGGGATACAACAAGACGCAGCATACCATCTAACCAACTAGGTTCGGCGCAAGCCTCGGAGCGCCGGCGCTTCATCTCGGAGAGGCTTGGGGCAAGGTACCGCGTTTCGAGAGAGATCTTTTCTGACTGCCACGTGCCGTCCCTCCACCAATAGTTATGAAATATTAGATTTAAATACCAGATATGTATATAAATCATTAGAGCAAGTCATAACGTGTCCAAATAATTTTACAGCCTGGGGTGTGATTATGGAGTCAACTCGTCAGTTGCAGAGAAAGCTGCCCAATGACGGCATGAAATATATCGTTAATTTTTCCAGGATCTTTCTGAAGATTATCATAGCACTTAGAATTTTTTTCCCTTAATATTCTATGTCATCATACATGCGAACTCGACCGTAGGAAAAAGAGCGAAGATTGGAAAGGAGGTCACGTGACCGCATACAGCTTTTATTTCGTCCTCTGCAACGGCTTACTGACACCTTCAGAGCATCATACACACTACAATTTAAAGGAAGATGCTGTCAAAACAGAGGAATAAATGTTTATGAAAAATTATTATATCTCCAAACAGTGCATGAAAGACACTTAGAGAAGTGGCTCTGGTGCTCTGACTTGCCATAATGTAATATTTTCTTAGACAAGGAAGAAAAGCTTATATCGTTAATCTATCTCTCTTCAATTATTTATATAGACACAATAAAATTCTAGGCTATCATAACGGTAATATAATATCAAAACATTATCAGGAAGCTGATTCTTATAGTGTTGATTCTCCCCTGCACCCAAAAGAATATTTTATATATCTAGTCTTGACAGCCGTATGGATGATCTAAGCTGATATTATCCTAGCAATATATAATATTTAACGAATGTATTAATTGCCTGTGTGAATCAGAGCAGAGTTGCTGTCACTAGAGGTCAAAATGATCCCCCCTCAATCGTGGCACTTTGCTCCAAGCCTGTCCCACGAACGAGGTACGAGTGTGGCGAGTGTGACAGGCTTGGTACGAACCTACTAACCAACATCGCTCTTCGGCCGTTATTCCCTTTTCACAAAAATTCTACCTATGATCGTGATTCTAGACAACTTTGAAGGCTTCTCCAGCAGCCAGATCCGTCGGTCACTGGCTCGATTATGATGGCTCATGCGTTGGAAGCAGCTTCGGACACCAGAAGAACTATGTCCGCCTGTTCATATTCAGGATGAACAGAAAAGAATGGGACAGCTCAAACTCACGTATTGCCAGTGCTTAGTAAGTTGGACATTGAGGAAAAGACATCTATGAATTTTGCACAAGACCGTTCCACCAAACACGCGTAATTGGAGAGGGTAAAGACTCAGCAACTGAAGCCGTCCTGCAGCCTGTCAATATCAAAAGTTGGTCCGATTGTAATTATTCTTCGTAAATTTGTTTGAGTTTTTCATACAAACGCAATTTAGAACGATTGGGTATAAAAAATCCAAAAATTTAAGTGTCTTCGGGAAGAGGAGGTAAAGCCGGCATGCCGAGTAAGCTCAGCGGCCCGTAAGAGAACACGGGCGTTTACGTACGGTCGATGCCAAAGTTTGAATCTCGGTCCAAGACTCTACGGTCACCTACTACTATTAGTATACATTCTACAAGACTCTACAGCACTTATCACTTTGCTTCTGGCCTACTTACTCTAAACAAGCCCGTTTTAGGAACAACTATACGCAAAATGGACGTTTATGAGTATCTGCGGTGCAGTGATTCAAGGCGGCTCAAGCTCAAGGGTCAATTCAACCTTGGATGGTACATCGCACGACGCGGGATCATCTTCATCAAGTGGAATTTTATCAATCTATATGGATTATTCTTCGATTATGAGTGTCAAAAGTACGTTGCCTATGGTAATAATGTTTAGAAAAGTTGGTCGGTCCGCCAGCAGTTCTCAGACTGTTCTCAGTAAGTTCCTGCCCTTCTATTCCTTGGTTCCATTAGTTCTTATGCGATATTACTCCTTGATGGGATTTTATCCAATTCAGTATGGATCACCCGCGGTCTGTTGGTTGCTATTGATGACCGTCACTCTTTTCAACATCAGGTCGTCTTATCGAGGTAAGTGCAAGGGTGGTATGGCAATAGCTTCCTTATGAGGCGTTAAGCGATCTGTGATTCGGCATCTTTATTCCAAATATGTTCAAGCCTGCAGAAATATTCCGATACTCATGCGTATCCTTGTGCAGCCATTGCACCCGCTGGACCACCTTGGAGCTGAGGCTATACTTTTCACTCCGGTTCATTAAAGCTCTAACTCGACTCTGACTATCAAATGAACACAGGACATGTATGTATATTTTCTGTTGGTATTGAGGAAGATTAAAGTTCCTAGCGAATGAATAGGCGTTTCCATACTGCTCAGGTGTTTTCAGCGGGCCGTATACGTCAAAAACGCGGTCTGATGGAAAGGTTTGATATTAAATTATATCTGGCGTAAAGTGGAACTTTCCGATTTATGGCAAGCGATATATCACCCCTTATAAAACAGTTGGCGATTCTGGTGTCCTTTTGAGCTCAATCGAGCCTCTCAACATGCTGCCAATAAGGATTACAGGATCTCTCCTAACTGTCTTTCTCTTGACGCTTTTGCGTTCAACTGCTGGTTTTGTCACTTGCAACGTGCTCGACTATAGTGCCGTCGCAGACAACTTCACTGATTTAGCTGCTGCTCTCACCAGCGCATGGAACAACTGTGTTAAAGCTCATGCTACTTCTACAGCCACAGACACCTTGCTGTTCGTTCCTGCAGGAAACTTCCTCACGAAAAGCACAGTGACATTCAATAGGGCGCAGGATCGGAACTTACATATAACGGGAAACATTTATCTGCCTTTCAATCCCAGTATGACTGGTACCATGTTCACGTTTCAGGTGTGTATTTACTTTCATACTTATGATACCACTGACGACTCAGCCTTCTACATACATAGAATTGTAATAACATTCTCCTAAATGGCCCTAGTGCTATTTACGGAAATGGATATCGTTACCGACCTGGAGGAAATGTGAGTTCTTAAAGCTCTTGCACATATGAATTAGCTCGTTAATTTAATCGACAGCTTACTATGTATCCTTCGCGTCCTCGTTTCATCCGTTTCCAGGATTGTAATAAGTCAGTATATAAAATATTTACATAGCACCCAACTAATTGTTGCCTATCTATCTCTAGCTGTGAAATTACATCAGTCATCCTGTATGATTCGCTTCTGTTCCACATAACAATTATCGGGAACAAGTGAGCGAACCAGCCAACACAAGCATGCACTTTTGAAGACCAATATTACGTTTAGTAATGTGGCCCATAACTTGGGAATTCGAGCCACTCATATTGGCGAAACTGATGGCTTTAACGTGAGCGGAAAAAATAAGTATGCCAAAGACCTACCTGGAAGTACGGCCTCCTCTCATTGTGTCCACTCATTTACGTCCATGATGTCAGTGTTGAAAATGGGGATGAATGTGTCACCGTCAAAATGCACACTAATGTATGGCCTCTTGTTCAAATTATCCTTTATCAACTGAACGGGCCTTTTACAGGGATTCAGAGCAGAAAATATCGACTGTAGATCAACTGCTGGTAAGTATTACTCTCTAGAAGAAACCGGATTCTATTCAAGTATACAGATTGTAATCTCGGCTCGTACGGGTCTGGTGCTACTGGCGTCAGCATTCAAATGTTTCCTACAAGAATGTAACCATACCAAACTCTGATACTGGAGTTGAAAGAGTTACACTAACTGTGCTGGTACTATCACTAATATCACGTTCACCGATTTCACCCTGGTACATGCTGCAATTGATGCATTCGGTCGATTCGTCTGCTGATCGATGATTTTTTCACATAATCTCCTGCTGCGTATCCTATTGCAGTCAATTCATTCTGGTAAGAAAATGAATTAAAATGTGATTGTATTCTCTTTTATTAGCGTGTTTTTTGGATGGGAAACAGCCAGGATACGGGAACTTTGAGTATCAATGGCGCTACTTTTATAAACTTTAAGGTATGTTTATCTCATACTTCCTATCTTCTCGAGCCTAGCACAAATTTACCACAGGGAACCGGTACACCCACACGCCCAGCCGTTCTATTTAACTGTAACAAAGCCATCCATGCTTGAACATCAAGATAAGGGTTTCTATTCCTCCAATTTCCGTTCAGATTCCTTAAGTTTTATACAGTTTAACGGAATCTCCATTACCAACGCAAAAGCCAATTCCTTCACGAATGTTTGTGGATCAGGCTTGAGCAGGGTTTCTGGTTGTTAATTGGATGCCTCAGAGACTCCTAATGGCTTGTCAAGTATGTAACTAAAACATCAAGTTGAGCTGTCATCTATTTTGCAGAAGATCATGGGATATCGATGTAATCTGTTGTCTGCCAACCTGTGCATGAAAGGAAGAACGGATTCTGTCCCGGCTAATTTCAGAGCTGTACTCCACAGCTAGGATTTCCAGTCCCAGCAACCTCAAACGAATCCGAATCACCGCGGTTCCATAAAATCTCTGCTTGGGAAGCTATTAAACCAAAGAAGAAATAATGAAAAATAGACTTCATGGGCGGTCTGAATAAACTTTAAAAATAGGCAGATAAGATCTTCCCATGTCAAGTACGTCAAGGTAAGACAGACGCGAAAGCTCATCGTGTCGATCAGGTTCGCTTTGATGTCGCGCATCACACATGTCACTATAGCGATGGATGTCTGTGCCTTCTTGTTCTATAGTCCATTCTTCGCTAATATTTGCTGGCCATGATAGTTGGCTGGTATTTCTAGATTTGCCCATTTTATCAGAAGCAGATATGTCGGGCTGTGTTTGTATCAGACTCAGGAAGCCAGCCTAGATGGCAATCAGCAATACACGCCTCCGATAATTTCATACTTAAAGGTCTGGCCAACAAAGGGATTTTCACTCCTAACTTCGTTTTCACTGTTTTCCTAAGTCTCTTTGTCAAGACTCTTTCAATTTTTCTCACTCTCAAAATCGTACACTCTTTACTGAAAACATCCTAAAATGGTTCGCCTCACAACTGCCGTCTCCACTCTTCTATTGGCTGCCGCGATAGCCAATGCTCAACGTATGTGTCTCAAAGACAGGTTTTACCCTCTTGCTAACCATAGCCCAGTGACTGGCATCGTAGGAGGTCTAACTTCAAAAGGTCAGAATTTGTCTCTAGACTTATTCGGCGAGTTACTTACGAATTATCCCTCTATAGCCGGAGCTGCTGCTTCCTCAGAGGTCGCTGGTGCTACATCAGCTGCAGACGCAGCTGCCACTTCAGAGACAGGAAACTTGGCTAGTACTTTGGTCAGTGCCGCCACCTCTGCGGCAGTAAGTGCTGCAAGCAGTGTCGCGAAGTCAGCAGCAAAATCTGCTGCATCAAGCGTCCTCAACAACATCACTTCAACTGCTACGGGTGCTCAGACAACCCAGTAAGTAACTCTGGGCCTTTCCGTCATTCAGCCAAGAGTAAAAATGAATATGCTAATACTATTATCCCAGAACAAGTTCAGCACATACCCTGCAAACCAGTGCTGGCATAATCAGTGTCGCAATCGGCGTCGCCGCTATGGCATTCAGCATATAAATCGTAGCCTGTGAAGGCATTCGTTTCCACTATTCCCTTATTAAATATCATCCGTCACTCATTTATACCTGTTACGTTTTATGTACCAATCTTTGTCTTCTTATTTGCATCAGGTACCGCGAATACATCCTCAAAAAAATGCATATTCAACCAATCGAATTTACTTAGAACGAATATAAGACGAATTATACAAAAAAAAAGGGGGTTTAAAGGGGGAGGGAAAAAGTCGTGGAAATCGGTCACTTAACTTGTTAATACTCGCTGCTTGGACTAAGCTTGGATTTGGCACAGCAGTGGTAATTCGGCAACCGCCGGATGGTTTCAGGCTCCGATCACCACTCACCCGCGACCACCACCTTCGAAGTTCAGCAGAGTTCAACCCATCCTTCATACCCAGTAATAATTATGGTAATTAGTTATCTTACACGTTCAGTTTGTTCATTAGATTTATTTCGTTATTCTGATCTAGTCCACGCCATGGGAAGTCCGCATGTCAAACTCGCGCGGTATTCACTATTTCTACAACACTACCACTCGCGAATCTCGTTGGGATGCTCCTCCTGAACTTACCGAAGCTGAAATTCACCAGTTGCCTGGGGCTGCTCAATATATTAAAGGAATGCCATCTCCACCATCTACCGACGGACAAGTACGAGCAAGCCATCTCTTGATCAAGCATCGCGGGAGTAGGAGACCATCGAGTTGGAAAGAAGTGTGTCATCCACTTAATATCTCTTATATATTACTCATATGCCATGTAATTTAGAGTAGCATCACTCGTTCTCATGCTGACGCTGTGGAGATTTTGCAAGGTCTTACAAATCAGATCAACGGCGATCCGGCGAAGTTTGCAGAGCTCGCACGAGTACATTCTGACTGCTCATCACACGAGAAAGGAGGAGATCTGGGATATTTCAAGCGTGGACAAATGCAGAAGCCCTTCGAAGATGCTACATATGCTCTCAAAGTCGGCCAGATGAGCGATATTATTACTACTGACAGCGGAGTGCATATTATTCTTAGGACGGCGTGAACGGCGATAATCATTCCGTATTGCACATTGAATGATGACGAGGATAACTCAATGTATTATCTTGATATGTATCCCGCACCCCGACGAGTTAAACTGTCATGCCTTTGGTGAATGATAAATATTTTAGGCAAAATGAAGTACAAGTATTAAAATTCCTGAATGTCATCTGTCTCGAGCCAACCCTTAGACGTATCTTCCTCCTCGACTGTTATGGTTGTTCTCCTGGACGCGCTGTCGTCCTGCACAATAA
Organism: Sphaerobolus stellatus SS14; assembly: GCA_000827215.1. Classification (NCBI taxonomy): domain Eukaryota; kingdom Fungi; phylum Basidiomycota; class Agaricomycetes; order Geastrales; family Sphaerobolaceae; genus Sphaerobolus; species Sphaerobolus stellatus. The sequence goes on from KN837080.1 coordinate 497,051, forward strand.
GCTCCTCCGGGGGCTCTTCATCCTCACCAAGTTGTTCCATTCTTTTCGTCGAAGATTTTGAAGGATGATGGAAAGTAAGCTTACTAAATCTAGAATGCGACGGAGGTGGATTTCCTTGATTTGACGAGTGAGCTTTTTGAAATGAATAGATAATAGACACCAACCCAATCCAACGGCTCCTAATGCATTAACGACGCCGCCTATTTCCAGGATAATCTCGTCTTTCGACCACATTCTCCCACCTTCAACCCGATTGGTGAAAGTCGCTAGCCATTCTTCAGTATCAACAACCGCCGCCTCTGCGTCCCTATATTTTTGTAAATTCTCAAAAAATTCCGGTTTAAACATTTTCTGTGAACGCCTCGTAACTGGCGAGGGAAGAGAATGTAAGGCTCCTATGGCAAGGATATGAAATTGATGTGGGTTTCGCTGGGATTGCCACTGCGGTGTTTGAAGGGATATAAGCGGGGTTAACAAGGAAAATCAACGAAGTATCCACACTTACAGATTCCGACCCGCTGCTGTCTATCCAACTTAACCAATCACAAAGTGCTTCGCATTCATCGACTTCATCGCAAAATTGGGTATAATTTTGATGAAGGTATAGCGCGAACAGTGAGGTATCCACTGGTGAATCGGCGTATAGAGTCTAAACTAACGCTGTTCCCAAGCTGAAACCAGATGTAGTGCAATAGAGACGAACCTCTACATGGACTTTGCTCGCTCGTCGCGCATGCTCGGCTAAATGTTCAGGAAGAGGTGGTGGATCTGGCATATTCCTATCGAATTCTTCGAGTTTGTCTCGTTCTCCTGCTGATATGGAGCTTGCAGGAGGATCACCCTTTCCTAAACAAAATCAATGAGAATGAGACAGAGCGTAAGGACTTGGGCTGCGTGTGGACACTTACGCTTATTGTAAAGGATCTTCCCCAGCATATGAAATAAAGCAAGGCTTTGCTCTCGCCTTGTGACTGCTTCCAGACTATTTGAACGAAAAAAATGATTAGTGTCGACGACGAAAGAAACAGACAAAACACGCACATTGTCCTTACACCGGCTTTTTTACTACCTTTCGGAAGCTGGACAACGCAAGCGAACTGTAATGCCATTATCGCACTACGTATATCGCCATTTGAAGTTTCAACAATGAGCTGAATAGTCTCTTTACTTGGCTGTTGGCTATCCTTGGCTTTCGAAGACCCCGAAAAATGTTTCGACATCATAGCGGTGAGGGCTTTAGTCATGAGGGTGGGAGCAATGGGGTTAAATCTTTTTAATAACGTCAAGTTACGCTTATTATCGGATAAATTAAAAGTGCGCACTGGATTTCGCGGAAATAAGGCGAGTTGTGCAATGATCTTGGTATGATGGTTCGAACATCCAATGCTTGTTTTCTTCCTCTTCCAAAATTACGACTTCCCATAGTGTCATTTTCTGGATCTTCCCCCCTAATACCTGTATCGGGTATAATACAGATCAAAGGGGCAGGGCTGGGGAGAGAGACATATTCCTCCAGGGCGGCGTGGAAGGCTTCAGCTGTTCCTGCATGAAGTATGTTTGGAAAGTCCTCCAAGAGGATAACCTTTCGGGTCGAGCATGGCAGTGCAGAGGACGATGATGCGTCCGAAAACATAGGAAGAGCACGACATGCGGATGCACGGGTCAAGAAGGTTCGAAATTTATGGATTAAAGATTCGCGATCTGCAAGGTTAAAGAGAATGAGTTAAACCAATAAATATCATTGTCCAAGCAAAATATTATACCATGTTCCTCATCATCCCCAAATTTATCGTCGAGTGTGTTACTCCATTCCAGAATTTCAAATCCCATTTCCTTAGCCAAAACTCGCAAGGTAGCCGTTTTGCCTGTTCCTGCATGCCCGGTCAAAGCCAATACTCTCTATTAATTAAAGGGATATATCAGATGATATTTTTCTTCGTCAAAGCACGTTTGAACGCACGCGATATTTCTTTAGACTGCCCGTAGGTCCACCTTCGAAAGCCTCCTCCAACCAATGTCGAACTTCTTCGACTTTGCGTTTATGCACGGCAAGTTGTAACTGTATATACTTGAGATTACTCCTTAGAGTATCATAAAAGCGCGCACCTCATCAGTTGGCGTGTATTTATCTACCCAAAGTGGCTCCTCTTTCGGTAGTTCAGTAAATTGAAAACTTATCCAGGACAGCTTTCACACACCTTGGTTAACTATGGTTTGCGTTTGCGTGGGTGGTGATGTTTTTCCTTTCCCCTTGGTATCAATACTAGAAGAAAAGGAGGGCACCCTTGTAAACTAAGTGGTAAATCAGCCACAGCTACAACAAGGAACGTAAATTCCACTCACTGATGACAGTGGCTTGGGAGCCTTCTTCAAATCACGACCACTACGTTGAGTAGCTGACGTTGGTGGAGTTGGTGACGCGCTTTTAGAGGTTGACGCGTATGAATCCAGAGTTTCCAGGTTCAATTTGGATTTGGACTTCTTGGACGTAACTGTAGTCCGTCTTGGAGGCATATTTTCAGAAGACAAATAGAGGATATGTCAATAAGGTGAGATAGGTTGAAAGAATATAGGTATATCAGGAAAACACTGAGATTCGAAATTCGAGTACGAAGTTGAGGTTCAAGCCACAAGCTGCTGCACGTGATCGATTACATACGCTATTGCTACGGCTTCAGTTTCCTTTTTAGGAGTCCTATCGATACTCTCCTTTGCTTTCAGGAGCGAATGATTCTTAAGTCTTTCGAACGAAACAGTATATCGAGCGTATGCACAAGTAAACATATCCTCAAGGTGAACTGAACTTGTGAGAAGGCAAATGCAAATCGAGGAAAACTGGGAAGACAAAGCAAGTCATTTGAAAGAAAGGAACATGCGAAGAACGACGGTATTCGGTGATATAATGATATATCAGGCCACTAATTGTTGCACTTCTTCAAGGCCATAGAACGTCTTCAAACAACACTGCTGCTTGGTCGGGACCTTCTGGGGCTATGGCAGCTTCAACTGCTTGCGTACAACTGCGCTATTCCTCATTGCTCTTGGTTCGGAGTGCCTTGGTCAGGTTGGCAGAGGCTGCGGCTCCAGGTGGTCTAAAAGTAGGAACGTCGTAATCAGGAGACCCAAACATGGAATCTTGCCGCTCGCCCAATGAGCATGTCCGCAAGCATCGGCGTTATCGAGGGATACAGTTCAACGGTTTTCTTGTTCGGCATCCCTAAAAACAATGTCGAAATATCTTTGGAAGCCACCTCTTCAAGTTCCTTGACACTGTTTCCTACGCTAACTTCTCGAATGTTCTCGTTGTCTTTATCTGGGAGTCGATGAATCCGGCGATGGTTGTTCCCATGTAAGGCATCCGAAGAACTGTTGAAGATTCTCATCAAATAGCTCCGAGAAGAGACACTTCTGAACCCTAGGTCGTCATCCTCCACGGAAGCAGACGGACCATTTAAGGTAATACCATCAGCGATGGTCGTTTTGGAATCACAGGATTGTATCTTTGGTTCATGCTTCATTGGAAGGAGGCGTAAAGTTCGAGGAGATGATCGATGGAGAGCGACATACTCGGATTCCTCACACAGCAACTGCTGACTATTCCCAATATCCATCTCTTGCATGACATTACTCGCCACTTCATTACAACTTGGCCAGGCGTATCTGAGCAATAATGTGACAGAGTAGAAAAGTCGACCGATACACTGTGATAGCAAGGTGGATGAAGGGCTGGAAGAAACTTTTCGAAATCACAATGTCGTTGTTGCTTGTTTGAGTATAGTGCAGACATTTCCACATGTTTGCCGAGGTGGGTATATGGGCGGCGAAAGGATCAAGGATGTCGGAAGCTAGCGGTTTGCACGTGTATTGCAGATGTACCACTGAAGTGAAAGCCTTGCGCGAGCGCATTGGCGACCAAGACGTAATGAAGCAGCACGATGCCATTTCTCGTTGGGATGGTTGAATCTCAAGTGGGGTTCGAGCTACCGTTGACGAAGGATAACGCTATTTGAAAGCGAGCACATATTGAGCCTACATGATGTATGTGAGTACATTCCCTTGTATATACCACAGGGGATACGTACGTTGTTAAGTAGCTCTTCCGGTTGTCAACATGAATGTTTTGGCTGTCTTGATCATTGGAAGAGCGTCAGAAGGCAGTTATACGACATCTAGGTGCTACTCGAACTGAATGAGGTGTTATGGGATGCCAAACTGTGCAGCGAAAGTGTTGTTTGCGTTTGCTGGCCTTCGAGGATACAGAGAAAGCACGGCAAGTAATAGAAGTGTGCTGTATTGGTGTCTCGAGGATGTGAAGAAATATGAAGGAACCCACGACGCGAATCACGTCTGCAGATGCGCCAGAGTATGATGGTCCAGCACATTGTAGATAGAACTGGACGTATCCAGAGGCAGATAAGTGCAACACCAGCCTCATTTTGTTCTCTTGAGAACAGCTGGCTCGTGGAGTCTATCTTGAGAGCATGCTCGCGGTCTTCCTCTCTGCGCTTCGCTTACGTAGGTGTCTCAGCCCATCCACCTCCTTCATGGACCGATAAGGATGGGCTAAGGCCTTCTTTGCGTGGATCTTCTTTCGACACTGACGTCCTTATAGCATTGTACAATCTGGGGCATGACTTCCTTCCACCAGACGGGAAGACATGTCAACTTGGAAGAGCTTCTTCTAGGCGCCTTCGGTGATCTTCCTTCGGCATTGAAGAATATTGCAAAATTTCCTTTTTGAGAAGCTCCTGACCTTCTCCCATAGCTGGAGAATCGGCCAGCGGTGCGAACGAGGGTGGTGTGATGCTTGCGCGGTGTTGATTGAACTTCAGAGACAACGGTACCGCGTTGCGTTTGCATACAACGATATAGATTCTCGTTGATCCCAAAGAATCTCATTGCTTATAGGACGGATACTTAATCGACTTGATGCCCAGACTGTTTAGACCCAGGGACCAAGTTGCAGCCGCTCTAAAGGTCAACGACAATTCTTAGCAAACAGATGACTCTGAGACTGAGTTAAAGTCGGTGGCCTGCAAGTTGGGATCGGCTTCCGCAGTTCCGCTATTACTTATGGTCAATTATTTGACGATGCTGTAAATATATTCTTGTTCAGTGTTGATTATGTTCTTCACAGCACTATAAAGAGGTAAAGTGTACCATGAGTTAAAGTAACGTTGTTAGTGACTTGACGACACGCGAAGCGACTATTTCCCAATTCGTCAGCATTTGATTCCGCGGCCTTACAAACAATACCAAACCCCGTCACGCCACCTTGAAGTTGAAATGGGAAAAGAGAGAGCAAAAGCCATAAAAGTCACAGACAACTCGGACACCGCTACACATGATTCTAGAAGGTCAAAGAAAGCGAAGTCAGAAGATTTAGCGGACGATAACGTCGAGAAGCCTGCTGTTACCACCGACGAGGACTTAGCCAAGCGGAAAAGAAAACGGGCACGGAAGAGCAAAATTGAAGGTGCTTTCATTATGTATAAATGCTCTCTGCTGTTATCTAAATCCTGCTATCCAGACGATATGGATGATATAAACCCCGAAGATGACGATACAATAGGGAAACATACTTCAAACGGTATAACTCTCCGTGGCACTTCTCGTACTAGTTTAACATTGACGCTAACCTCAGAATCGAAAGACGAGACAGATGAACCCATGCCTGCAGACGATAAATCTACAAAGAAATCCAACTCATCGAAGGATTCTGAGAAATCGTCAAAAAAGAAGAAACAAAAGAATGCTACGGAAGAAGGTAAGCAATTTTTGCGATACGCCAGGCATTTATTATTAACCTTTATGGCTTCCTGATTGCGACTAGATACCACCCAGGACAATGTGTCTTCAAAAAAGTCATCCAAACGTAAATCCAAATTTGTGGATGAATCTGTAACGGCAGGAGAAGCAGAAGTAGATGTGAACGCAGATGATACAGAAGAACCACCCAAGAAAAAGAAACGGAAACATAAAGACTCCCAAGACAACGGTGATGAAGTTGATAAGGCTGACAAGTCAAAGAAGAAGAAGCGAAAGAAGAAGGATGTGGATTCTGATCCAGAAATATTCCCGGATCCCTCTGGAGATGAAGATCTGCCTGAATCTGCTACCAAAGGTACGTCCAGTCTCTTTCTCCATGATACCGTGCACTGAATTTTCTGTATCAGCTTTGATATACGTCTATTCTAGGGTTTCATCGTCACCAGATTGGAAATTCAACAAAGCAAGACAGAATTGGATAATCCGCAATATATTTGATGATCAATCTGTACGCATTGGTTCTCATTCTCTTTCCCTTCCTACTACGATCTGATGCTATTGTTTAGATACCGGAGATATATTTTTCTTCTTGTCTGAAATATCTGAGTACTGCCCAGGGAAACACGCGAGAGGTGAGGCCTTCTCCCATGGATTCATATAACTTCTATTAACTGTTTAATATTGGGCTAGGTCCTCATCAAAAATAGCAAGCTCATTATCGAAGGGAAGACCATAGCTATGCCTGAAAAACAACCCGAGGCACAGGAAACACAGGAAACCGCTGAAGAAGAACCCGCCGCTGAAGAATCCAAGCCCAAGGCTGTCAGATTTTCTGAACCATCGACGGAAAAGCCTGTGGACGAAAATCCTGAAAACACAGCAATGAAGAAGGAAAGGGCCAAAGCCTTGATTGCCGCATTAGAGGACGCCTGAGAAGCTGACTAGGAAGCAGAAGTGGGAGTCATTCCGACGTGTAACCAAAACTATATCATACGATGGCTTATGGATATCCGGGGTATTATATGCCATTTTCTATACATCTGCGCTCACATGAATCTATGTATATATTATGCCATCCATCCCTTTTCTCTGGAAACCTTCAAACTGTCGCCAAATACTTCAGCCATGGACCTCATTTTCATGCCAACCAATTCTCTTAATCTACCACTATCCATAATCTCATTGTGCACGACGTTTTTGCCAGCTTCTCGTGTCCCTCTAGGTGTGGTAGATGGTAGCTGAATTCCCGCATCAACCAACGCATCCACTGCAATTCCCAATAGCTGTTTGTTACGAAGAGATCTTCAGAGGAATGACTCACAAACGTCCTGATAACGCCATTCACCAGCAGAAACTAATAACCTTCCTTTACCCTCCTTTAAAGCAGCTTCAGCATCTTTGTTACCAAGAACTGGATTATCCAAAGCCAAAGTATATACAATGCCAACATCTCGGACATTAATCCAGTTACCCATAGGTTTGACGAGGTCTTCTTCTGAATTCGGCGGGTCATTCCTGAAGAACGAAAGTATCACCGAGGAAGATGATGTATTGAGTGCAACTGCAGACGACACTGAATGAAGGACCGGACCAAAGATCTGACCAAGCATATTCAGTATATCTCGGAGCCCTCGTTCCTGTAAGTCACATACGTAAGGAGGGCAGATAGTGACGATATCTCATTGCACTTCAGATTTATATTTATCAATATAGTTCCAGGTCACTAAGCAGAGTTCAAGTTCATGAGTACCACTTTGGGCTCTTGCGCCCAAGATTATGCTTACCTTTTGATTGGACTTTGCTTGCACGGTATTTATGAGCTTGATCAGATTTTCGTCCCTCTTTCTCGACAGCCGGAACAGAGTTGAAGTTCCAATCACGCTCGGTATAGACCTTCAGAGGGTCATCTGGGCCAAGCAAGGGAGAAATGGCTGCAGTCGACGAGGTGATTACCACGCGCTTTACATCTTCCTAACAAGCAAATTCGGTATCAGAATACTCCGAAGCAATAACAAGACGCCGTGGTAAGTAAGTGTCTTACCCGTATTTCCGCACACTGTCTAGTATAGAAACCGTCCCCTTCACAGCAGCACGAATGAGATCTATAGTAGTAATTATTACTATCATCTGCTAAGAAGATATACGAATTTAAGAAGTACTTTGTGGATCATCGGCTGTTCAGATAAAGGGTGATGCGGTATGCGCTACGTATTGTACCCCTTTAACAGCCTCGTCGAAGGCACTTACCTGCTCGCGACTGTCAGTGTCGTAGATCGTCGATGTAAATATGTGTCAAGGATTACCTCTTCAATATCCCTGACGATTACATATTCGAAGTTGTCTCCAAAGAGGTCTTTTTGATGGTCGCCTTTTCCCTTGCTTCTGACAGTTCCTCGGACATAATATCCTTGGTCTACGAGTGCTTCGACCACCCACGTAGCAAGAAATCCCGAGGCACCAGTAACCAGAACAGTTTTTCTACAATGTACCATACTGTTTTTTGTAGAGAAAAAATTGCAGAAGAGCCGTAACCGATGGATGTGCAAATAACGAGATAGAGATTTTTTCTCAACAGCTCAGTCATTTTGTACTCAAAGCCTAACGGATTTTGTGGGTGTGTTCTTGAGCATAACGACATCTCCTAAGGTCCTTTGTCATAGTCGTTCTAGCTTGGCGCAGGACTCTGCCAAGTATCAATGGAAAGCAGATAGAAGTGAGATCTAGTTTGTCAGTTTATACCATGCAATGGTAAATCTAAATAAATACAGGAATTATTGCTAAGCCACACGGTGCTCGTCCTGGATATAGATATTCCGCCGGAACGACCGGCCACAGAGTTCCGTTTTGATAATCTATAGAGATACTGATTTGTAAAGAGTGTCACAACTACTCGTCCCCATTGCGCCCACCTGGCGGAAAAAGAGATCCGTTTACGCTGACGCTCATCTAAGTCCGAAATATTCCAGCAGGTTCACTGCGCCCTACATTTCATGTGATATAAGTAATTTAATACAGTTAATTATACCTTCCATTTGCCATAAGGATTACTCGAAGATTAGTGTATCAAGATTTTTATTGGTTTTTTAGAGGGGCCGGTGAGGGTCTGTGAGCTGCCGTTTGGTTATTGTGCAAGAAGGTAAAGAACCTCACTACAGTGCTAAATATCCATGACGATTGACATATATAAAAAAACTTGCTAGTGAATATGACTATCGATTTTGCGACAACGCCGTGAAGGATTTCACCGTTAATTGGCCTGCCGAGGGGTTGCCGTTCCACATGTATTAGTCACGTTTTCTCTCAGGCACCCACCTTTGCTTCCGACCTCGTCATGTATAACTTTAAGTTGCGAGCCTTCTGCAATGTAATCCTATCTTCCATTACCTATCCGCGATGCGGAAGAACTAATCTTACAATCCCTTAATTGTAATCTAACGGAAGTCGTGAAAGTCGTGAGAAAATCAAGTTCAGCAGACTCTAAAACTGAAGTACGTTGCAACTTGATCTCCTCTTCTCGAAATTGACAAACCTTCCAATTAGACACTGCTTTTTATTATTATAAAATGGAGTTTATTCTCGATCCAACCCCGCATGCGATACGGTGCAAGTTAGCCTGCATGGACGTTCGAAGTCACATTGTCATAACACGCCAGGGATACGCCTAAAGGCTCTACGTGACTAATTCGCCAGCTCACTGAAGTGTCTCAAAGTGATGTTTATAACCGAGGTACTGTCTATTATAAGCCTCTAGAGTGATATGGTAGTGTCCATGTTTCTAAATGCTCATTCTAAACTTTATCCAGCCTAGGATCTAGGGGTTCTATCACTGATAGAAAGGTATATCGGGGCATCTCGGCGCGTTTATATGATATTAGCTTGTTTTGCGTACCTCCTAACGTATGTCTATTTGGCAATTGGATTGTTATCTGCAGACCGTCCTTCTTTGGACTATACCTGCCACGTGATCCGGAAGCCAGCGTTGTTGCAGCAACCGTTGCTTCGAATAATCCGTATGGACCTACGTTCACCATACTTTGTTCCATATGGTCAGTTTATGTTTATGTTTATCTCGTCTCGTCTCGTGAGCACTAATTGCTGCGCCTAACTTCAGTATCTCCGTTCATCCCTTGATATATGCCTCATCTCCAGTAAGAAAGAGGGCTTCGCAAATTGACACGTCGAGATTTCCATAATTCTCGGGTAGGCATGTGTTTGCATGCAGTATGTCTACTTCTCAGTGCATGTGGAGGCACTGATACGTTGCAGAGATTGGAAACAATATGACGTTGTTCGCGAAAGAATCTACTCCTATGGATCCAAAGCTGGACCTCCCAAGCGTTCTCTTCGGTCTCTTTTAAACTTCGAGGACGAGTCGTTCTCTGACACCGGTTTAAGGTACATTCCCCTGTTCCTGTGCAGCCATGGTATTCTGCTCCAGCTTGCGGTTCTCTTTCCTTGCATTGTTGCAGATCGTGTCTTTGGCAGTTGCCTTCGATAATACCCGATATGATAATGTCAGTTCCTAATCGAGCATATCATTCATTATACTGACTTCTTTTTAGGTCGCTGTCTATTGGGGCCAGGTGTGTAGCTTTCGCGTATTGTCGAGAAGCGCACTGAATGAGCATCTTTATTTCTAGAATTCCTATGGAGCAACCCACAGCGATGTCGTTAATTTCCAGCAACCAATAAATTTTTACTGCAACGATAATGCCATTGACGTATTCCCGGTCGCCTTTGTAAATACGTTCTTTGGTACAGGTGGTTTACCCGTTATGAACCTGGCCAATACTTGCAACAATGTGGACAATGCCACATTCCCCGGATCTGAACTTCCTAATTGCCAAGTTCTTGCTACTGATATACAAGCGTGCCAGGCCAAAGGGAAGGTAGTTACGATAAGCTTAGGCGGTGCCGGAGGAGGTGTCGGTTTTAATTCCGATGCCCAAGCGCAATCCTTTGCCGATCAAGTAAATCCGCATTTACTACATTAGCCGGCAAATATTAACGATATTTGACAGATATGGAATCTCTTCCTAGGAGGATCCAGTTCGACCAGACCCTTCGGTTCAGCAGTATTGGACGGGTACGAAATATCCTTGAACAAAGTTTCGCACCTGAAGACAATCTTTTAGAGTCGATTTGGATATTGAAGGAGGTAGCAATTCCGGATATGCCGCTTTCGTTACTCAACTCAGAACTCATTTCAACGGAGCTAGCAAGAAGTAAGCTATTTATTTTATATTTTTTATATTTTTGTTTAATCAACATTTACGGCAGATATTATATCAGTAAGAATTCTCATTGAGAAATATTGACGACCTTAAATAATAGCCTTAACTTGTAATAGCGGGCGCCCCTCAATGTCCCTATCCTGATGCTTCCTTAGGAGCCGTTCTTAATGCTGCTTCGTTCGACGCGGTGTATGTACAGTTTTGTAAGTGGTTTCGAAGTTTATACTTGAATAATTGCTTATACCTTCGATAGATAACAATCAATGTGGTCTCCAGAATTACAACACAAGCTCCGTACGTGAACTCCATAATCTTGCAAGTGTGCAGATATTGACCATATATCCATTATACAGGACTGGGATTTCGGACTTTGGTATGCACCTCTCCTAACTGATTAAACCCGGCAATCCCAATGTTAAATTATTTAAGGGATAACTGGGCTCGCACTGTCTCCCCAAATCCGAACGTCAAAGTTTACATCGGAGCCCCTGCTTCTTCTACTGCTGCAGGAGGCGGATATCAACCACCGCAAACCCTAGCGAGTATTGCGACTCAGATGCGCAAGTCTTTCCCAAGCTTTGGAGGTGAGACGAATTGATCTCAATTGCAGATCTTATCAATAACTAATATGTGGCTTACTAAAGGAATTATGTTATGGGATGCCAGTCAAGCTTACGGTATGCATGCTGTTCTATAACGTATTAAAATGAAATCATTGACCTTCTTCCATAGCGAACAGCCGATATGATTTGGCATGTTACTTACCTAGCTATCAGCTCCTTGTATTCTGACTTCCATTGATAGGCAATGAAGAATGCTCTCGTCGCAGCAGGCGGAACTGGCTTCACGTTCCCTGCATGCACTGCGCCTACATACGTATCCGGCACCAGCTATACAGGAGGCAGTCAAGTCAGCTTTGGAGGGTAAGTAGTTATTCAAGTCACCCAAATGAATAATAATAATAATAATAATAATAATAATAATGGTTATTTCTCTCCAGATATATGTGGCAGGCCAAGTGGTTCGCTGATATGACCCCGGCAAATGACCCGAGTAATGACTGGAGTTCAAGTGCGTCATATATACCAAACCCCACGAAGTAATGAAAAATAACACATATTGGACTCATTAACATCAGTTACCGCATGCGGAGGCACAGGCACTGCTCCTGCTCCCCCATCAAGTTCATCCAGTATCCCATCTACCACCACCAATCCTTCCACAACCTCAAAGTCGTCAACCAGCTCAGCTCCAACCAGCACGAGTAACCCTCCGCCCGCAAGCGGGAAATGCGCCGGTGTCGCCGCGTGGAGTTCTAGCGTTGCCTATCCCGGCGGTTCGATGGTCGTATCTGGTACGCATCGACCCTCTTAACTCACGGTATACGAATAATCTCTAATCTACTGAGTATCCAGGCGGACATCTTTGGACGGCCAATTGGTGGTCTCAATGTATGTCATCCACCCTCACTTTTATGCAATTTTATTAAACAATGATCACCCATTAGCTGATATTCCTGGCGGAGCATCCGGGTAAGTTCAATTATATCCGGTATCAGTCTCGTTAATGAATTCTGATTCTATCATTTTTCAGAGATTGGGCCGACGACGGCGCTTGCACGACTAGCGCAGTGGTCTCTGTCAATGTCGCCCCTGCTGTTGCGACTGGGCAGCCTGAAGCTAGTGTCAAGGTATCCGGATCTCCTGCTGTATCTGCCGCACCCGCAGCTAGCGCAAAGGTTTCAGATGCATCCCCTGCTGAGGCGACAGGGGTCCCTTCACGCCGTTCTCGTGTATTCAGGGTATGAGATACACAACCACTCCTTACTTAACGACGTTCTTTATGTTTTTCGTTTTATTTGGGTAATATGTATGTATATATAAATTCAAATCCTTGTATTTTCTATCCGTTAAATAACCGCGAGGCATATGCATAACAACAATGCCTGAACATCCGATAATTAGTGGCCCATACAAGAAATGAATACTAAGTATGATATACAACATATCCCCGAATTCATTGCAGATTGCAAATGCTCTGAAATTGATAACAATATGAAAACAAGAAGACAAAGGCTATAAGGTAGGTGGCGCAAACAACATCATGATAGTCAAAAGATAAAAAGATAAAAAGGAACAAGGAACACAAACAAGCAAACAAAAAAGAATGATGAATGCGGTGATGGCACGATGGGATGGGGTAAATTCATGCGAGATATACCTAAGTGAAAAAAGGGCGGAAAGCGGGGTAAGATATACACCTATCATATAAGCGACGCGGGTACGACCCAGCATTGTTACATAATGCAGAATGACAATAAAGAAAAACGAGCGTCAGGAGGCGATGAGTTGACGCACACGGGAGTCGGCTTAGCTATGCGGAGTCGCCCCCGCCCACACACTCGTAGGCCTCGGCACAGCAGTCCCCTTATCCTTATCCTTATTCCGCCCAAACAGCCCCGACACCGCCGTCAAGCTCATCTTGCGCGAGGCGCGCTTCTTGCTCGTCACGGTGACGGACCGCTCGAGCGGCATCGGCGTCGGCAGCGGGGGCGCAACAAGAGGCGCTGGGGACAGGGACGGCGGGAGGGGCGGTTGTGGAGAGGTGGATAAGGATTGTGGTTGTGGTTGTAGGTGTGGTTGGGATGGGACGCGTTCGCGCGGCGGGGTAGGGAGCGGAGGTAGCGGTTCTTGTAATCTTGTGGAAGGCAGGGCGTCTACTACTACGGAGGGGAAGGCTGAAGGCGACGTCGAAGGGCGCTGTGATCCTTTCGGCTTGGACCGGCCTTGGCTGGGTGATCTAGGCGATGTAGGCGACGGCGGCCGATCTATAGAGGCCGACGACGAAGGGCTGAGATCTTCAGGTCCGTCACCAGGAACAGTCAACATCCCTTCTTGTCCCGACGCACTTGACACAGTCGATGTAGTCCCGTTAACAGAGGGGGTTAACGGCGTTGGCATCGGCATCGGCGGTATAGGTAGTCGCTCTTTCTCCTTCCCGCTCTTCCGCTTGAACCACGACTTCGAATGCGACAATCCATGGGATTTTGGAAGGTCCGTGGAAGGCTTCCCAGAAAGCGGCAACGTAGGGAGAGGCGGTACGACGCTATCCCCATTATTAATATTAACAGCAACATTCCCATTAACGCCATGTCCCGATGCACGTCTATCTTCTTCGTCTTTGCGGATCGTCTTTGTGGATTGCGAATGCTTTAATATAGACGGTGATGCAGCGACCATCTGCACAGGCGATTCCTGCACTGGACTGATGGGCCTTGGGGCCGTCGCCGTCGGTGCAGCACTGGTATCCAGCGTAAGGGATACAGGAGGCACGGTGCTCGATTCACTAGATACCGTTGCCGTATCCGTAAACCCATTTCCGTTTCCATTCCCATTAACGGCGGTAGTGCTACTGGAAAAGGTGGTACTATAAATGCTCGGTGTGTCGGAAATCGACGTCGACGGCGCGTCGTCATATGATAATGACGGCGCAGTCATCGTCGTGCTGCTCGTGACAGCAGTAGGAGTATCCAGCACCATATTAGGCTCGACCACGGACGGGATGGTCAGTTTCGAAGGGACAGGCCGCGTTAGGACGTCTGGACCTGTTGTTGTGGATTCGTCCTGCACCAGGATGGCTGCTTCGCGCGTGGTGCCTTCTTGAAGTTCGCCGTCCACACCGGTCACTGTAACGTTAACGTTAACGTCGGCAGTAGCCTTATTTTCCGCCTCGGCGGGCGTCGAGACATTAGTGGTTACAGGCATCAGACCGGGATCTAGGTCCACAGCCTGGTAAAACAGGACATAACCGGAGCCATTTGCACTTTCGCCAAAGTACTTGGGTATGTCGGTTTCCTTGATAGGATCTACGTTGTCGTCGTCATATGTGTACCATGCCCCATTGGACCGGACTATAGTGATATAGTGACCATGGTTAGGACCACTAGTATAAATAGTTAGTCGGTGAGAATAATATTCATTTAGTGGAAGGTCCTTACTTTCCAATGTGCACAACGATAGCGAATAGCTGGTATAGCCGATCAGGATCGGGCGCATCGTCGACGGTGTTAAATAAGCGCAGCTCGAACGGAAATGCGACACGGTATGATAGTTTAATGTATCGCTGCAGGTCCTCTTGATACTTGAAGCGTTTCAAGTGGAGAGCCAAAACGTTTGGAAGCTGCTTGATTTTCATCCTTTGAATGATGTCAGACGATATCACGGATCAGATGTCTGGGAACCTACCGCTTCTCGGCTTCCTGGAGGCTGCCACAGTTGTCGCAGAAGAACTTGTTTTTCCTGGACAGCATTTCGCTTGCACTGAACTGCCGTAGGCAAGATGTGACAGACGAGTTCTGTTCGATATCGATGGATAAATCGAGGAACGATTCAGCTCGGGACGACACGGTTTCACAAGTTAGGCATCGGGTTTCGCTGGTTAGTGTCCCCTCGAAGAGCGAATGTATGAATGTCTTTGAAGGGCCTCGCCGCTGTGAACCCGAAGCACTCGAAGGCGGGGAAGATGAGGGTAATGACCCTTGAGATGCTGAAACTATGAACACATTAGTCAAAATCGAAGATGCAGTCATATAGCATAGAACTCACGATCTTCGGGGGCAGCATCGACCGCCTTCTTCCTCTCCGCCTCCATCTCCTCAGTTATCTTGTTCAACAGATAACCCAAAAATTCATGAGCATCTTGATGCATTGTACTCCGATACAACTCATTTTCGACCTTGAGTTTGTTGATAAACGATGTTGGCGAGATTTTGCCCTTGTCGGACGGATTAAGCGCAATGTGGAGGAACAAGGACCGCAGAGCCGAAAACAGCGTCGGCGGAGTCGCTGGTATCGGTGGAGCAGTAGGCCCCGTCAGCGCAGATGCCTTCCCTGCTGCATTACCGCTGGCAGGAGTATCGTCGTTCGACTTGTTGGTATCGAAAGCTGAGTTGCGCCGTCCGAATTTCAAGCCCGGTGGCCGGCTTGATGGGGGAGCGGGAGTGCTTTCAGGAGGGGACGGTAGAGCCTGTAGTATTGGGGGATTCGAACTATCGTACGAATCGCAGATCAACTCCCGGAATGGTTGGCAGAAGTATAATGCTTGGAGGACCGAGTTGGCATAGCTGAGTCTATTGTAAGCCGAATGCAAAGTTAAGCTAACAATGGGGTGCATACCATGTATTGCCAAACTACAACTGGATTAGACAAGGATATTGCTGGGAAACTGTGGCGACTCACGTTCTCGAGGCCAAATTGCTTATAATCGGCTTTATTAATAGGCTTAACCCCCGGGGTGTTACCGTTGGAGACTGCAGCGGGAGGGGCGGTGGTTGCTCCGACGCCCATCCATTTGAACAAATCCATCGAGGTCGACGTCGAGGATGGCGAGGAAAGATCGTGGCGGAGGTCAGTAGTTATGTGCAGTGCTGAGATAATCGCTCCTCATTGGGTGACGTCCGCATATCCTTACGTAACGCGTCCATATGGTCTTCATTGTTGGCATTTATCTCGGCTGCGGTCCGGCTGCGCTCCACATATCCCTATTCTGCGCCCCTTGCTGCGTCGAAAACCACCTAATTTTTATGCTTTATGCTCACTCAACACACCGAGCAGAAATTGTTAAAAAAATCTAGAATTAGAAGTCTCCGCACCGTTGGCTTCCGGAAGGCTTCTCGTGACACCGGCAAGCCTATTGAGCAGTTCCGTTCCTGGTTCCTTAAAGAGCGAGGTATTCCAAGAGGACACACATCGTCCAAAGCGGGTGAGGTTTTCGAATGCAATATATACATTCAGAGATACACATTCTCGCTTTTTTTCTGAGATAAATATGGATATAATTGACTTTTTACAAGAACTCTGCGTTTCCTCGGTATAACACCATCACAGGGCGGTATAATCCTCCGTCGTTGCACACCGTTTGGCACCTCACTCCCTAAGAATCTCCTCAAGACGAGTAATAGTATTTCTATCTTTGCATTGTATTGTTATCCATGAATACTCCACAGATCAAAGCCGCCTCGGTGTCCGATTCCGTCATACCCCTGAACTATTTCTTATATTACGGCTACGATTCGAATCTCCACCAAGAGCATCATGACACTCCCGGTGTGGAATTGTCACTGCCATTTCCTTGTTCAGGTTCAGGTCGGAAAGAGGATATCCGGTCTAACCCGAGACGGAAGTATTGTAATGTAAATGGCCAATGATGGCAATATCCTCTGTGAGTATTTGTGCACTATATATTCCTTCTCTCTCATCCGTTGGTCAGGCAGCGCAACTTCTATAAATATAGCATCAGACCCCGTCCGCTCTTATCAGATACTCACATTCGACCTGCCATCGGGCCGCTTCCTTTCCTAATGAGCCTTGTCCGCGCATGCTACCTAGGGGAATATTGACATTCCGGCTATACGGCAATGTATACAACGATGGCACTCCGCTGTGACCGTGGAAGAGTTTCTCACTGGTTGTTGACGAGTGTCCCCGTGGCACAGGATGTCCCAATACCAGTATTGTAGGCTGTCCACAGGCTGAACGTGATCTCATGGATCGTCCGTGTCATTAAACAAATGAATGGTGTAAATCATATACCAAGGTGAGCGGTTACGCACTGCCATCTTATTTCTGTTGGTCGACATGGTGACTGCATAGTTGTAGATACTATATGCATGCTAGTTGAGCATTCGTTTCCCTACATGTCACGCTGGCATAACCGCGAGGGGTTCCACTGATACCGCCTCGATCCCGTGAGGCATTTAGAAATAAGCCTGACCAGGTGCTGCATAGGAAGGGACGGGAAATCAACTGAGAAATGCACTGCTTCGATCTCATTAACAACAGACGGAACGACTACTCCCAGACAAAGTTGGCAGTGACACAACCCTGATGTATCCAACCAGCCTATTGTTCAGGTCAGCTCATACTGCATATGATTATTCTTCTCATGGCTGTTCACTTAGCCAACCATCTCAGGCTGGCCTCAGTCGAATTTTCCTGCGCAGGGATATTTGTTCCCGCATGCATAGCACGTCGTAATGACCATGATGTCGATTCGGAAGCTTATACTCTAAGAAGGCCTCTGGGTTATTTTGCCCATTAATTAACCTATTAATCTTTGAGACTGACAGGGTGCAAGACTGAGTGACCTTGATAACATCAATTAGACGTCGACGTCAGAACGTACGCGATGACACTATGTGTTAGGGACGAATACTGGCAGGATGTAGGTCAAACAATCAGCTGGCACCGCCAAATGATGCAGAAAAATTATTATAAGTAAATAAAATAAGTATCATGCATCCAGAAATTACAAATGATTTTTGGTAAGTCCTTGGTCAAACAATCTACACATCCCTCCCCTGACAAATCTAATTAATTGCTCCCACACGACGCTCACCAAAACCGAATCGATAATGGCGCTTTACCATCGATAAGCCTCCTTTGTACGATACCGCTGCTCAAAGAAGTCCACTAAAAATAACGTCAGCATCAATAATCACAGTCCAAGCACGAATAAATAAACAAAAAAAAAGACATACCCCATTCCCAACAAACAACCCCGCCCTCCTCCCAATTTCCACATCCACCGCCCCACCAACACTCATCTGCTCCGCATTCATCTCAAAATCCTCCGCAGACACAATGGCTTTCCACCCCGTCATACCCAGCCTCGCGCGCAGCTCCTCCACCCTTGGCCGCTCATCACTCCCCATCTCAGCGAGGAGGTACACTGTCTTCAGTTTATGCCCTTCTGATTCGGGGCTTGATTCCCATGTGCTTTTTGCGGTCATTATTTTTGCTACCATATTTTCTATTGAGGGGTAACAGCGTTTTTGGATTAGAGTTTCTGGGCCCAGGGTGTTTGGATTTTTGGCTCCAGGGGAGAATGAGGCTCTTTTCAAGCGATCTGGAAGCTCTGGAAGACTATTCCACATGTATAGTGAGGTATTGGATGCTGCGATACTGTTGCATGTTGTTTGGAAACCAGTGGGTGGGACGTGGACGGCTAGGATGGAGTCGTATCGGGAGGGATTATATATTGTTTTTCCAGTGAAGAACAGGTGTTCGTTGAGGTAGATTGCGGATTGGACTAATGGGCTTGGTTCGAGGAAGCGGTACATTGGGGAGTTTTTGAGTTCGTGCCATAATGGGTGCATGAGAGGTGAGCTGAATAATCTGGAAACGTGTCAGAAGTCGATAATCATTTTAGGAGCTGAGTATAAATATAAATATAAATTATGTACCTTTTATCCAGCAAGGATTTCCTCTTCTTCCCCGGCACAACATGAACACAATCCTCCTTAACATCCTTCAACAATCTAACCCACGAATCGACAACGTCTCTCGCATTGTTCCTAACTTCGCGAATCTTATCCGCCACAATCACCCTTGTCCGTTCTTTCGTGCAGACCTTGTCAAACCAGTTCGGATGTATCGCTCTGGGCACCGGTGCTTGGACTTCTTCCTCAAAAAACCCTTCCACCGGCCCTGCGACTATGGCTGTTATAGGAGTGCTAGGAGTAGGCCATGGAAGAATCGACCATGGGTATTGCTGAGGAGGCCATTCGTAATCCTGGAAGACGTAGCCTCGTTTGGTTCGCCAGGCAATATGCGCGGATAAAAAGCTGGTTGGTTGAACAAACGACTCTAGTGAATTAAATAGTAAGCAGGTTAGATTGAATGCTTACACGTCATCCAGCCAGTCATTAAGCTCCACCTCCCTAGGATGCGTCGAAAATTTAACATAGCGCCTCTCTCCTCCTTCCGAAAACGACAAATTCAAATCATGCTGCGGCCACCTCCTCAAATCATTCTGGAACTCCAAAATCTCCTTATACGTTGGCAAAGGTCCCTTCAATCTCCCCCTCGTCCGAAGCGGTTTCCGGAGATGAAGGAGCGCATTCAACCGCGCCTTCACCTCAAAGTAATACAGCGCTAGGCCGGCAAATATGCCAAGCGCGAAGAGGATCTTGAGGATTAGGACGAGAGGAGGGGTCGTTCGTCTCCAGTGTTTTCTCCTGTGGACGGGGGAGGGGAGCATTTTAACTAATATGGTCGTAAGACAGGTAAAAGGACTAAATATGGTCCTGTGGCCGCTGCTATGGCAGGACGGCGCGACGGCACCGTATGTGCATGGCTATCGCTCAAAAGATGCATCAGTTTATATAATTGGAAGAATAGAAGTCCAATTGGCTTCGGTTTCCGAATCGGTTAAATATACGCCTGTACTGGATGACATCTGCGAGGGAACTGGACATACACTTATTGGGCTGAGGAGACGTATCATGGTTGTATGATTCCTTTCCGAGCTTGGTTGAAAAATATTATCGTGCTTAGATACTTACCTTGTGTTTTGTTTTACTTAACCGAACTCGGCAGGACAGGATAACGAACGGGGTATGCAAAAACAATGTAAAACCACAGAGACGTGTCGGTGCCTGGATGTGACATCATGCCGCGTTTTAAGATTAGCTGCTGCCGTGCCATTTCATACGGCACGCAACCATTCAATGTCAGCAGTGTGGAATTGAAGCATCGAAGCCGTCTGGAAGCCGTTTGGAAGCCGTTCACCTATTTAGGTCATTACTGCTCCATCTACAATTAAGGGGCGGAGATAACGGGTAATCTGAGGTGTCTATAAATGTTGAAGGATATATGCTAATAAAGTACCCTATTTGGTATATCAAGATCACACTAAAATCGAAGAGATATGCAGGTACATAAAAATATTCAAAACAAGATGAGATATGCGTATGCTATAATATGCTGATAGAGTCCGTGGTATATTCCAATAAGTTAAGGGCGTCTTCGTATATGCTTGCGCCTTCGTTCATTCTCGGATCCATGAATTACAGGAATCGACAGGATTCATACGACCTTCCGTCCACAAGCCGTCGGTGGACGACATTACTGGTTAATGAAGACCACTGCAATATGCTGTTAACAACCGATCGAAGAATATAGAATTATCACGTACCCCATTCCCAATGAAAACGGCCGCTCTCCTTCCTATATCCATATCAATGGCCATTCCTGTCGCTGTCTGCTCCGGATCCAGTACAAGATCCCGCGAGGTGACAATACTCTCCCATCCTTTCGACTTCAGCGCCGTAATGAGTGGCTGTAGCCAATCGTCCTTCGCATTCGTCATAATGTATAATGACTTCAAGTTAGGTCTCATGAAACTGCCAGATTCCCAATCGTTCTTGACGTTATGAATCCGCTCGATCAGTTGTTCCTGCGTGGGCAGACATCTTCTGCCATACATGTCATAATTCTCAGGCGTATTCTTCCCGAAGGTGCCTTCACCGACCGGTGGACCTCGACGCAAGGGATCCGGAAGACCAGGAAGGAGATTCCACATGAAGAACGACGAGTTCCAATTAGCAAAGTTCTCGCAAGCTCCTATGTAGTCTCCTCGGCGGAGATGCACGGCGAGCATGCCATCGTACCGGACCCATGAAAGGCTGGAAAATATTTTTTGAGGGAAGAACAGGCCCTCGTTTTCATAAATGGCGGAATTGACAACGGTGGATGTGCGAAGCAGTCGCGATACTGGCGACGTGCTGAATTCCTCCCATATGCTCAGAGCATTTTCATTGCTTATCGTCCTAAAATTTTATCGTAAATTTATAATGGCAAAAAACACGCAAATAATATACAACGCACCATAAATCGAATGTCTGTGGCCAATGATCCTTTTCCATATCGCCATTCACAAATTCGACACATCGATCAGGCATGTCTTCTAGAATTTTGGCCCAGTAATCCATCGTAGTCTTAGCGTCCTTTCCCCGAATGGGGTCTTTAGCATCCGAGGCGCGAATTATAGTACGCTCTTCAGGTGGGCAGACCTTGTCAAACCACCGACTACTGATGGCACGTGGGGATTTATCGTTTATATTCCAAGGACCTCCTACGGTTGGGCCAGCCATCAATGCATTAAGAGGCGTATATGGAACCCCGTCGAATTTCCAGGGAAAATGTTCGGGATTCCACGCATAGTCTTGGAAAACGTACGCTCGGTTCGACCGCCGAGCAAGATGCGAGCATAATAGACTGTCATCGAATATATCAATAAGCACACGTTGTCTCCAATAAAATTTCTGACTCACATTTCAGCGAGGACATTATTCCACCCCAACATATAAATCTGGTTTGAAAACTTCACATATCTTCCTGTTTTTCCTTCCGGGAAAGGAAGCGATAAGCTATGTTGCGGTAAATTCCGTTCCATGTCCAAAACTTCGACATAAGTGGGCAAAGGAAGTGGAATTTGGCTGTGACCATCTTTCATGGGAACCGTAGCTTTCCAATACGACTGCAGTCTTCCCAGGTGGTAATCGTGTCCATAGTAGCTGGAGTATTGATGAAGGCATAGCAAAGAGAGTGCTCCTAAAGCAAGAGCAAGGAATACAACTCGCCGGCGAGAAAAGGAATGTCGTGGTAGAATCACACCCATGGGCGACAGATGCAAAAATGAGTTTCGTCGTGTTCATTTTCTGTCAGTGTCAAATTTCGTAGCCATATCACGTGACTACACAGCTACTACTGGGGTAGCATCCTTATGACGTAAAGGGTGAATGATGCATCCCATCGCCAAACCTGAGCCAAACCATTGAAGTGGGAAGATCTCCAAACTTTCGGCGCCCTCAACCTGCTTCTCAATAAGCCTGCAGAATTAGCAAAATACCGAATTATCCGACACGAAAGTTTTAAATATTTATTTAAGAGGATTTCCCCCTTTTTCCAGATCTCTACAGCGTCTAATCTAAGACCTGGTTGAGAATCAATATTGACGCCAGTAAATGGCTGGCAGCTGATTCGTTTGTATTTGGGACATCACCAAAGAGTTGGAAAAGAGGTAACAATATTGCAAACCCTGGGTGATACTGGCTGTTTTATGCGATACAGACATACAAGTGCGGTGAATGTATTTTCAGCGTTGCAACTTACTCAGCCTATCGACAAATAATGGGAAATTTGTCCAAGAAGGGAGACCGTGCATAATCGATTTGACCTTTGACAGGGTATGTAGCGTTTCATTAAACCAATTATTTAGATTCTCTGAGGTTAAACCTTTACAAAGTATCATCGCACAGGATCTCGTTCAGTGCTAGATCCTGATCGCATGGTTATAAATCCACACTGCGGCGGGATTTCGGCCACATTGTAAGATACTCACGAAATATGAATATATTTCCCCCTCTTACATTAATTGAACGAGGTAGTAAAATATATTGTTAGAGTTATAGACAGACAGTCATCATGCTCTGCCGGGAGCTTTTGTAAGTGAGCGAAAGATGGAGAGAATCCGACTACTTCATTTAAAGGTTTATTATTTAACATTATTTACACTAATATTCCAAAATCGATAGCACGTCTTTTGGTAAGAAATTCCGAGTATTCCCATTCAGGAATAACTGCCAGGGGTTCTTCAGCGGGGACCTTTTGCTAACATCTCATCTGGAGTACACGCCATTCGTTCTGCACTGCATCTCCTGCACGAGCGAGAGCAAGGCGAGAAACTAATAACACAGGGATCAGCAAATTAGGCAAAAAAACCAAATAAAACACCTTGAATAAGTTCCCTCGGTTTCAAATCAGAATAAGGAGGGCCTCGAATCAGTGGAAATAGCCTTTTCATCATATAATAAAAGACTCTGAGGACATCAACGGGAAACACTTCACCAACGTGACGCTGTCAGGATTACGAATATGTAGAACAGACGAGATCGAGACCAAGGGGTAACGCGCTGGATCTTCAACCTCCAAGTCTTCAAGAGCAACATGAAACAGGAAAGACGGGCGAGACGAAAATGGATGTTAGTATTTTATTCAGCAATACAATTCCCAGCCTCGCTATGTAAGTTGGCTTCTCGTTCTAGATCAGCCCCCGTATCGGGAGCTGGGAATGTTGCTGTTGTTCGTCGCCATACTTACAGGCTACATGTTCAAGTTTATCCCCTGTTAAGGAATATCTCGACCCCAAACACTATGACAGGGAGTCCTTGGTGCACCGGACGACTATTTTGTACAGTCCCATTTTCCTTCGAGTTTTGCCAGTCCAAGATTCTATGAAAGTCAGTATGTAATGTTGAATGTTGAATGTGTGAATACCGCGGAGATAGTCAGCTCACCAGAGATAAGGGTTAAGGAAGACCAACTCTTTTCGGGGAGATGATTGTTTTCGACTGTGACCGAGCATGATAGGAAGTTTAATCACGGTGAGCGTATCTCCAATCTAAAGATGGATGAACTTTTCCTGTGTCACTTCGGTGCGACCGGCGTGTCTAAGGCCTTGTCAAACGATTCGAATTTCAGAAATATGAGACTGTCTGGGAGCTCGTGTTGTCTCCAAGGAAAATATTTTCCATGCTACCGCGGGGTGGATAAGTTATGTCCTCTGTCAAATCCTCCCTCAGGTAACGATGAGCTTCTATTATCCCCTGTTATTCGATGTTGTGAAGCAATGTCTTCGGGTGAGTATTCGGAATGACATGGTGCAGGGATATTAAGTAACGTACTGTTCCTTGAATTTCCCTGTGTTCCTCTTAAACTCCAAAGCCCAAGTTGTAGACTGGATGGTATAATAATTGGCAAACTCGCTTCTGACGCCAATGAGCGGATGCCAAACAATATTTGTGAGATCACCAAACAGGCATGGATTCCGCGCTCTTTCCAGATTCTAGTCCATAAACGCAAAACAAACAAGAAAGGGTCCTGTAAAACGTACCAAATAGTCGACCTGTGTACAGCTATTAAAACGGACCCTTTAGATTATGCACGTAAGTACAAGATGTAAATACCTTTCATATATGATACCAAATATAGAAACCTTTAAGAAAGGCTGGTGGGTTGAGAGAACGTTATCTTGGATTGGGAAACGGAAGAACGGCATTCAGTAAATAACAAGTGTCACTTCTTCTTAGAGTTCTATGTTCAGCTTCGAGTGCCACCGACGGGCGGGAGAACCGTCTGCAAGATACAGCCACCCGCAGTGATGTTAACGCAGATCCACATGGCGACCAAGGGAGTTCGGAATTTCGAGATGGAGGTCCGGTCTTTTGAAAAAGCGGATGAACAGACCGCAGCTGTGATCCTTGATTCGATGTCCTCGAAACGGACGAGTTGCGAAGGAGGCGAAGAGCATGTAAGTGACTGTGACAGTGTGCCTGGGTACATGAATCGAATGTCTGGCTCCTAGTGTTGCCGCGGCGTCATTTTGGCGTAACGGTGTTTCTTTCCCATAGACCGTTCCCACAGCGAACTCAGTTGGAAACTGTGAATTTCTCGATCCTATCTGACCTAAAAATCGACTGAATTTTTTTTTCTTGCTCAAAAGAATATCAGAGAGCGTGAAATAAGGAAACACCGTTACGCCAAAGTGGCGCCGTGGCAACACTACTGGCTCCCCCCAGCTTATATGAACAGATACTTGTAAGTACGTACTGAAAACGCTATCTGTCTCAGTCTTTCTAAATCACCGTCTAAATAACATAATATTGCTATTGCTACATTTTCTGCTAAAAAAGAATCAAACCGAAATTCGAATACATGCGCGTGGTTTCGGGCACTGCTGTAGAGAATTAAGCAATGTAAGACTGTAAGTCGAACAATTCCCTGGTGTGTCGTGAACGCCCCGTTCAAACGCTTGGTCTATTAAGCGCCAAGGTACGATAACTACTATACATAGATTTACTTCCGTAGGTAGACTATTGTCTATCTTGGTCAACTGCGGCTGTTTACACAAACTCTCTGTAGTATCTCAGTATGAGATTTATAAGCTTCTTGATAAGTCAAAATTAATCAACAAGCCCTAAAATGTGTAAGGATGCTGTGCAGATGTAACAACCAGCGAGAATTTCAACTAAAAATATTAGATCTCAGGCCTTATGCTTCAGCCAACCTAAACTCCGTCTCTTTAGAGGGTGTAGATAGCATATGAAAATCATGGGTACATTTTCAAACATCGCCATTCACTTTTATTTGAGATTGCTAATGAAACAGTAAATCAACCGATGCTTCCAGCTGTGAACCGTGCGCTGTCACTCCAGTAGTGCCTAGTATGATCAGTCAACCCGGCACTACCCTCTGTTCTTGAAAAATTATCGGTATTCTATTTAATAGTATATAAACATAAGAACAAAAGTAGCCAACTTCTTCTATTTACTATTCCCTCTACAGAGTTCTTGAGCGTTTTGACAACGGTGCTTCCAAAAATAGCTGTGTTCTGAACCAGACCACATAACGAGCGGCGATCTACTTGTGTAGATGCCCGCCGTTGTGGAGTCTCACACATGGAGGCTTGGCGGAATGTGCTTCCATTTCCCCACACGAGCCGCAAACAGTCTAAACATTATCTCAAGTATTTGTTTATAATTCTTGTACCTTGCGAGACAGTAGATTTATCATGAGTTATCCCGGCTGCTCTGAAATTATTTGATTGATGATCGAGTCATCTGGGATTTCGTGTAGCACCTTTCATCCTGTTTCATCGAGGGAAGCTGTCAATCTCATCTCGACTTAGCTGCCGTTGAGCCGAAAGGAACACAAATAAGTATGCATACCGAAAGAACGGCCCAGGTTCACCAAGCACACATGGATTCCTCCTTCCTTCCACGTCTCAAGCTACGGAAATTACGACATACCGTATCTCGCCGCAGATCAAAACGTTTTGTTCTGGTACTTGGAATATGCATATGCATATGCGCATTATTCCCTTTCTTTTTATATTCACCAGCAGTGACGTTGATCATACCAGATCTCACGAATGGTAACAAGGCTCGCACTCTACCACTCCTAACCTACAAGAAGATTTACGAATTAGAGCGAAACCTCCCTCAGCACGACTTGGCCTTACATTTCCCAGAAGGTCAAACAGGGAAATATGTCAAATTCTCGAATCAGATTACAGAATTAGGCTGGAACAACGTACTCACAGACCTGTAAGTGGACTCATCAAACAACAAGACAGCCCGAGAGTTGACTGCTGTTTCTTCTGCAAGCTTGCTTTGCGCCCATCTTGCATGGCGGGCGAATCGCGCGTATGTCTTCCAGGATTACGTCTGGGAGCGGATACATTTCCCTTGGAAAGTCAAAACCTTCCCTTGGGTGTTCAAAACCTCTACGAGGACTCCATTTAATGCCTTGGTTGCAGGTCCTACAGCCGGAGGCCCTTGGGAACAAGGCGATAATGCACCGCGTTCAATTAGTTCTGCGTGGTTCGACGTCGTATGTCCACCGAAGAAAAGGAAGATTATCGATGTGGCGTCAACCAAGGATCCGATCCGAAATTATAAGGGAGATGGAGTGTTGAACCACTGGATCAAGGTCCTTACGGATATCGAAGATGGATGCGTTGAGGTCGTTAGAGGTAGGATCGGGGATGACTATCCGCGGATATTTGATCTACGGTTGGTTTACTCGATTGATTTATACTTCAGTTGCTAACTCTTGTGTTTAGGGTTGTGAGCAAGGAGGTGATATTATCATTGTGGAACGAATTCAGGACATCGCCAGTTTCTCGACTCCTTCGTACACCTCCTTTGGTCGAAGCTGCGGTGAAGGCTAATGCGAAGATTTTCTTCCCCGGAGAAATCCCCGAAGACTATTCCTTGAGTCAGCGTTTTGAGTCCGTAATGGCCATTCATGTCCGCCGTGAGGACTACGCTGGCTCATGCAAAGGATTTGCACACTGGAACAGTAGCTTCTTTTCGTGGAGTCAGCTTCCCGAGTTGCCAGATCCCTTGATACGAGGTCCACCAATCGAAGGAGGGGCAATTGGTCAAAATACTCCTCAAAACAAAGAAATGTATCGACGGCGTTGTGCGCCAACCGACGAAGAGCTTGTTGCTAGAATTCATGAAGTTAAGCAAGAATGGCACAATGACAACGCTTCAAAGGGAAAGAAGCTACGAACATTATATATTATGACAGACGGAGAAAAGCACTGGTTAGAAGGCTTCCGTAAACGGATGTTGATAGAAGGCTGGGACTTCGTCGCGTCAACGGCCGACTTGGTGCTGAATTCGGACCAAACAGCCGTATCAAACGTGGTGGACATGGATATAGGACGACAAGCAGCGGTCTTTATGGGTAATGGCGTAAGTCGCGATTGTTCGACAGTCATTATAACATATCACTCACTCACTCCCTCAGTGGTCCTCAATGACCAGCAATATTGTTCACCGCCGAATTATGGATGGTCAACCATATTCATCCATTAGGCATTTTTGAACATTTAAATGGGATCTTACTCATTAAATATTCATTGGAGGTTATACAGGGAAAATAGCTTTTTTAGATTCAGCGCAGGAGAAAAGGAAGAGAGCGCCGGCGGTAATCGTCACGCGTGACAAAACACTTGGTAGTGATATCCTGTTTGTTCCTATTTGGCCCGTGTCCATAGCCCCCGCTTAAAAACCTTTTCTCCGGCATCATCTCAAAATCTTCTCTCGCACCCTCTCCTCTGACACCCATAACATTGGTAGTCCATGCTTAAAGTGGGATATTTGTTACATAATTGCTCTAGAATTTATTTGGGTATAGTCGATTTACCTTCCTCGGTTAAATCACTTTCTACGATTTTTGATATAATCCCACCAAAAATCCCACCGTGCATACCTCTCCTTATTTCTCGTCAATTGAAGCCATACTAAGGGAGCTTCCCCAAAATGTGAGACCGACAAGATGGCGTTTTATTGAATTAAGTAACAATAGTTAATATTCCTGAGTTTTATGTAATGGTTCATTATTATTATTATTATTATTATTATTACTAGATTATTACTATTGCTTTTACTCCCACCGTCACTAGGTAAGTTGTACCGATGTCCGATGCTTCTCTTTCTATATCAGAAGCTCAGAACGTCTCCGGTCCTTCGTCGTCATACTTACAAGTTGCATGTTTAACGTTTATCCCCTGTTGAGGAACTATCTCAGATCCCAAACTCTACGTCTGTTAAAGGATATTAAAGGCCGGGGAAGTTCTTGGGTGCACCAGACTATTTAGTAAGTATGTGGAGACCACATTGTGACCGCCCTTCGAGTTCTGCTTACTAGTACAAGTCCTATGAGTCTCCGTAAGTTTGCTCAATTCCAAATGTGTGGATACCGCAACGCTAGTCAGACGACTCCTGACGCTCATGGCTAAGGGATATCGTCCCTTTTCGCAGCCATGCTGTTCTCGATTGTGATCTAACGGAACCGCCGTTTAATCACAATGAGCGTGCCATCTCCACGGCGAGAGAGCGCCGGAGCGCCGTTCGGTGCGACTGGCGTGCATGTCCTGGTCAAATAGCTAGGATGATAGGACCGTTTGGCGAACCCCCAGTGTCTTTAAAGAAGTTGAAGATGGTCCATGCCACCGCGGGGCGGAAGAGTCAAGCGTTCTGTCAATTCTATTAGCTCCTGTTACCATTCGAGTAGGTATTCCAGTCATTTATCTTGTACAGAGTTACAGTAAAGTAAGTACGCTCTTTCTGTGGCTATTCGGAAATACTACATGGCATGGCCACTGAATTTCCTTGACTTTGACTGATATAGAGGCCAAGTTTCAGACTGAATCGGATGTCTGGGAATTCTCTTAGGACGCCACTGCCCATGTGGAATCTATAGGAATCCGTAAAGACTGTGAAAGTGCCAATGCTGCGTACCCGAAAAAGTGGATGATAAGACCCCAGTCCCTATACATCATTTTTTTTTTCAAAGTTGTTGATAAGCACTTACCTATCCTACGCAGACGACTTGTTCTTGTATCAGTGAAATTGATGTAATACTTAGCTACCAAACATAGAAACCTTCAGAGGAAACCAAATGGGCTGGTATGCTGGACCAGAGCATCATACTCAGTAAAGTCCAACTGCCATTTATGGATGCTTCAAAATTCTATGGTTAGGCTCGGGCCACCGAAAGGGAAAAGGTTTGCAGAGGTGCTGCCTAGCGCAGTGGATATTAATGTAGATGGTCACATGGAGTCGGAATACTTAGTTTGAAGGCCGGTCTTTTAAAAAAAGCGAAGGACCGCCGGAGCTGTGATCTCAAGTCCAGCCTTCATAGTAGTGAGCGAGGCGATAAAGACTGTGACATTGCGACTAAGTAGGTATGCGCCGAATGTCTGGCTCTTCTCAGTTTGCTATTTCTAATAGGAGCTTGTAACTAAATAAAAGGTAGCTCCCTAATTAGGTAAATATATTATCCGTCCCCGTTAGTTGTCGTCTTAGTAATCTGGATAAAATCCTTATTGCTATTGTCACAATGCTACGTATGGCTCTGAAAAGAGGCATACTTACGAGAAACATACGAGTAGCAGTTTCGGCACTACGGCTACATCAGTAAACTCGGTTTGATGTCCCGACCGATCCTGAGTGATCCGGGAACACTGTCTATTCATTTGGGGCGTTTCAGACGCTCTGGACAGCGCTGGATCGGCTCGGACACGCGGGAACACTGCACCCAGTTTACTGATGAATTGAGGTCCCGTACTACCTCGGTCAACCCAAACTCTGTGGATTTACCGGGTACATATAACCGTTGGAAAGATTGAGTGTCTTTCCCAACGTTGTCATCCAATGCAATTCGACAGTATAAAACCGAGACAGCAGTGTGGGCCTTGCACTATAAATACAGATCTGCATTTCCGTGAAACCAAGACGCTAGCTCGTTCCATTCGGCACTCCATTTGCAAAATTCTTGAGTGTTTTCATGACGGCGCTTTCAGAATAACTGTGCTAACCAGACTTCATAACAAACGGCAATCTACTTGCGTAGATGACCGCCGTTGTGGAAACTGGCATACAGGCTTGGTAGAATGTGCTTCCCTTTCGCCACCCGAGTCACAAACGGTCCAAAGACTATCTCTACTATCTAGTACTGTCAATACTCCGTTTATATTTTCTTAGCACCTACAGAACGCTGCATGTTCAACAAGCACATATGGACTTCTCCTTCTTTTCAGGTTCAAATCTACGGACTTTACGCCATAGTATCTTGAGTCGCCGCACGTCCCAGCGGTTTTATCTGGTAGTGGTACTTGGAATATGCATCTGCGTACTATTCCTTGTCTTTTTATATTCGCCAGTAATGTCCTTCAAGATCATACCAGATCTCACGAACGAAGCAGCTAACAAAGCTCGCCCTCTATCACTGCCAACCTACAAGGAAATTTATGAATTAGAACGAAACCTTCCTCAACACAATTTGACCTTACCTTTCCCAGAAGGGCAAACAGGGAGATATGTCAAATTCTCGAATCAAATTGGGGGGTTAGGCTGGAACAATGTACTCATAGATCTGTAAGTGAAACGGTCAAATAGCAAGACACCCCGAGAGTTAACTGTTATTTCTTCTGCAAGCCTGTTGTGCGCACATCTTGCACGGCGGACGAACCGCGCGTATGTCTTCCAGGATTATGTCTGGGAGCGGAATCATTTCCCTTGGAAAGTCAAAGGAGATACTCCGAGAACTCCGTTCAATGCATTGGTCGCAGGGCCTACAGCCGGAGGCCCTTGGGGACAAGGCGATAATACACCACGTTCAATTAGTTCTGCGTGGTTCGACGTCGTATGTCCGCCGGATAAAAGGAAGATTGTCGAAGCGGCGCCAACTAAGGATCCGATTCGATATCATAATGGAGATGAAGTGTTGAATCATTGGATCAAGGTCCTTACGGATATCGAAGATGGATGCGTTGAAGTCATTGGAGGCACCGGGGATAGCTTTCCGCAGATATTTGATCTATGGTTCGTTTAATCGATTGATTTATACTTAACTTACTAAGTCTTGTGTATAGGGTTGTAAGTAAGGAGGAGATATTACCATTGTGGGACGAATTCAGGACATCGCCGGTTTCTCGACTCCTTCGCACACCGCCTTTGGTCGAGGCTGCGGTAAAAGCTAATGAAAACATTTTCTTTCCTGGAAAATTTCTCGAAAACTATTCCTTGAATATGCGGTTTGAGTCCGTGATGGCCATTCATATCCGTCGTGGGGACTATACCGGCTCATGCACAGGATTTGCGAACTGGAACAGCAGCTTCTTTTCATGGAGTCAGCTTCCCGAGTTGCCAGATTCCTTGATACGAGGTCCTCCAATTGGAGAGGGCGTGTATGGTCAAAATACTCCTGAAAACAATGAAATGTATCGGCGGCGTTGTGCGCCAACCGACGAAGAGCTTGTTGCTAGAATTCATGAAGTTGAGCAAGAATGGCACAACGACAGCGCTTCAAAAGGAAAGAAGCTACATACTTTATATATTATGACAAACGGAGAAAAGCACTGGTTAAAAGGCTTCCAGAAGCGGATGTTGATAGAAGGCTGGGACTTCGTCGCGTCAACGGCCGACCTGATGCTGAATTCGGACCAAACAGCCGTATCAAACGTGGTGGACATGGATATAGGACGACAAGCAGCTGTCTTTATCGGTAATGGCGTAAGTCATTATTGTTTGGTAATATCCATATCACTCACAACCTCTTTCTTTACTTAGTGGTCCTCAATGACGGGCAATATTGTTCATCGCCGAATAATGGATAATCATCCATACTCATCCATAAGACACTTTTGAAGTATGGAATGCGGGAGAAAAGAGAGTTACGTCCGCGATGATTGTCATCCGTGACACAACACTTGCTAGTGGTATCCTATTTGTTCCTATTTGGCCCGTGTCCATAGCCCCCGCTTAAAAACCTTTTCTCCGGCATCATCTTCTCGAATTATCTTTCACACACTCTCCTCTCACGCACACAACATTGGTCTATGCTTAGCGTGGAAGATTGCTATAATTATTCCCCTATAATTTGTTTAGCGATAGTCTGATCTGTCTTCGGCTCAATAACTTCTTCCTACGATTTCTGATATAAATCTCACCAAAATCCCACTGTACATGCCTCTCCTTAATTCCATTCAACTTTCTCTCCTGTTTGCTTGCATAACAGATCGTTCGTCTATATCTTTTTTAAGACCTGTTAGACGGCGGGCAAATGGCTCAGAACTCAGTTCACCGTTAAACGCCGTCTTATCTCCCTCCTTTCAACTTTGGCAATTGATTAGTCTGAAGACCCGTTCATTGGGTTCCACTTTATTCATTTACGTCGTCTTGCATGATCTTTCTAAAGAGATAATAGTTTGTCATGGACTGTGCAACATTAACATATCAGTTTTGAGTTCTACTAGACTCACTGGCAGGGATTCCAAGCTGATAGCGTTGATATAGTCCTTGATAATCTGTCTTTATTGAATATATTTGTATATACGCCTTTAGATATTAATGGAACATGGTTATCTCCTTCGCATATTCCGCTATTCAGGCAGTGCGCGTGTCCTGCATGGCTCTACAGCTTTAGCAAACCGAGAGCGGTAATCCGAGATGGATCGAAAACTCAGAACCTGGTATTTACTTCTTTTAGAAATACATATATATATTCAGCGTTATTCCATACAGACAGTATCCACAGTGAGAATATTGGTTCGAAAGCTCTGAAGAACATTAAAGTTCCTCGGTCATTCAATCGTTTAGTTCCCAACGGCGGCCTGAGTGGTCGGGAATAGAACTGTATCCACCGGACAGACCTGTCCTACTGGAGGTAACTATGGATGCATCATTCAAATCGATTTCAGGCAGTTCTCAGATACAAGTGATACTTACCGTTCCATTTACAAGAAACGCTCTAACTGTGCCTAGGGTACAGGAGGAGGTTTCAGCCAAGGATGTATGCTGGACGTCGGATAATTAGCTTTCTCTGAAGTAATTGATTACTTTACGAAACCATGAACATACACCGAATCCATTCTGTATCAATAAACGAGCACTATTACCCAATGTTGAGGCTATCTTTTGGGCATTCTCCAGAGGAGTTCTAGGATCTCCCTAAGGTAAAAAATGTATTTGATTAGGATTCTATTTGAAGGGTTGGAAAGCAGAATTTACCTTGTTGCCAACAACTAAGATTGGGTTGGCTAATTTCCTATTGAAAGGTCCTTGGAATCGTTCTACCCCACGAACTGGGAATCGATGACAGAAAATTCCTCCCTAGACTTCAATGAGAACGGTGATATTTCACATATGGCTCCATACGTACATATTCCGCGAGCATAGTGATGCCGTCTAAATTTGCAAAGGTGAATTCTCCATTTCCGGAAGCCATATTGGGTTTACTCACAAAGGGGAGCTTCCACGTGCGAGACGTTGACAATTTCTTGGAAAACGCGCGTAGTCGTCACATCATGTTGATCAATGCTATCGAGACAGCGAACAATAATGTCCCTAGGCGACCTATGTGAAATTACGACTCCTTGGAAATTTTCAATAATTGCTTACGCTTCAGCAGACTGGACCTGTGGACTCGGAATGACTGGGACTGCTCGTTTTCCCGTACTTACAGTTGCCGAGCTTTGACCATTTGCGGCAGCTTTGATTGTGATTCTCCACGAGGCTAATTGCGGAGCAACCACGGAGGCCCAGATAGTTGGGCTGGGTAGATTGCTGTACACAAAATCTGTGAAATACAAAGCTGTTGAGCGGTGAAAAGATATCGATAGCCACTCTAGACATACCGCGAACTTGGAAGGATGTGATATTTGTTAATCCCTTCTGGTGTAGATCAAATACAGTCTACCGTTGAGGGAAGATCTTTAGTATGCAAGGAAGTAAACCACAAAAACAAGCACTTACATCAATCATCTCTCTATATTCCTGCAGTAGAGATGCTCCCGTCGAACCCTCGATAGCAAAGGCGCAGTTTCCAGGTCCAGCCGCGGCACACATGTTCAAAAACCCAGGTAGTACAATAGGCTCGGTATCTTGCAAACTTCCTATTGTTTACAACGTGAATATTACAAACATTACGTCGATAAATCCACTCACTGTCAAAGAACTAATAGAAAATTTACAGTGAGTTGCCGTGGGACCGTATTAAAATATTTCTTTACCCTGAAGGAAGGCTCCGTCGCCCAACTGCGAAGAAATCTGCATCAGTCATAGGGATAATTCTCCGGCGATATAACTTACACTATGCTATCCACTACTCCATCGATAATAATACGACCTACACGCTAACATAAAATCTTCAGTTTCGACAGAATTGCAAAGAGCTGTGTACTACGTACTTCGGGGAACACTGATTTCTGACGTTATTATTTGCCCAAAAAGTAACACGTCAACTTACTGTTCACAAGGTAGTTTCCGATGACAGTTCCATAACTGATAATTCCATCAACTCAATTGATTATGCATTCGAGCGTCGTATTTACCTAAAACCATAGAAATTTACTAATTTTCCAGGTCCTTCCAGACAGTCTGAGATGGCCAAGATGTCGCGCACTACAGAGGGCTATCAGAAACGAAAGGTTCATCAGAAATATCTTAAATTTCCAGCAAAGTATCTACTCACTGTCCCCATATATTTCAAAAAGCCGCCATTTGCTTGGGCGCATTTTTGACTGAGGCGTGTGATCAAATCATCAGCTGCCGGAACACTGGCAAAAAATCTCTGCAAGTCCTCTGGATGACTCAAATTTCCTCGAGCTTCAAATCCGTCTGTAAAGAAGCTGTTCGCAACGAAGCTGTTGAACTCATCGATAGTTTCGAAACCGCAAGAGAATTTGGGGCTAGGAAAATATTTAGTGAAGAGACGAATCTATCACAAAGTGTACTAACGAAGATCCATTGATGCCTCTGGGATCCCAACCTTCAGGCAGAGGCTTTAGAAGAAATATATAGCTTGAGAATTTGAGCCTTGCCTAGAAGATCATATTGTCCGTTCGTGAAAGCAACACTGCTCAGTGCTCTCCCCTGAGCAAACGATACACCGCTTCCGCCGGGACCACCTTCAATAAAACCAATTAATACCGAAGTTTCAAAAGTGCGTACATAAGGCTCATATGTCGTACCTGGATTAATGAACAGAGTTCCTAGACGTGGCTGCTTCGTTGCGAGTACGCGAGTAAGTGCAATGGTTGTGGTTCCCACGTTCGGATCAGCATAGTCCAGAGGAACCTAATATCCACCAGCTTGGAATCAAGAAAAAAAGTGCGGTTGGAAACACATACATCGTAAGTGGCGCATTGGACATTTGGTATGTTTGTGCAGGGCGTCCAATTAATTGGAGAAAAACATCCCTATAAGAGAGTATTTAATTTGTTTTGATCATGGCCTGTTTTTATAAGCAATAAAAATACCTTAGTGGGAGTTATTACAGCCGCAGCCGCACCATGTATATGGCAAAAAGCCAGCAGCCCGCTCAATAAATGTCCCAGGTAGAATCCAAACATGACTGGCGTTTGTCAGTGGATATCCAGACCTGCGTTCTCTTAAATAACAGGAGAATGTCACCACATGTGAAGGATCGGACAATGCCATAATATTGAGACTTCTTTCGGAATTTCTTTAATGCTCCATTGACAAGAAAGGTACGCTTTATCGAGACTGCGTCAGCTGTCATTGTTTCCAAAAATCTAAAATAGAACATATTTTGTGAATGCTTGCATCATCCGAGCGATGAGCTAGTCGATTTGGTCTCCTAACTTATTCCTATCGAAACGTTAGCATCCTGGAGGAATTCCAGAGGCATATGCACATACATTAAGATACAAAAATCAAATTACATATCCGCTTCAAACCCCAACGATACGTAAGATAGTGCAAAGAAGACTGGTTGCACGAGGTCCAGAAGCTTTCTGCGCAATTTCTGCGCTGTTGCCATAATGACGCATGATGTTCAAATCCTTTCGTGCTATACTTTGAAATTGAAACGAGGATATTTGAGCTAAGACTGCATTAGATTTGGAAACCATGATGCGGCTGCAAACGCGGTCCATGAGGAGAGCGCTATTCAAAGTTTACTGACGGTGAACTCGGCCCGGTTGCCTCCGTGCCAAGCACACGGACCGTTGTCACCGCTTCAATAGGAGTGGGCGCTTGCACAAAGGACAGAGGCAAAATGTTCCACGCGCTTTGATCCCACCACCTACTTAAGGTAGGGGAAGGGCAGATCCAGCACCTTTACGTAATCTAGCGCTTATGTAAGCGCCCGGGTCAAATCTGACCTCTGGGCGAAAATAAATAAAAATTGAAAAAAATACATATATTTCATGTAGCAGCTACAAAAAAATACAGAGAAGTTAGGAAGCCTTTGTCTGAAAAGCCTCCAACTCTTGGAGAATATTCTCAGGCAAAACACAATTGCCTACACCTCATCCAGGATTTGGGGGCTTTCTGAGGCTTGCAGTTTGATCCGGGCCTTCCTAAGGCTCTCTTCCCTCTGGAGTTGTCCTTTTGTTTTTCATGGCATGTACCAAGTCTGTCCAAGTCTCTATATGCTTTAACTCATTAACTGGATCAAAAGTGGGAACAAGAAACAGTCTACACACCCTTATCTTTGAGGTTTCCAACAGACGGGGTGTGATCACATCGCGGGCGCTTATGCTGACTAAGCGGTCACGTGACTGCCAAATCTCAGGGTCGAAAAATGTTAAAGTCTCCCAAATGGTCAGAAAAGCAGTTAAAAACACAAAGGAAGAAAAAAACTTTTTTCTGTTTCTGCTGCTGCAAAACCTTTTTTTTTTTTTCGAAATTTATTCAGGGAGAATTCTTCATAAGTATGCTATCTAACATCCTCCCTAAATATTTTGTGCTGCCCAGAGATTCACCAGCAAGTGTTAAGCCCCGTGCTTAAGTGTCACAACACGTGACTTCGTTTCACCTCTACGAAGCTTCGGAGAGCTTCGTTTGAACTTCATTCGACTTCCATCTTACTTCGTTCGACTTCGCTTCTCATCCCGTCTTCGTATCTGTACAACAAACCCTTTGCCCACATCCCGACTTCTTCTTGATCCCGAGGGCAACGCCTTTGCCCACATACTTCCTTCTATCACACTATCCGCTCCACTATTCCATAAGACTATGTTTAGTCTTCCCCGGACCTGGCACAATTGGTCCTCAACACTTCTTCTATTTTGACAGGTGACACTTCGTCATGCCTGTTCCTAGTTCGTTTGTATTGTTTCCATTCACTTATCTTTCTTATGGCATATTTCCGTTCGCTTATTGTT